>CAMZMU010000055.1:30104407-30560519 GCA_947311845.1 Poa pratensis
GGAAAATCGACACTTTTTGTGTAGTATGTAAGAAAGATAAAATTGGGTAAAAAAGGCTTTTCAGGAGAATTTTTCGTATTGTTACAGAGACCAAAAAAATGCCGTATTTTCATGAAATTTGGTGTGTGCACATAGAATATCGAGATGTTCATGCCAAATTTTGGTTCAATCTTTTTCAACATTCCAAATGTATTTTCCGGAAAGGCAGGAGCTCTTGGCCGATGCGCGTAGACACGTGCAGCCATCCGAGGGATTGCCGGAAGAAAGCTACATGGTCTGTCAGCACTCCCATGGCATCCACCGCCGCCTATGGGTTTGTGAGCACGTGTCGCAAGGCACGGTCACCTGCGCCTCGCAGTGCTTCACCGCGCTGGCCATGACTCGGTTCGACCGAGGCCGCGCAACATGAGAGCTATCTTCATCGGGGGAAGCCACAAACCGGAAGAGAGGGACGAGGTGCTGCACCTGGTGCTCGGCGGAGTAGCTCGATGCGGCGGTGCCCTACAGAATCTATGAGTTCGGCCGGGACAAATATAACGAAATATTTTGGGAGAGGTGTCAGAGAAAGAGAGGAGTAGGTGGGCTGTTTGACTGACAAGTGGGTTATACAAGACATAGAATGCGAATATTTTTCAACTAGTTGGGCCCGCACCCCATTGTCGGATATCTCACTTACAAGATTTCAAAAAATGTGAAAAAATCTTGGACATGAATTATTGGGTATCTTTTGTACAAAATTGTGTTCCAAACTATGACCATATGTGACTTGTGTAAAAAAGAAAAAGAGCGAAGTGAATAGTATCACATGCCATTCACATATCATTTTTTTTTGTACCGGCCACAGATTGTCATTTTTTGGATGAAAATTTGTAGATGTGCAATATACAACATAAGTTATACCCATGATTTATTTCACATTTTCTTGAATCTCGAAAATGGAACATCCCACAATAGAGTGCGGGCGCAACTAGTGGCAACTTTAGTTTCCCTCCATAGACCTCATAGCCAGCCCCCAAATTCCAGGGTAGGTAGGGATGGTGGACATCATTTTGGGTTGTCAGACAGATGGGTGCCTCCAGTGAGAGCTGTTTTCTGTCTGAACCTGGATTAGATTTATGGGAGCCTTTGGGTGACTGCTAGTGGAGATGCTCTAATCAGCGCCAAAGTCATGGATCTGTCGAGTGGTTATACGTGTATCTCTTTAGAAAAGGGGAAACTTCAAAATTTTCTAGATTCTATATCGGAAATCCATCAGTGTGAATCATTGTATTCATTAAGATGAGGCATACAAAACAATACCACACGTACATAGGAAAAAATAAAATAAAAATAAAGTAATTTTCATCATAATGTACTCAAAACATAATCATGTAAGATCATTTGTAATTCAACTTGTAGAAAGTGCATAAAACTAAAAGGTTGCATTTTCTTAACGTGGTATTTGCACTTTTTAAAATGTGCAACATACAGATAGCTTAATAAATAGAGGTGGAAGAATACTTAATAAAATGTGCACTTTCTCGATGATATAGTTGCATTGTTTTTATAAAAGTGGAACTACTGTGCAACTCATATAAACTTAATATTTACACTTTTTTCATGAGAAAAGCGCAATTCGTCTTGAAAACCGGTTGGAGTTGTACGTTTCTTGAGAAAAGTGTGGTTCATAAAAAAATCGTTGTTACTTGTAAGTTTGTTGAAAAAAAAACTGGAACTCGTTTAAAAACCGCTTGAAAATTGCACGTTTGTTGAAAAAAGGCAGCCTATGAGAAACCGGATGGAATTGCACATTTATTGAGAAAAGTGCAATTTGTATAGAAAGTTGGTTGTTGTTTGCAAGTGTATTGAGAAAAACGCAAATCGTTTAAGAAATCACTTGGTAATTGCATATTTCTTGAAAAAAGTAAAACTCTTATGGAAAATCAGTTGAAGTTGCACATTTCTTCAAAAGAGTGCTTATATAAAAAATTGGTTGTTACTAGCATGTTTCTTGAGAAAATGTTACTCGTTTCGAAAACCACGTAGTAATTGCATGTGTTTTGAGAAAAATACAAGTCATATAAAAAATCATGTGTTATAGGGAAAAGTCCAAGTCCAATCAGAAACATGTTGGATCTACACATTTGCTAGAAAAGGACAACTTGTATTAAAAATCAATTACTACTTCCATGTTTTTTGTCAAAAGTGTAGCTTTTATCAGAAAATGGTTGGAGTAGCACATTTCTTGAGAATACTACAATTAATATGGAAATCATTCCTATTTACATATTTATTGAGAAAAATGTAACTCGTTTCGAAAACCACTTTCAAATTGCATTTTTTCTTAAGAAAAGTGCAAGTACCAAAAACCAATTGCGTTTGAACATTTTTCTTCAAAAAGTGCAACTCGTATAGGTATAGAACACTGGTTGCTACGTGCATGTTTCTTTAGGAAGCACAACTCGTTGCATAATTGCACGGTTTTTCAAAAAAAATGCAAATGGTATCGAAAATTGGTTGAAGGTGTGTTTTTTAAAGTGCAACCGGTACCAAAAATGGTCATAGCTGCACGTTTCTTGAGAAAAATGCAACTAGTTCGGAAAACCACTCGCTTATTGCATGTTTCATGAGATAAATGCAACATGTATAAAAACCGTTTGGATTTGCACACTTTTTGAGAAAAATGCAACTTTTATTGAAACCGATTGCTAAACTCATTTTGAAAGTACTTGCTAACGGCAAGTTTCTTGGGAATAGTGCAACCCGTATAAAAAATCGGCTAAAAGTTGCATATTTTTATTGGAAAAGTGCAACTTGCGAACCCGGTTGCTATTTGCACGCTTCTTGATAAAATAGTTGCATCTTGTGTACAATGTCAATGCAAGAGATCGACGGTACACTCGCACCCGTGCACAGAGATAACCTCACTATGACGCGTCACGATACGTCCGAAGTGCGAGAGAGTCCATCGCAACAAGTGACAATACATTCTCCGATACTCTCTCCGTTTACTATTACAATGTGTTCTAATATTAGTCAAGTCAAACTTTGTATATTTGACCAAATATATTGGAAAAATATTTTTTAGAGGTAAAGGGCGCAGCCCCAGTTCCATTGCATGAATGAAACTTAAGAATCTTACAGCATCCAGTTTCTTACAAAGAACTCGTAGCGGGCTGAGTGCCGGCCATATTAGGTAGAGCCAATAGTAAACAAAAGCAAATGGTTTTTTAGACAACAATTACAAAGAAGCCAGGCCAGCTAAGCCACATTTTCTGGCACACAAGTTTTCAGACAGCTTGAAAAAGAGAGATAGTTCTTCATTTCTTGTGGACCACCTTCCAGTTACCCCCATCTTCGACCATCACCAGTGAAGCAGACTTCAAGGTCGCTGCCAGTGCCTGGGTTGTGGCCTCCCATTCTTCATCTTGAGCCTCAACATGATGACCAAGCTTTGCACGCTTTCCATCAACTTTCACTGGTTCTCTCAGCCTACATCTCGCTAGGTCAGAGGGGGTGGACTTCGCGATAGATGCTCCACATATCCAATCAACCCTCTCATTTGAACCTTCGCAGTTCCGAGAGCAATATCATCCATTGTGAAAGTGTAGAAGCTAAACTCCTCCACGGTAACTGCAAACCGATCCATGGCTCTCTGTTAAAACATAGGTTGTTTCTAGTTTTCCAAAGCAACCACATAACAGATTCATTTAGGACATTCACAACCACATATTTTGACTCGCTAAGCCAAAGACCAGCTATTTTCTCATAACAAGTCGGCAAGATAGCCAGATCAGTCATTCTGCTAATTTCAAACGAAATAGCAATAGCAATTATGCAATGAAATAGCAAATGGCTACAATTTTTAGGTTCGTCACAAAAAAGGCAGAATGGATCAACAACTGTTTGTCTCTTACTCAAATTGTCTCTAGTGAGAATTTTATTGTGAGAGACAAGCCAGAGGGAAAAAATGAATCCTAGTAGGAACTTTAATTTTCCAAACTACATGAACATGAGTGGGCATAATCCCTTTACAGTTTATGACAACATACATGGAGCTAACAGAGAACACTCCTAGCCGTTTGATTCAAATTTCCAGAGAACAGCATCGTCTTCATCACTAATGTTTAGAGAACTAGTAATTTGATTAATTTCATACCATTGAAGAAACAAGACTTCATCAAAACACCTCTAAAGGTAATTTTTGTTGGTTACCATCCCAAAAACCAGAAACAGTGACATTATGTTCATTGGCAAGGATATAAACATCCCAGTATCGGATGGCAAAGCTAGAGTTGTCAAACCAATGGTCTTCCCAGAATTGAACTTTTCTCCCATTCCCTACTTTCCACTAGTAGCCTAGCTTAGCAGCATTAACAACCCAGAATACCCCTTTGGGAAAGGGATACTCCTACAATGAAGCAAGAGAACATATTAAGGCTGTTGACCTGATATTTATGGTCTATGATCTGCTTCCAGAGCTTGTTGTCATCTAAATGATACTTCTTAACCCAAGAACCTATATATTGAAAAATATCAACATATACAATATAAATTTAATATTATTATCATTATATAAATATATTTTTATATTATATACATTTGATATTATAGATGTAAATTTTTGTATATACTTTGTCAAACTACGTTTGAATAAAAAGTGAGCAAGTATAATTTTCCTAAATACTAAACTTACACTATTACCCGTATCCAACTTCTAAGAATCAATTATTGATAAATATCGAAGAAAAAAGAAATTACTGCCATTTTTTGTTTCCGTCATGTAAAGGAGTGGTTTTCAATGATATATTCTACAAGCATGTAAAATCTTAATGCAAAATATTTTGAGGTTTGAGCTCCACAAAAAGGACAAATGTACATATCTGAGTATATAGTGAACAATCTGTAGTTTCAAATTTCCAACTTTTGTCTTTTTTGTCTAGCTCAAAAGTATTGTATTTTGCATTGAACTTTTGCACGTTTGTATGATATATCATTGAAAACATGCATGATTTTTTTCAGATTTTTTAAACTATATTTTTTGTGATTTTTTGAAAACGGCGAGATCAACTCGAGATCGGGAGTCAAAATTTTCCGCATGCAAAGACGCTACCAATGGGCTTGCTGAACTGCATGGTCAACATACACGAAACCATCCGCATGTGTATCATTTGAAGAGCAAGCCATCGGCGGTGTGAGCCTTCAGTTGATGACTCCATTGTCGTCGGTGCTTTTCCATTGTGTCGCAAGATTCATCAACGCTGCTCTCGACTCCCCGTGGTCGCTCAGCGCCTCCTTTGCCCGCTGCATGGCCGCCTGTGTCCGCTGCCGGAGCTCCCTCCCTCCGTCGGACTCAATCAGCCACCTCGCCTTCGCTGCCACCTCTTCGGCTTCCACCATTTCTTTGTCATACCCTTCCATGGCCACGGCCAGCCGCATCTCCTCGACCAAGAACACCTTGTTCATGCGCTGCTCCGCGTACAGAGGCCACGCCAGCATCGGCACCCCCGCCATGACCGCTTCCAGCACCGAGTTCCAACCGCAGTGTGTCACGAACCCGCCCACCGCGCCGTGCGCTAGCACCTCCCTCTGCGGCGCCCACGACATGACCACGAGTCCCCTTTCCTTAGTCCGTTGCAGGAAGCCTTCCGGAAAGAGCGCGCCGAGGTCGTCGCCGTCCGGCTGGTGCTCGTCACCAGGCGGCCGCCTCACGGCCCACAAGAACCGTTGCCCGCTCGTCTCCAGCCCCGCGGCGATCTGCTTGATCTGCTTCGCTCTGAACCGGCCGAGGCTGCCAAAACAGAGGAACACCACACTGGCCTTCGGCTGGCCGTCGAGCCATGCGAGACACTCGTGGCGCTTTGTCCCAGCGTCTTCCTCCTCGGGCTTTATCAGCGGCCCGATGCAGTACAACGGCGGTGTTCGCCGTCCGGGGAATGTGCAGAGGCCGGAAACGATCGCGTCCGTGGCGCGTGGCTCCAAGGAGCGGCAGCTGTTGACGATAACGCCGTGGGAGTTGCACAGCTTTTCGGACATGTCCAGAAACAGTTTATTGCTCAAGCTGTCGCGATCGAGGATGGAGGCGGCGAGGTGATCTGCCGGTATCGGCGGTAACCCCGGGGCGTGCACGAGGTCACCGCCGAGGTCTCGGAAGCTCAGGGTGGTCTGCTCGTGGATGACTGGCTGGTAGAGACAGAAGGCGACGCTTGCGATGCAGGTGGTGAGGAAGAAGTACGTCGGGATGCCGAGCTCGGCGCCGACGTCGAGGGCGCTGCTGCAGAAGAAATCGATGAGGAGAGCGGCCGGGGAGGCGGAGCGGAGGAAGTCACGGAGATCCGTGTTGGAGGCGCGCGCGAGCTCGAAGACCTTAGCCTCGTAGCTGCCGGCTGGCACGTCGGAGGGGAGCGTGGCAGCGGGGAGACGGTGGAAGGACAGCGACGGATTGGTGGCCGAGATGCCCGCGGGGAAGGAACCACCGGCGTCCTGACCGGCTTCCCCGCCGGTGACGACGGTGACGTCGAGGCCCTGCGCTACCAGCAGGTTGCCAAGCTCCACCGTGGGGACCAGGTGGCCCGTCATCCCCGGCGGGGCGTAGATGACCACCAGCTTCCTCGGACTGTCGTCGTGGCCATTGTTTTGGACTGTCATTTTGGGGAAATGAGAGGTCGACGCAGCCTGCCAGCACGAACGGCCTGGCTTCTCTCGGTCTCACTGCTCTGAGCGCCGTGCTGCTTCCGGCGATTGAACGAGTGATATTTGTACATGCAGACGCAGCCTGAGTCTTTCGGAGCCGCACGACGCACCTAATTAACGAGGAACCTTCGTCGGATACAAACGAGCCGCGGCAGATCCACTGGACAAGCAAAGTGCACCTTATTGTTTTTCTTTTTTCGGGTTTTCCCATGGATACAAATGATCGGTTCGCATGAAAGATGCTTATCCCGTATGATGACAAACACAACCATATGTATACGCATACGCAGCTGTACGTCGTGAAAGCAAAGATAAACACAACCACATCTGCAGCGTGACGTGGACACAGTTGGTTTAGATGGTCCGGTGCATGTGAGGCCGAGACTAGCTTGGATGCGTCATACAAGCATTCATGGTCGTTACGAAGCCGTGATAGCGCTCAATTTGCATCGGCGCATTAGACCGTGATTATGCCATCGACGCGTTGGAGTTGTCCTAAGGAAATTAGTGGTATCTCGCGCAATCGAAATAGATTTGTGTCCGTGACGACACATTCGTGTCAACCTCGTGTTCGCCCCGGGGTTGCGCTGGCCAGGCTATCAGCCTCTCCCAATGGCCAACCATAGCCTTCAACGCGGCGAGCTTAAATGGACGTCGACGAGCCGAACCCTAACTCAAAGACCCTAGCGCCGCCCCCATCCACCCCAGCTACGACCGCACCTCCCAGCTCCTTCCCTGGCCACCGGGATGGATCCGCCACTGCCGCCACTACTAAGCATCTCCTAGACCAGGTCGAGTGTGCGCGTCAGAGGGTGGCATCGTCTCTCGTTGCATGCCCTCGATCCCGGCGTGGGTCGCCATGACGAACGCACCGGCTCCGCGCCTGCTACTGGAGCAGGTGAGGAGGAGGGTGCTGGCGACGCGCACCTGCAAGTGGCCGTGGAGTGCTCGTCCTCGAGCTCCAGGCGCAGGAAGCTGTCGAGCTGCCGCATGCGGCCCACGATTCACTAACCGCGGACCGGGCGCTGCCGCCACAAGGGTGCGCGCAAAGCTGCGGGGTTGTGCGGGTTCAGAAGCTCTCGCTGAAGGCCTATTACCGCCGGTAGTGTCGCCTACGCGCGGCCAATTTTATTAAAACCACCTGCGCCACTAGGTAAACCCTAACGTTTAACGGGCAGAGCTGGAGAAGCCAGCAAGTCCGCCTCTGGAGCCGGTCGTGCCGGAGGAAGAGCCAGAAAGTCCGTTCCGGGAAGCCAAGGGCCGCCTACACGCGGCTAAGTTTGTTAAATTGTCAGGATCTCCATCGCCCCACATCGGAGGAGGACGACGACCTAATAGTTTAGCCAAATATATGTGTGAAATCTTTCAATTAGATCAAATGTATGTCAAAATTATGAAATGAATTTAGTTCAAGTTGTTGGATGGGGGAAAGGAAACGAACGGACGAACCAAATGGGTCACACCGCTACCTCACCTCTTGGCTTCAGTGGGCAGGAAGGCCGAATCAGGGCAGGACGCCGGTCCATTTTGCGACCCAAACGGATAAAACCGGACACAAATGGTGTATGTTTGGGTCAGCGCGTTGGAGTTGCCCTTATGATCTCATACAGCTGCATATTCCACTATGAGCGTTTTTGGTTGCTCGTGAAGCCTCCATGCAGCCCGTTGAGACTTTTTTATCCCGTTTGGTAACCTCCCCGTTCGGCATTTCTAGCCCACGCGATACTTATGACAGCGATGGGCCTGTCCCGCTGGAAACGGCCAAATGGACGGTTTCTCTCAAGGCCAACTTGTACCAGTCAAAAGGAAGGTAGGGCTAGGTTGATACATAACCTTTGCTCTGCTCACCTCCTTAAATTACTCCACTTAGGGTGTATCTAATCTACAATCTTCAGAAATATACTTTAATTCAAACAAAAGTGTACACGAAAAATACGTGCGTCGACGAGTAGGTTCCATTCACATACTCGGTATCGAGTTTCGTCGACTATAACTTTTCAATTTTAAACCGATCTTCGAAACTTTTTAAAATGAATTTTGTTAAATTCGTCACATTCGGTTGACCGTTTAAAATATCCTTTGACGAGAAGATTCATTTCAACTTCTCACACAACTTTCGTGCCGTAACTTTTCTGTTTCGGCGGTCATATATATGAACAGATCTTGTACTGGAGGTATGTAACTCCGTCGTCGGCGCCGCACATCCGTCGCGCCACCGCGCAGTCGTCCAGCTCGCCGCTCTTCATTAAGTTGTCATGTAGATTGTTCAAATGTGGTGGTGTGAGCCAAGTTCATCAGACAAGAGGTATGATTTCACGAACAGAGATGTAAACCAAACGTCGGTGCTTACAAACTCTTTTTCTGCCGAGCGGGATGAAACATTGTGCGCAACCAAATGTGAGTGTAGAATTTGGCCAAGACCGCGTTTTTCCAGAATCAGGATATGGCGAGGCGCGGATACAAACATGCCGATTAACCAAACATGCCTGTATGTTTCTATGCAAAGCGCGAGGTAAGGTGAGTTCTTAGTTTGGGGCATGTTTGGTAGCCCACATACACCCCAATCAAGCCATGTGCATGGAAAAATCAGCCATTGTTGCTAGTGGCGACGAGCACTTTTATCTATGGCCTGGTTTTTCACCGCATCGCGAGATGGAGTCAACTTGTATCAACTGAAGCCTGCAGGTAACATTTATTAATCGGCAGCAGGCCATGGCGAAGTCCACACCGGGCGTGTTATCTCCGCTCCGTCACAGAACAGCAACACGATAAGTAAGTGCCGCGGCCCGCCCAACACGACTTCTGCAAAATCCACCATAGTATAACAAGACCAGACCATCTAGCGACAGAATTACTCGTTTGGTACTGAACTCGATCGGAGACAAACTCCCAGAGCTGCTTCAGCTCTTCCATAGATCCTTCCATAAACTCCGCGTACGCCATGGCGACCGTCGGGCCGTACAACGCCGCCACTACAGCGGACGAGAAGAACGAACCAACGAGGCCGCTCGCCTACCGTCCCCCTCCGTCCACCCGGCGACCGACGACGACGACATCGAGGTTCAGGAGTATCCCGCGGCGTCCACCGCCAAACGAAGGCGCTCCACGCAGTACCTCCGCAAGCGCCGGCGCGTGCTCTGCTGCTGCGGCTGCCTCGTCGCCTCGGTGGTCGTCGTCGGGATCGTCGTCCTCGTGCTCGCGCTCACCGTGTTCCAGGTCAAGGACCCCGTCTTCACCATGAACCGCGTCACCCTGGAGGACGTCGACGGCGACTACTGGGCGCGGGCGAGCGGCACCCGGTGTCTGTGAACGCCACGCTCAACGCCGACATCTCCATCAAGAACCCGAACGTGGCCTCCTTCAGCTACGACCGGAGCGAGACGGAGTTCTACTACAGGGGGGAGACGGTCGGCGTGGCGTACGCGCCCGACGGCGAGGTCGGCGCCGACCGGACCGCGCGGATGAACGTCACGCTCGACGCGCTCGCCGACCGGATCTCCCCCAACGTCAACCTCACCGACCTCCTCTTCGGCCAGGAGTACAACCTCACCAGCTACACGGAGATCAGCGGGAGGGTGAGCGTGCTGGGGATCTACAAGAGGGACCTCAACATCAAGGTGAACTGTTCCATCACCTTGGAGGCAAGCGCCTTATTTAGCTCGGTGGAGAGTAAAACGATGGACTGTGTTGCAGACGTGAAGTGAACACTTGTCTTTTTATTAGACAAGGCTGCTCATGGGTTCATATTTCTGTTCTCCGGGTCCTTGCGCCATTTCGTTTTCTTCGATCTTTTGAAATGGGACCTCCATTTCTCTGACCGAGTTATGTATCATTGTGTAATTATTATTGTTTTCAGGTGATTGCCATGTCATTGTATCACTGTGTTCAACTTTATGAACTGCTATAAATTAAGGCCAAAGCTTAGAAGCTTATGGTACTACTTAGGCGGTTTTTATCTACTCTGACATGACAAGAGCAAACCTACCAACTCGTATTTTCTAGACAGCGTGGTAGGCAAACAACCATTTTCTGCATAGCCCTTTTCTCTTACGTCATATATTTCCAATTTTCAGTTTGCTAGTATATCTTTTTTTTATAGCAAAGTGCCCGTGCGCTGCAACGGGTTTAAAATAAATCAAACATCTTATGTTTGAAATAAACTTTGTTTTATGTTCTATCACCATTTTAGAAGTATTGTTGCCTTCTCTCAGATTTCAGTTCTTCATATGTCCTATTGTACAACAATCCCTGCAAAAGAAAAGAAAAAGTCATCACTTATTTTCTAATCGTCTTTGTATACATCAATACATCAAGGGTATCCAAGAGTATGAAGTCATCATGCATAAAATCACTTGCTAAATTACATGGAAACAATATTTTTCATTGGGTATGACACATATTCCTAAGCCCGTTATTTTATCTGATCCATAACCAAATTAATCTCAGAATAAGATAATATGACTGCACTTTGGAGCAACCTCAAGCGATTCAAACTAAACTTGTGCTTAAATGAAGGAACGGGTAAAAATAGAAATGGAGGTAAAAGAAATAAGAGGCTATTATAAGTTTAAACCAGATATATATTTTATGAATTCTAATCTTGGTGATGTAAATTTGGTAAATGTTTTTATTGAGAAACAAGACAAATGCTTCCACTGCTATCTTGTTGCCCTGTAACAAAAAAAAATCCAGCGTCTCTATATTTATCATGCCAAAATAAATAAATAAATAAGTACATTTTACATTGTTGACAATATCACCATGAAAAAAATTAAGTGTAAGATAACCCATAGTGCTCAATGATTGCAGTCGGAATATTTCTTCAATAAAGTTTATATTTTCCTCTATTGACCAGGCCTTGTGTGCTCCCAACCATTCCTATAGGAGTAATATTTTCCATGATTATTCATGAAGTGAAACATGTACAGAAATTAGGACCAGTAGGCAATACATTTTTACTGTTTGTACACTGTACCTGAACCTTACTGCAGTCAAATGCAACAGATCGTGCTAACTCGCAGCTCTAGTGACATTGAGGAGATCATCGGTCTGATGCGCTATAGAAGTACTATTGTATTGCCCGCATTCGGCATCATCACACCCTAGAACAAACAGGTCTTGTAGCAGCAACACTTCGTATCGTGAGGCACTGATGCTGCGCAAATCAACCAATTCAGCGACAATCATGAGGCCAAGTCTCCAATAGTTACTAAGTTGCAGCACCTGGCGTTGTACATCCACAATCAATTTCTGACAATCATGTCGCCAAACCATCATCACTTTGCAGCTTGCTTTTTGGACAGCCAAACATAATCATTTTTTTCCTACAGGGAGATAGCTAGCTCGGCCAGCAGCAAGTTCAGCAGGAGTCTTGGCTCAGTCGGACATCCTCGTCTCCCACGCGAGATAGGAGCGCTCCCATAACCATGCGGTGGCCGGGAGCTCACGGCCGACACCAGTGACGGAAGGTACATACATCGTCGTGGAAGTCGTTGAGGAGGTCCATCGGCGACTCCTCGCCGTCGTCAGCACCGGCACCACAGCCGCGGACGTCTGCCCACTCTCCGACGCCACCGTTGACCTCCACGCCGGCCGCCGACTCGCAGCCACCCGCACCCACCCGAACCCGGCCACCGTCCTCCCATGCCCAATATTTCCCCTTAGCTGCGTGCATCTAGGGTCAGCGGCGGCCCGCTGGAAGCTGGGAGACGCCGCAGATGCTGAGTTGCGGTGGTGCCGGAGCACGTGGCGGCGTCGTGCCACACCGGAGGAGGAGGCCATCGAGCGAGAGAGTAGGGGCACATCGATGGCGACCTCAAGGCAGAGACCGTCGCTGAGGAGCGCATCGGAGACGGGCCCATGAGCGTGGGGAGCGTCCATGGCAACCTCGAGGTGGCGGGCGTGCCATGTTGGAGAAGAGAGAGATGAGAGGGACAGCGGAAGTTCGGATAGAGGGCGTCAGGCTGTGTCTCGCGGATGGAGGACTCACCGGAGGAGGAGAAGGGCCGTCACCGGCGGCGGCGCCCAGCGCGGAGGCACGGGGGAGCGAGCTTTGTTCTGGATCGCGGGGTTGATTGTGGCACAAAGGGAACCTCCTTTTCTTACGGACTGCGGGTTGATTTCCGTATTTGTTAGGGGGTTTGTGTAAAACTGTCACGACGTACCATCACCTGAAGGCATATTATATAGTAGAGATATAGAAATGGGTAGTCCCGGCCTCTGCATCGAGTGATGCATACAGCCATTTATTACCAAGTACTCCCTCCGTTCCATTTTAATTGACTCACATATATCTATATATGGATGCATCTAGACACATGTGTCTAGATGCATCATATATAGATATGTGAGTCAATTAAAATGGAACGGAGAGAGTATAAGAGTAGAAATCACGTTTACATCTCAATAACCACAAAGGATTGAGACAAGACTCATCCGACAAAACGAACAAGCTCAACTACTGAAGTCAGACTAATATGTTGCCACGTATGTCGGGAGAAAAACTCCTGTGCCACCAACAGGAGTCGCGTGCACCCAACCACCATAAGGTCCCGCTGATCCGAAGGAAGCAGGAACGCCCATAGCTGGATCCAGTGCACCGCCGAGTGAATAACATGTAAGACATGAAAACTTTCCTTCCTGTTAAACACAATATTATTCCTACAATTCCATATAGACCAACAAATAGCAGAAACGTCAATACGAATCCTATTTTTGGTCGTTTTGTCCAATCCATTCAACCAATTACCAAACATATTTTTGACATTGGTAGGAGGAGGGATATTGTAGGTACAGAACACCACACGCCACACAAGTTTAGCAAACGGGCACGAAATAAATAAATGTTCCACTGTCTCGGGGGACCCACAAAAGGAACACCCCGAACAACCATGCCAATTCTTCCTAGCCAGATTATCTTTTGTAAGCAAGGCTTTTCTACGAAGAAACCACTTAAATACTTTTATTTTCAAAGGCATTTTAATTTTCCAAAGATACTTTTGCAAAAATCTTGTATGACCATTCATAAGATCCTCATACATAGATTTAACTGTAAAAAGACCATTTTGCGTCAATTTCCAGTTCAAACAATCAGGAGCATCGGACAGCGTAACTTGCATGAGCCTAAGGCAAAGATGAGACCACATATCCCACTTATTCCCAACAATTGCCCTCCTGAACCGATGTTTACAGGGGGGGCGTATTATGCAGCACATCATACACCGAAATATTTTGTTGCTGCACAATGATTGCGTGAATCACACGTTCGCTGGGAGACCCCAAGAGGAAGGTATGATGCAGTGTAGCAGCAGTTTTCCCTCAGTATGAAACCAAGATTTAATCGAACCAGTAGGAGCAAGAAATCACTTCGGAAGGTTGTCAGTGGCGCGCTGACGTGGAATCTGCACACAACACAATCAAACTACTTTGCCCCAACGAAACAGTGAGGTTGTCAATCTCACCGGCTTGCTGAAAACAAAAGATTAAACGTATGGTGTGGAAAACAGTAGTAAATTGCAGAAATGAAAAGGAACAGTGTTTGCAGTTGGTTGTATTATCAGTGTAAAAGAATGGACCGGGGTCCACAGTTCACTAGTGGTGTCTCTCCATAAAAGATAACTAACATGCTGGGTGAACAAATTACAGCTGGGCAATTGACAAAATATTGAGCGCATGACAATGCATATATATGACATGATGATTACTATGATATTCATGTGGGCATTACGACAAAATACATAGACAGTTATTCCAACAGCGTCTATGACTAATAATTCACCGCCAGGTTGTCATACCGAGTTCCCCGTTGGTATTAAGTTGCAAGCAACGTATAATTGCATTAAGTAATATGCGTAAAGTAAACAAATGCATTAGACCTAACGGCGTACCCTTAAGCTAAGCATCGGTTATTTTATCCCTAGTGGCAACAGCACATCCACAATCTTAGAACTTATTGTCACTCTCCCAGATTACCGGAGGCATGGAACCCACTATCTAGCATAAATACTCAATCTTGGAGTTACAAGCATCTACTTGGCCAAAGCATCTACTAGTAACGGAAAGCATACAAGATCATAAATAACATATAAGATAGATTGATAATCAACTTGACATAGTATTCAATATTCATCAGATCCCAGCAAACACAACATGTAGCATTACAATAAGATGATCTTGATCATGATAGGCAGCTCACAAGATCTAAACATGATAGCATAAAGTGGAGAGACAACCATCTAGCTACTGCCATGGATCCGTAGTCCAAGGATGAACTACTCACGCATCACTCCGGAGGCAGGCATGGTGATGTAGAGCCCTCCGAGATGATTCTCCTCTCCGGCAGGGTGTCGGGAAGAGCTTCTGAACCCTCCCGAGCTAGGGTTGACGGCGGCGGCGTCTCTGGAACTTTTCGTGGATAATGGCTCGGTGATAACCCCCAAGAGCAGGGGATCACTGTAGCACCTCTCAATGTGGAAGTAAGGTATCGATCCGCAGGAGCAAGAAGGAAAAGTTATCTATTCCCTACAACTAAAGTGTCACAAGTTTTAGTTGATTATGCACTAAACAAGTTTAAGGAACAAGATGGTTGATTTAATGGATGGGAATGTAACAAAACAAGAATGTAAAAGTGTCCCAATCCTCTTCAATGTGGAAGTAAGGTATCGATCCGCAGGAGCAAGAAGGAAAAGTTATCTATTCCCTACAACTCAAGTGTCACAAGTTTTAGTTGATTATGCACTAAACAAGTTTAAGGAACAAGATGGTTGATTTAATGGATGGGAATGTAACAAAACAAGAATGTAAAAGTGTCCCAATCCTCTTCAATGCAAGAGGACAAGACAAAGGTTTTCTCTTATAGAACAATGGACATGGGTTCATGGGTTCACTTAATCCTCTCTCTCATCTACGGTGATTATCATGTTATAGATAAAGTACACACAATTGTCATGTTTTAATGGTAGCTTTTATAACGGCTATATGTACTAAAACACATAGTTGAAAGAAGTACTCATTTGTGTTGCTAGGTCACTCTCGTAAGGCTAGCGTGGTTGCTCTCACTCCCACATCATACTCTTCCTTTTTACCCCCAGATAAAGGATGTTGGGCTGTATTTCACATGTCACTCAATACATATGCCGTGTCACGTCGGTCATCCCGTACCTACATACATCATACTTCATAATGGACAATATTCTAAACACTAGTGCAATGATTCATAATTCGTGTGCATGACCACATCTCTCTCATCTATCCACACTTGGTGGTGTCAATCACCTCATGCAAGGATAAACAAGGCATTATGCATAAATCAAACCATCACATGCATCAAACAATATCTCCAAAGTATGACAAATCATAAAAGCTCCAACACAACGGTAAATGTATAACAAATCATCTCATACCACAATATCCACCATAAGAATTACATAGATAGATCCATACTTATGCAAAACACATCATATGGACTCCAACAATGATCATACATAGAGAGATTAGATCAAGTTACCACCACAAACCCAAAGTTCAAGGGGTGGACTACTCCCCCTTCATCATGGAGACGGTGGAGAAGTCGTTGGAGAAGATGGAGAGGTTGGTGAAGAGGTGCAGCCCGAGTGGAGGCGACGACCCGCAGCAGCCCACGGCGGCGGCGGCGGCCCTTGGGGACGGCGGCGGCTGCCCTTGGTGATGAGGATGGTGTGGAGGAGGTTCTCCTCCCCAGACGGCTGCCTGGGAGGAGGAAAATTCGTGGTCTTGGGTGCCTCTCACGACCTAGGGTTTCCTTCTTTATATAGACTCTCGGATTTCCGTCACCCCCTTTTAGGGTTCTACCAAAACAGGGCTACAGGCCGCGTCCGAACTTCGATTGGGCTGATCTCGGGCTTAAAATCTTCGTATGGAAAATTGTGACAACTTTCTCTTTAATTTGATTTCCATTGGACGCAATTTCGAGGGTCAAACTGACAATTTCCGTAAAAAGTTCTCAGACAGATTTCAGGAAAGTTCCAATTTGACTCCAACAAGGTTTCCTTTTGTATTTTTGATAATTCCTACACAACAAATAGAAAAACAAGAAGATTTTGCACTTTGGCAACTATTAGTAGGTTATTCTAATAAATGTCATAATATGATATAAAGTGTATATAAAACATGTGCCAATTGACATAAAACATGCATAGAACATCAAAAATTATAGATACGTTTGGGACGTATCAAGCATCCCCAAGCTTAGTTCCTACTCGTCCTCGAGTAGGTAAACGATAAAACAAAATAATTTTTGAAGTGACATGCTACCATCATAATCTTGATCATATAATATTGTAAGGCACATGTTATGAATGAAGTGATGAAGTTATTGCTACATACAGTCAAATGATTCATTCTTCAAAGGAGTAGCAATGTACAAGATAGATTATGAAGTGATATCAAATACTCAATGTAAAGATGTTCAATGATAAATTCACAAAGTGTAACATAGAAGAAAGTACTATGGACCAAATGTATGCATAATGAAAAGTAAAAACATCCTATGGTGGTCATAGAGTACTTCTTATGAAAACTGAGTATAAAAGGTGGACACTTTGGATAGATAAATAAGTAGAGGTAAAGCATGAATAAGTTTCATCTAACTTCCAAACACTTCTACTTAAGTTAATGCTTGCAATGTGGTAGTCATTGGTGTGGAGCTCTCATTACCCCTATCATAGCATCTTGAATGATTAATGTTTAAAGTGAAAGCAAATATGAGTGGTGTGCTTGACAATGTATTGGTTGAATGTCTCATGTCCCTTGAATACAAGTACCTACACCATGTGTTACTCACTTTGGTCCACAAAGTAGATTCAAATAAAGGTCATTGCAAGTAATAATAGCATCATCAAGAACTGCACTGGGGTACCTCTTGCCCCTTGACATGAACAAGCCCATGTCAAAACAACAAGACAAACAGACAATGAACAATCTCAGCACTCTTTTATTTACTATGGGTATAGTTTTTTATTATGAGGTGCATCACTGAATGAACATTATGGTTATGCTGTAAATTTCCACCATGAATGATGCATGGCTTAGATTAGCGGCCCAGTCATTTCTCTAACCATTTATACAAACTCTTTGAACTTACTAAGTATCCTCATTCATTTCACCCATGATAGGCATCCATAAACAAAAGTACATGACATCAACTAAATATAAATAAGTGCAATGTTGAAAGCTTGCCATGTGACAGCACATATGGGCTAACTCCCAACCAAAACTATTGTCAAGCTCACAACTTCATAATTTTAATCACAATGGTTCATGCTTATTAAATGCAATAAAAGTAAATTGTGCATCAAGTTCGTGAGAGCTTTTAACCAATTTTTCCCATGACAATCAATAACATAAGCATTTAAATTCAGAAATGTAGATAACACAATATAACATGATAAACAAACTTGGAATAGCGTAAAGCTAATAGGTAGATATGGTGGACTCACTGGAAAAACTTTGGTTGAATGTGTTGGGAAACAAGCTTTTTACTTGTTGTAATTTTTGGGCTAGCAATAGGGAGAAAGTTGACCATCTAAATGCATGCATAAGTGTCCATAGAACTAATCAATCCATGTTAAACCAAGTAAAGTTAAAATTCAACATCTAAACATGGTAAAAGATAGCTCTTGACAACACACTTGCAAATTAACATTCATTCAAAGCACATGAATTATGCAACTATATGTATCTTTTAAAATCAACTCAAACATCCCTATCCCAATATATTTAATAGCATCCAACATAATTCAACCCAAACTTCCAGTAACACCGACTTCTTTTGAATTCCAATAATTTCCAATTCCGGACAATTTCTTAATGTGCCCACTTTGAAATTGGATTCTTTTTATTCAAATAGACCCATCCGACCAAATATAACGTGAATAGCTTACCAAGTAGAGTACTTCTTAGAACCTGAACAATTTTTCTGAACATACACTTCTTTTGTATTTCAATAATTCAAAAACCCGCACAATTTTTTAACATAGCCATTCTCATATTTAAATTTTGTATTCAAATATACCCGTCCAAACAAATATGAAAATACATGAAAACAGCCACAAATAAAAAAAAACTAGCTATTTACGGCATAGACTATAATTTCAAGTTCAAACATTCCAAACTCTTAAATGTCTTCCGAATCTGAGCAATTTGGAAACGTAAAAAACAGATGAAAACTCAATAAAGTCCAAATTCGACTACATTTGAAAATCCAAACAAAATTTTGAACGCAAACCTTTCTTTAATTTAACGATTTTGTAATCCACAAAACTTCTAAACATGGACATTTCAAAATTTCATTTTCACCACACGGTTATTTGATTATTCAAATTTACCTACCATATTTGCAAGCAATGTAACTTAAATCCCTCTAATTATGTACTCCCATGCCAAAAAAAAAAAACTTGATTCAATGAATATTTCGACGAAATGTAAATTCATTTACTCTAATTACGGATTGCTTTCAAATTGAATTTCAGCTAACCACATTACCCGATATAGAACTACCGCCTTTCTTTACAATATATATATCAACTACAAAAGAACACATAAAATTTTCCGCAAGGGTGCAGTGTGTCGCCGCAATAAATTTAACTAGTACACCTGGATGGTCAGAGGTCACCTCCACCCCATGACGCAGCTCGCAAATCACCTCGCCGGACATGGCGTTCACGTCACCGTCGCCTTCGCCGATGTCCCGTCTACAGGTGACTCCTCACAAACATCGCCCGCCTCTCCGCCTCCTATCCTTCTGTATCCTTCCACCTGCTTCTGCCGGCGGCAACAATCCGTTCCGCGGCGGACACGGCCGACCCCAACGCCGACCCTTTCATCACCCTCATCGCCGACCTCCGCGCCACAAATTCCGCCCTCCTCGCCTTCCTGAGGTCTCTCCCGTCTGCCAAGGCTCTCGTGGTCGCCTTCTTTTGCGCGTACGGGCTTGACACCGCCGCAGAGCTCGGTGTGCCAGCCTACGTGTCTTCACCCTTTGCGCGTCGGCTCTAGCTACCTTCCTGCATATCCCCGTCATGTGCTCCGCCGTCTCCTTCGGGGAGATAGGGCGCTCCTTGCTGCACTTCCCGGGAGTCCACCCGATTCCGGCGTCCGACCTGCCTGAAGCCCTGCTCGATTGAGACAATCGCCAGTACAGTACCATTCTTGGTCTCTTCAAGTAGCTGCCCATTAAGGTTGCGCATTCGGGTTTACCCGAAAATTCAGGTCGGGTAATTCGGGTAATGAGAAATTCGGGTTTTGGAAAATGACACCCGAAATTTGTTCAAAAATATTATTACCCGACAATTCGGGTACCCGACAAATCAGGTTCGGATTCAGGTAATCCTGAAATACCCTAAATACAACATAGAGAACAAAAAAAAAGTATCGCAATATTTCTTTAGATTTCCCCCACTACAGGGGTGATGGGCATCTCGGCTCAACGGCTACAGTAGTCAGTAGGGGGAGTAGGGCGGCGCTGCGCTGAGAGCTTGGGGCGTCGCGCCGTCGTCGCGAACGGCGAGACGCTGCCCCAATTCCCCTTGCCGCTCTCAGGCGCGGGCGACGGGATGCGAGAGAAGAGATCAGCCCGGCGCTGCACCACTGCACGTCGTCGAGGGAGGTGGTCGCCGCGGCGCTGGCCTTGCCGCTCTCAAGCGGGGACGGCGGATGCTAGGGAGGCGGCGGCGGCCAGGTCAGGATTGGAGGTTGACGTTTATTACCCTTCAGCTTTCTCCCCTTTATGGTTGACGTTTCTTTTCAAAATAAATCAGTGTCGATTCTATTAAAAACAACATCCTTATAAGTGTGAGGTGCATGTTTACCCATTTTTTGGAACGAGGTCCTCTGACTTAGACGTAACTACTGCAGAGGGACGTCGATGCATGTGGTCCGTTCGTTATGCATCAGACGATGATGGCATACACGGCAGCCTGCTTCTCTCGTTCGCTCTGTTGGAAACGGAAACAAGCGGCCTAGCTTGACGCATTGCATCGCCTACGCCTCGACCAGAAAAAGAAGAGGACCGGAAGAAATTGGCACGAGAACTGGAAGAAATTGGAGCTGGAATCTGGAAGAGATTCGCTGCTCTACTAATCAATCTCATGTGAGGTTTCCTTTCTCCGTTTCTCTCTGGAAGCAAAACTACAACCTTTAGATTGCTTTGGAACTTGATCATCTTCCTTTTTTTTTCATGGAAGTAGCTGCTTGATCTTGATTTGGCATTCAGTCACACTCAATTCACTCAATTACAACTCAATTTGGCATTTGGCTTGTCTTTGTGTAACCTTTGTTGTCGTTGCTTCTCTGATGTTTCTGCACCGAAACTGAAAACACATGTACAGAAAAGCAAGGCAAGCGGTAGAGCAGCCAGAAGACTCGACGGTGTTTGCTTCGTGGACTAGACTTTTCGGCAGCGTGGATGACGTGAGGTTCGCGGCTCAATGGTCTCGACAACTCTGGGGCGTCGAGCCCGTACAGGTAGCAGGCTCGCTGGCTTCGCCCCCTCCACGGCTATGCGGCGTCACGACCTGGAAGGGGCGGCAACGGCTGGCTCCGCCGCCTCCACGCTTAGGCGGCATGGCGCCATGATGGAGCAGCGGCTTATCTTTCCTTTCCCACCGGCGTAGCGAACACTAGAACAGAGATTGTGTGACCGGCGACGATTGCTGGAGTGAGACGGGGCAAGGCGTCATACTTGTTTCTGTTTCCAACCGAAGGAGCAGGCTGCCCGTGTATGCCATCATTGTCGGATGCATAACGAACGGACCACATGCATCGACGTCCCTCTGCAGTAGTTACGTCTAAGTCAGAGGATCTCGTTCCCATTTTTATGCTCTGTAAGATACACACCTTACGCTTTTTTTTTTGAACCGTGGGGCAAAAGCTTTGCCCCAGCCATTTATTAAGAAGAAGGTGCCCGGTTTATTAGTGGAAGAAACCGGGCAAAAACCATACAACAAACACCAACAACAACACAACCACAATAGGCAACACCTAAAGCCAGCAACTCCCGAAACGACAACCCCACTCTACCTAAGCAACCGCAGGCCGACGGCTACCCTAGGACCACGCAGCTGCCATTAAGCAGTCGCGGGCGCCTTACCAAAGGCTCCACCCTTCTTGCCTATGCTCCTAAGAGCCTTCTTCACCTTTTTGACTATGCCAGAAGAAGCCTCCTCTGCTATGAGGCAAGCAATCACCTTGCCAGATCCAGAGCTAGCTGCCTCCAAGCAGGCGAGCAGACGATCAAGTTTTTGCGCAAAGACCGCCTCGTCTATACGTGCCAAAAAACCTTCGCGGTCAAAAAGATCCACAGAGGAGGGCAACTCGTAGGACTCAGACGGAGGAGGGGATGGCGCCATGTCCACCGCCAAAGGCTCCAAAGAGCCAACCTCGTCACACAAGGGTGACTCAGGTGTAGCAACCACACCGCCTACAAGAACCACACTCCCAAAGGACTCGGGCGAGAGAGATGCCACACCGTCCACAACACCACTCTCATCGAAGTCCAGCTCTTGAATCGGCTCTTGCAGCTCACATGGCTCTTGTAGCTCAGGCATCTCGGTGATGACAACACTCTCAACAGCAGGCGGCGACACAAGCAGAGCACGAGGAGAAAATTCTCCAAAGCATTCAGTCCCCTCATCGACGTAGCCAACCGGAAGCTCAGGCGGCAAAGACACGGTTGAAGCAAACTGAAGCTTGGCCAGAGTGTCGCGAAGCTCAGTGCGAAGCATCTCGACCTTTTAAGGAGTTCCATGTGCATCAGGGAAAACTCAACTCCAACGAAGAACCCAAAAAGGCGCTGGCATTTAAATCCTTGCAACATCCAGATGGGGATCTTGGCAGCACCGGCAGACGTAGCGACGGGCGGTCCGCGATCGGAGAGCAAGCGTGAGCACCCGGAGAGTGATCGTGAGCAACCGGAGAGCGAGCACGACAGAACCTCTCCCGATGACAAGGGAGACGACAACGGATGCATCTGAAAGGACCACGACAAGCGCTGACTTGGTGGCCACGCTCGAGGCAACGAAAGCACCTTCCTCGAACCCAACACTTGAAGGCAAGGCTACGCTCGAGACCTTCCCTCGACCGCTCGGGCGGAGCACCCCGGCAGCTCTCAAGACCCTCCTTTGATGAATCAGGGGAAGGACCTCGGTTGTAGCGGCGATGCCCACCCACATGCACCCAGCCTCCATCGGCTTCGAGAGCTGCAGCTGCCGCAGAGAGGCTTCCACAAGCCAACGTTGAAGATGGACCAAGGACAGGAGGATCGAACTCAGCAGCGTCGAGCAGCCTGGCCGGAGTGGACATCTTCGCCAGGGGCCTACAAGCCAAATGACCCCCGACAGTCGGGTCAGCCTTGCGAGACGCGAGGATGGCCGCAGCCAGCGCGCCAGCGGAGGTGGTTGGCGATGTTGGCGCGACCGGCTTGGGCTGGGCAATCTCCACCTCGGCAGAGAAGACGACGGACGGGTAGTGGAGAGCCGCGGTTGCAGCCTTGACGATGGGCAGCGGTGCTGGAGTCGTGGGATCGCGGGGCATCCCGAAACCCCAATCTTGAACTCGGACTGAGGGAGCAACGGACGGTGCGGCCGGCGTGTCGTCAGCAGGTACCTCAAAGGACAAGGCTCCGAGGGGCGCGGCCTTGCAGGAGGCCGTCGTGGCGGTGGTGTTCGACGGGGCCGGAGCAGCGAGCGCGGACGAAGCGGCAGACGCGGTCGACGGAGCCAGAGGAGCCTTCACGGAAGCGGCCGACGGAGCTTGTGCCCGCACGGACGCGGGCGCGGGAGAGGCCGCCGACTGCACCGGAGCAGCCAGCAAGGACGCGCGCGCAGCGAGCTTGCCCTGTGCAGCTCCCAGATCTTGCACAGACGGGCGGCATATGCCCGGAGCCGGCTCGAGGTGCTCCATGGCGGGGCGGAGGAGCGCGTCGGTGGCCTTCCTCACCGGAAGAGCAGGGCACGGAGCGGAGAGCCCGGCCACCGCAACATCGGAGGGGCGGCGGAGCTGGTCTTCCAGATGGACGGAGGGCCTAAGCGAGCGTGGTCCGGCGTCGATGGCGGCAGGGGCGAAGACTCTGGCCCCGGCGACCTCGGTAACGGCAGCGGCGGGCTTCAACCGGGGTGGAGAGAGGACGCGAAGGGCGACCTGGATCTGGTCATGGCGGCGGCGGAGGTGGCCGGTGGAGAGAGATCAGTACGGCAGCGGCGCAGCGTCGCCTCCAGCGCCCATGGTCGCGAGAGCTCCTTACCCTAGAACCACTTGTTACACCTTACGCTTGGACACTACACATAAACACCCGATATAGATCACTCCGTAAGACCATGTAACGTAGACTAAAATACACTTCATATTTCATATAGTTTATTCAGTGAGAAGAACCAGTGATAAACCATTACAACATTGTTATTACAGTATTTGAATGAACATCCAGTTTGTTGAGGTGGCTTAGGATCTTTTTATTTGGTACGCATGCATAACGTGCACTTGCAGCCATTGGCTATACAATTGGAACTCCAAGTGCATGAGCCATTTTTTTCACAACGAGTCCCATTGTACCGATTCTGGCATGTGTCCTCACAATTGTTGCGATGGCATGCCATACCCAGCGGGGGAAGAACTTGTGACACACAATAGTACCTTGCATCTGGAATATATCGCCACAAAAGCCACCAAAACACCATTATTATTGCCATATAATTTGTAGAGAAAGGTTGTTAAGAAAGGTATAACATGAATGTATTGTAATCACTCAATTCCAAATAACTTGACCAGCATTTGTCTAGACTATCTAGACACTAAAACAAGTATAAATACATCTGTATCGAGACAAATGGGATCAAGTAATTTGAACGGAGGGAGTACCTGATTGTAGCACAACAAAGGTAAGGGTCAGGAGTAGCGTAAGGGTTGCCCTCATCTTAGCTTAGCTATGGTGTAAATAAGAGATGTTGTCGATAGTCCTCTTTTGTCGATAGTCCTCTAGCTTGTATTAGGAAAACGAGAACATATGAAATGGCTAGTCTTTTATAGTGGATTGATACCAATGTTGAGTACTCCTCGTTCCACTATATAAGGAAATTATATTGAGGAATGCCATTATTGAACATTTAATGACGAATTAATCACATATCAATGGTATACTATAGCAAGGGCAGTCTTCCCCGTCCTACTGTACTACTCCTGTATGTTAAATAAGGAATGCCAATAAAATTACGAAGTACTAAATTAATCCCATTAGATGCATTAATATTCTTGCTGATAAACGACTAAGTTCTCTGTATTTTGATAGCAACAAGGAATCAGAAAGAGCGAGGACGGCATCATGTGACTGTTACACAACCTTTGCCGGCGAGTCCGGTCCAAGGGCGTGTAGCGTGAGCGTAGTCGAAGGAGTCGTACACGCGGCACAATCACAGATGCGAAAAGTAAAAGAACACAGAGATATAGCCAGGACTGATCTTTATTATCAATGGTGTGTCTCTCTCCATACAATACATGTGTATATATAAGAGGGAGAGGGGCTAGGGTTGAGGACCAATCTAGAGGGAAAACCCCCCACCCAAGAAAGGGTGGGCCCGCACGTTACACGTACGGGAGAAGTTTCCCAACACTCCCCCTTGGTCCGACAACTCGTATTGTCTATGTCTCAAAAACTCCGAAAACCCAATGGAAAAATATGGAGAAAGAGCGCATAGTATACGTCTCCTCATGTTGCACGAATTGCCTCATTAAAAACCTTATGTGAGAAACTTCATAAAAACTCACTAAAGGGAAAAAGAGTACAACTCACTTAACTTTCAGGTCAAGTACTCAATCATCGGGATCGAGATTTCAGCGATGAGTTTGTGAAGATTCTCCCCCTGAACCTTGCATCTCCCTAAGTCTTATCATACCCATTTCACGAACACATCTCTCAAAGGAAGATGCTGGTAATGATTTAGTGAACAAATCAGCAAGATTTTCACACGACTTAGTATGCAAGATTCTCAATTCGTTCGACTTTTGCAATTCATGTGCATAGAAGAATTTGGGGTCGATATGTTTTGTGAGATTGCTCTTCACATAACCCGTCTGGACTTGTGCAACACAAGCTGCATTATCCTCATAGATAATAGTTGGGGTTTGGACGGTGTTCAGCCCACATGTCAGCTGGATGTGGCCGATCATCCGTCGAAGCCATACACACTCTCGTGATGCTTCATACAGTGCTATGATTTCCGTGTGGTTCGTCGAAGTTGTTACCAAAGTTTGCTTAGACGATTTCCAGGAAACTGCGGTTCCACCACAAAGGAAAACATATCCAGTCTGAGACTTGCCAGTGTGCGGGTCCGACAAGTACCCAGCATCAGCATATCCAACAAGTGAAAGGTCTTGATTCCTCCGGTAAAACAAGCCAAGATCTTTGGTCCCTTGGAGGTATCGGAAGACGTCCTTGATGCCTTTCCAATGTCTATTGGTAGGCTCAGAACTGTACCTAGCAAGCAAATTGACAGCGAACGCAATGTCCGGCCGTGTACAATTAGCGAGGTACATGAGTGCTCCAACGGCGCTCAAGTAGGGGAATTCCGGTCCCAGAATTTCCTCCCCCTCTTCCTTAGGCCTGAACGGGTCCTTATCTTGCTGCAAAGACCTCCCAATCATTGGAGTCTTTGAAGGATATGAAATCCAAATCTCTCTAACACCTTCTGGGTGTAGGCAGACTGGTGCATTAGAATCCCAACAGGGGAATGTTCAAGTTGCAAACCCAAACAAAACTTGGTTTTACCCAAATCTTTCATCTCGAATTCCGACATCAGGTAGGAACTCGCTTCCTCAATATCTCTAGGTGTATCGATTATATTCAAATCGTCCACGTACACCGAGATTATACAAAATCCATCTTGGGATCACCGTATAAAGATGCATGGGCAATTTTCGTTGCTCGTGTAGCCCTTCTGATGAAGGAAATCGCTTAAGAGATTATACCACATCCTACCAGACTGTTTAAGTCCGTACAATGTCTTCTGAAGAAGAACAATGTATAGACACCGATTTGCTCTCTTGGTTCGGAATGGGGATACCTTCTGGTACCTTCATGTAAATTTCCGAATCAAGGTTACCATATAGGTAAGCAGTGACAACATCCAACAATTTCATTGTTAAGTCCAGATTTACTGCCACTGAGATTAAGTATCTAAAGGTTATATCATCCATGACTAGGGAGTAAGTTTCCTCAATATCGACATCTGGCCGTTGAGTGAACCATTGAGCGGCGAGTCTTGCTCTATACCGATCCACCTCATGCGTGAGGTAACTGCCTCCTGCCAATCTTTCCAATCCGACCTTATTTCACAATCAGCGAGATTGTTAGGCCTAGGGTCAGGATCTATGATTGAGGCAATTCTATAGCAAAGTTAATGTCGACAATTGCCATTGCTCGGTTCCTTGACTCTCCCTTATTTATATAATTTATGGCCATTTCGTCATGGGGCGCATCTGGCGCTACCTCTTGCTCCACCGTATTTCCCAGTACAGGAGCGAGGTCCTTTAGCTTTTCCGCGCCGATGTGTGTACTCACATCTCCGCTGGATGTTCCCTCAATAGGGACATTCAAGTCCGGAATCCCGTGCACAGGACTTTCCGTACTTGTGCCAGGTCTCAATTGGCTCCCCTTTTTCTTATTAGGGGCTTTGGTGACTGTCTGTGATAAATCTCTCTTATCCTTCTTCCTCAGGCGTCCCCGAGTACTTAGGAGTTGAGAAACCGGATTTCGCGTCCTTTTAGGCCTTTGGACGGGAGCGGGTGTACCATAGTTAACTTCGGTATCTCAACCCTTTCCAGTGCATTGCACGTAGGCATATGCGACTTTCTCGCAGTTTTCAAGTCACTAAAGTGATCAGGCAGTTGATTCGCTAATGCATGCAAATCAATTTTCTTTTGGACTTCTTTATTTGTCTCGGCAGTGCGTGGGTCATGAGCGTGGATCTCCGTGACTTAGCACGTGATTTCTCGACTTTTATCATCAAGGGTTTGATTATCTCCCCTAAAGTCGGAAAGAGATCCTCGTCAATGCAATCAGCAAAGCGGGCCGTATGACAATCACTTGTCATGGGGTCCAAATACCTGATTATGGACACAGTCTCATAAGCAACGTATATCCCCGACTTAAGGAGGAGGCCCGTTGCTGATCGCTGGTGGTGGTATCGGTACATATACCTAGCAACCGAACCTATAAAGGTGGGAAAAACTTCGGTGCCAACCCCTACGCAAGCTGCATATGAGAATGGATGTTGTAGGCTAACAGTCTAAATTTGATGAGTTTAGCAGCGTGTAACACAGCGTGCCCCAACATCTGGTTGGCGAATTACAACTTTGAAGGGGCGGTCTTGCAATGAATTTAACCAAATGCATTTTGCGTTTGGACATGCGGTACCGAATGCTCGACTGCGATTCACATTGCCATGGATTTATGTTGCAGTAGGCAAACAGTGGACCATTTAGAGAAGCGTCGATGTGTACCATAAAGTACCAAAACAACCTTGAGATGGGCTGAATCGGACCGCTTGTCCCTAGGATGCAAAAAAAATGTGGGGATTGCATCCTTCACCTTTAAGGTGGACGGTCGACTGATTAACTTCCCCGAAGAGTATGCGAAGCACACAAAATCATCAGGATTCGGGAAGTTTTTAATTTTAACATTATGACCGTTCAAGTTGTGTATTCCTCATCATACTAAGACTTAGTGGCCTAATCTATCATGCCAAATGCAAAATAGTTCAGAGCATTTGAAGGAAGTATACATAGGCGGTGCTACAAATATCGTGTAGCATAGCCCTTTTTCTAATGGAGGAAAATCTTCCAAGAACATGTTTACATTTTCATCGCGCTCGGTGATTAGGAGGTATTCCATACCATTCACAACACCGGTCTCAGCTAGAGACTATCAGCGTGAAAACCATTGAAACTTAAGGGGGTGCGAGTGACTCGGGGTACAACAATGCATCGTTAATGATCAAAGTTGTTCCCATGGGTAGTATGATAGTGGCTCTTCCGGAGCCAACTATATAAGAATCGCAGTCGGCGATTTTCATAACACTACCTCGAGATTTTATTAGACTCAAAGCACACAATTTGTCTCAAAATGGTATTTGTGTATCGTTTTCCACAAAACATGTTTACTCCATTGGTGTGCCACACGTGTTCTAAGATATTTGCATGTAATTAAAATAATGAAGCGAGGAAGTAGCGACATTATAGAACAAATGCATATACATCTCAGAACATAACATGCCATCATATTTAAATAGAGGAATTAATGAACGATAATCAAATATCATTCAACCGTCGAAATAATGAATATGTCTTGCTCTTATAGAGCTTACAAAACCAAATGTATCTCAAATAGCCTAAGGAATCATGATAAATGAAGTAGTGGAAGCTTAGACGGGCGTAGTGAACGCGCCGTTCACTTCACACTCAAACTCCAACTGTGCGAACTGCTCCTCACTGATTATAAGATCATCATCAGTGCCTACACGAGGCGCAAAAAGGGCACGCCAAGTGATCGACCTCCATAGAGACGTCGACGTCCGATGGGACCGTCGGAGCTATCTCCATGGGCGCAACTAGAAGTGCAGCAATAGGCGGAGGTGGAGGCGGCGAGAGGAGCTCAGGCGCCACCATGGGTGTCGGAGGTGCCTCCCCTGTACTGAGGCGAGGTGAGATTCATGCACCTTCTTACTAGCCTTGTACGTTGCCACAACGTCCTTAGGTGCACGGCACTGGCATGAGAAGTGTTCTGTAGAGCCGCACCGATAGCATTCCTGGGGCCTCTGCTCCCCCTTGCCTGGCTGATGCTGCTGAGCCTGGCGGGGGGGGGGGGGGGTGAGGCACCTTCTTGCCCTTCCTACCTCTCTTCTTCTTGAGAGGCACATGGGCCTTCTAGACGTTAGCATGGCCCCCTGACGGGAACTCGCCCCAAGTGGCTGCGCGAGAGAGTTCTTTTTCACAAGAGCTCATCCTGCGTCTCCTCCACCTGGAGTATGTCCACAAGCTCTGCATACTGCGTGTACTGCCCCTGGCGGTAGTTTCGCGAGGACTGTACAGCGGATTGGGGTGGAAAGTGGAGAGAGTTTTCTCAATCTTCTAGGTGTCGGTGATAGTGACACCACACATCCGAAGAGAGGTGCAAATCCGGTGCAAAGCCGAATTGTAGTCTCCCACCGTCTGGAAGTCCTGAAACCTCAGACGTATCCACTCCGCCTCCACCAGCGGGCGAACAGTGTACTTCAGTCGCTCGAAACGCTGTTTTAAGAGCATTCCAGAGGTCCAAAGCACTCCGCTCAGCCATGTACTTATTTTTCAGAGTACTGCAGAGGTGGTGACGCGGAAAATGCAGAGCCTGGGCATTCTGAACAGAGGTGATAGCGCCGGTGACCGCTTGGGTCCCCGGGCCAATTGCCTTGGTCAGCTCCCCGGGTGTGAGGAAGATCTCAACGTCCGATGCCCATGTCAGGTAGTTCAGCCCATTTTGGGCTAGCTCGGTGAACTCACGATTGACGATTCCGGCCATCTGCGATTTATGCAAATCTTATTAGATTACAGCAGGTAATCCGGATTACAGCAGGTAATCCATTGCACAAATGCGATGAAGATACAATTGTTCATTAACATGACGTTCCAATATTTAAAAACATGCTAATAATGATTTCAAAGCGATTAAAGGTAATTAAACAATTAATTCTAGCAATGAAAACATATAATCAAAGCATTATAATGACGGAAACATGTTAAGCGCATCACTAACGTGAAAAAAATGGCCCCAAAATTGACCTTCCGAAATTATTTTATGCACAAAAATACAATTTCAGCAAAATTAGACTTGACCAGGGACTGGTAAATTTATTCAACAGGAATAAAGTTATACCTAATTCTGGAAAAGTTTAAGTGCTAAAATGTAAAATACGCGCATTCGGTCCGGCCCGATCGGCAGCAGGCCGAAACTGGGCCGCAAACCGTCCGACGACCCATCATCATTCCTCTCTGCCCAGCGCTGGCCTTTGTTTTTTTTTAGACCGCATAACCGTCCGAATTGGGTCCAGAGGGCCCAGCAGCGGCCCAACCGAACCCTAGAAGGGTCGGCCGCCTCACGCGTTGACCGAGGTCGAAGCTCTGGTCGTGGTGACGGCCAGCCACGGGTGACCTCCTGGCTCGAGACCAAGGGGCGGCGGCGGGCTGTGACGGCGGCGGCGGCCAGTGGGGCCGCGCGCTCGCGGTGGGTGGCGGGGCGCGCTTGCGCAGGCTCGGCGCGGTGGCGGGCGGGCGGCCGGTGGCGTGACCTCGCACATCGCGGGGCTCGGCCGACTAGGCCTGGAGCTCGTACGCGGACGGCGCGTCGACGCGGCCATGGCGCGGATGCGGGCGGCGCGGTCACAGTGCTGCCGGGCACGGCGAGCCGGACGGCCAGCAGGGCTCCAGCGGCGACGGCCTCGGCGCGAGGCCAGCAGGGCCAGGCGGCGGTCGGCGGCGCCCCTCGGGCGTGCGTGCTCGGACGGCACGGCCAGCAGGGCCGTCGTCCGCGGTACGGCGCTGCCGACGCGCAGGTGCGGTCAGCAGGGTACACAGCGAGCACGGTCATCTGGACCTTCTCGCGCGGAAGAGCGACGGCGGCGCCACGTAGTGCAAGGCTCGGTGTGTTGCGTGGCGGCTTGCCGACCTATGCAACACATGGCGAGCGGCTCTACGGCAGTCAGCCGACGACGTCTTTTACGCCGACATAGAAAACACTTCGGATGACAATCTTCATCGTCCGTTCATCTGGAATTGAGACGGCGCGTCACACAGCTGGTGCATCGCGACGGTACCGTGATCATCTGGATCACGTCCATACCGACTCTCTACGGTGCGGTCAACAAATCCCCCATGAATCCGAGAGCATCGACATTGGTCGGCGACGTATTCGTCAGCTCGGCTCTCGGGAGGGAAATCGACACCGTAGGTAATACATAATCCGTATAAAACGTATGGCAAAAACGGAAACATAGAAAGATGTAAAACCGTTGTTGCGATCGGATCTGGATTATACCTTCGCGATGAACGACGAGAGCCTGCTTGAGGGAGGCTCGATGTAGATCAGTTGGCGGAGCAGTACGTGATGATAACGTGTTACACAACCTTTGCCGGCGAGTCCGGTCCAAGGGCGTGTAGCGTGAGCGTAGTCGAAGGAGTCGTACACGCGGCACAATCACAGATGCGAAAAGTAAAAGAACACAGAGATATAGCCAGGACTGATCTTTATTATCAATGGTGTGTCTCTCTCCATACAATACATGTGTATATATAAGAGGGAGAGGGGCTAGGGTTGAGGACCAATCTAGAGGGAAAACCCCCACCCAAGAAAGGGTGGGCCCGCACGTTACACGTACGGGAGAAGTTTCCCAACAGTGACCACTACCGACACCGCCTAATTTCTCATCCCCGTCGGCATCGTGACGAGGTACGGCTAATTCCACTTCACATCGGTCTAATGCAAGCGAGTGCTCAAGGAACAACACACGAAGAAACCATGGATATCGAAGATGAATTTCCTGACATTTGACGACACATAGATGAGGACTTGGCTTGGGGGTGTGAACACTGTATGAGATTCCATAAGGGTATAAAGTTACTCAGCAACCTTGCACATGATTGGAGATGCGGCTCACTAATATCACGATTAGAACTTGTGTAATTATTGGTTGACATGGGATCAATTCTGGGCAACGGTGATGCAGGAATTTTACGTGAATGTGCACCGCGACAAATGAGAACAATAATGGTGTTTTTAAGCAATGTGAATCAATTGAATATTATAAGAGGAAACAGTACAAACTTTTTGTTCCCGGGCACCAATGATCCCTCCAATTTAAAAAATTCAAAAATCATATTTATGAGATTTAAAAAAATTCTGAAAAAATCTTCGGTGTAGCCAGTAGTATATTCCACGAATGTGTAAAATTTCAACTCAAAATATACAAAAATAACAAACTATGGATCTATATATGTCTATTTTCAAATCTCTAAGTTTTACCAAATTTTGTTATTTTTATATAGCCCATAATAATAAGTATTTCAAACTGAAATTTTGCACGTTTATGACTTATGAGATACATCATTGGTTACACCCATGATTTTTTTGGAATTTTTTGAAACTTAAAAATATAATTTTTGATTTTTTTTAAATGGAGGGAGCACCGGAGCTCGGGAGCAAATAACACTTTCTGAAGAGGAAAATCAATCAATCATATATTATCCGCGTTTGTATGAGCCTAGAGCCAGTGGCAACTTCTACTTAAGTACCAGACTATGTTAGGCTCGAAGGAGGAACTTAAGGCCGACGTTGAAATCAAGTTATACATCCGACCCTATCACCGTGGACATGTACGGCTAAACATCCCTGTCATGGTATCTTCACGACAATAACCAACAGGGGCGGCTTACATAGAGGTGTGGAGCTAGGCAGCGTAGAAAATTCGGGAGCGAGATTGGTACACATGATATATCCTGAATGGGCCCCTCATGTCTAGTATTATGGATCTATCGAGGAGATATGAGGTATGTTAGATTGTGCACGATGTGCGTATTGAGTCTATGTGCGTCTCTCTGGACGTCTTCAGCTTACCCTCGAGGGGTGCCTTTGCATGACTTTATATACGTAGCTAGGCTAAGATTTACATGTGTCCTAGACTCCTAGTATTGGAGTGACCATCTTGTGCTCGGAGTCATCAACGGTGTAGAGTTGACCTAGCCTCGAGTCCACCCAGTCTTGACTCAGCCCAGTCTTGAGTCAGCCTAGGGCATGCTACTTCCTCTCCGCCTTTGTGGGCATATTCGTCGGGGTATTCCCCCGATGAGCCCCTGATCTTTCGGGTGAGGAGGAAGGTCGGTTGCCTACTTGCAGATGTTGTAGATGGCGATTCATGGACATCGAGGTTGTCGAGTCGTGGATGTCGAGGCTACCAAGTCATGGGCAGAGGCTACCGGCCGAGTCTCAGGCGTAGAGGTTGCTGAGTCACGAACATAGGGCTAATTCAAATTCTGGAGGTGGAGAGGATGGGCAGTTGGGTCGTGGGCCGCAACATATTTTGCTGGCTTCTGGGCCCAGCATGGGGCGGAGCCTGCTCTATACCAGGTCGTGGCCTGGCCCATCGGGATGGGGGCTCTGGGTCTGTTGGGCCAGGTGTGTTCGAGCATGGGGGTGGGCAACTGTCTATGGCCCAGGAGAGGCCCAATCAACACACGAGCCCGCTCAAGTTTCAGAAAAATCTGGGTTTTTTAATGTAATCAATGATGCATCTACAAGTATGTAAAATCACATTCGAAATTCTTAATGTTATGGGCTACACAAAAGTGATATAATCTTTGATTATTTTGAATATTCAAAGTGCGCAGACTCAGGTCCACACATTTAAATATATGAGATACATCATTGACAATTTTAAAATAAAGAGGTCGCTGGAATCTACGATTTAGAAATCTCTATTAGTATTTCCATCTTCTGCAAAGATTTGCCCTGCAGCTCGGCCGACCACAAAGTGCCTGCATAAACAATAAGTTTGCAGATGTATGCAATCTTATTACTGTATACCTAAATATATAAAGGACGCTGAGATCCGCGAGCTGACAGCACCCCAGGCACTGTAGCGTCGCGAAAGCTACAGTGCCCGGTTGCCTCCGCGCCGTTGATCGTCGATCCGACGGTCCGGCCGATGTGCGCACCGCTTTCTTGCATTAAAGTCCTTGCACTTTCCAAAAAATGCGACTTGGTCCTCCGGACGCCGCTTGCTTGCAGTAAATTCCTCACACTTTCCAACAAATGTGACTCGGTCCTCCGGCCGCCGCATTCTTGCAGTAAAGTCCTCGCACTTTCCAAAAAATGTGACTCGGTCCTCCGGCCGCCGCTTTTTTGCAACAAAGTCCTCGCACTTTCCAAAAAATGTGCCTCGGTCCGTAGGACGCCGCTTTCTTGCAGTAAGGTCCTCGCACTTTCCAAAAAAATGTAACTCGGTCCTCCGGAATAAAACATTTTTGTATAAGAGTCTTTTGTTTAAACAATTTCCAGAAAATGATTAATGTTGTAAAATCAACAACTTTAAGTCTGCCCATCAGAAAAATATGAATGATATATCAAAATGCTCAGAAGGACAAATGCTAACTATTTATGACAAAATACAAACATATTTGAACATTTCAATTTGGTAAATACTTGGAGATAATCTAAATACATTTTCTCTAATTATGAAGTTAAATTAAATAAATGCATCGTTTGCAATTAGGCTCTCGGACCTCGTTGATATATCAAAATGCTCTTGTCGCTATCTTTCCAACCTCGTTGGTTTCATCTCGTTTGGAGATTCCGTGCAAAAGTTATTGCATTTCAGGTTTTGCAGTTTGTCTGGCCTGGCCGGAGTTTTCGGCCTGAGGGTGCTCAGGGGCCGGAGTCTCCGGCCCACCGAATTTTGGAGCCTCACGGCGGCAGTCGCTGCATCATGGCCGGAGTAGGTCCGGAGTTTCCCCGGAGTTTCCGGACCGGCCAGAGTTTCCGCCCTCAGTGGCCGGAGTTTCCGGCCCAGCTGGTTTTGCTGAGAAGAGAGCATCGCGGCGGCTGTCGCGGTATCAGGGTCCGGAGTGACCCCGGAGTCAGTCCGGAGTTTCCGGCCCAGGCCGGAGTTTCCGGCCTCCCTGACCGGAAACTCCGGACTAAGTTGGCTGTAACGGCTCTTTTTCTGGGAGGGGATAAATACCCCTCCACCTTCCTCCAGCCAGCCAGCTCTTCCAAGCACGTTTTTCCCCCCTCTCTCACCTCCATTCTTGACCTTGGAAAGCTTGCCCCTCTCCCAATTCCTCCCATGATTCTTGCATATCTTTGAGGGATTTGAGAGAGGAGATCTAGATCTACATTTTCACCAATCCATCTCTCCTCTAAGTGAGAGGAACCTAGTAGATCTTAGTCTTGGAGTTCTTGGTGTTTCTCCTACTTTGTTCTTCCTTTCTTCTCCCCCCATAAGCATTAGTTGTTGGTGGTGGGATTTGAGAGTGAAGGATTTGAGCACTTGTGCTCTTGCAATTGCTTCGTTGCATCGGTTTGTGCTCTCCACGGGGATTCGTGGAAGTTGAAAGCTAGTGAACTTGTTACTCTTGGGTCTTTGGACCCTAGACGCCCGTGTGGTGGTTGAGACCCTTGTGTGGTCACTTGTAGCTGTTCGGGAGCCCCCAATCCCGTTGTGGGTTGTGCCCCGGATCGTTGTTGAAAGGCTCCGGATTTCCGCCTCGAAGGATTCCGATAGTGGAAGGTGAACCAAACCTTTGTGGTGCGGTTCATCGGAGAAGAAGGTGAAACCTTTGTGGTTGTTGAACCATTGTGTTGGTTCACACCTCTCCAACGAGACGTACTCCCTTAACAAGGAGGAACTCGGGAATACATCCTCGTCTCCGCGTGCCTCGGTTATTTCTATACCCGAGCTTTTTACTTATGCACTTTACATTGTGATAGCCTTCGTGCTTGAAGTATTCTATCTTGCTATCACCTTGTTGCTTGTCTTGCTTAGCATAAGTTGTTGGTGCACATAGGTGAGCCTAGTTTATTTAGGTTGTTGGCTTGTTATTTTAAACACCTAGTTTTATTCCGCAATTAGCAAGCCTAAACCGGAAAAGTTTTAATCGCCTATTCACCCCCCCTCTAGGCGACATCATTGTCCTTTCAGTTTTGCATTTTAGCCCCTGTAAAAGGGTCGATTTAACCCGCACTCCACCAGCCCTATATAAAAACCCACCAAACCCTAACCCTACCACAGATTCCCCACCAGCTCCCGTGCGTCGCCTCCTTCTGTAGCCCCGTCCCCACCCCCGCTGCCCACCTCGACGGATCCGTTGCTCCGGCCGCCGTCGTCCCTGCACGGACCGAGGCCAGGTGCCGCGGACACCCACGACGACCAGGAGCGACCGTCGCATCTCACCTTGAGAGCCTCTCGAGCTCCGCCCCGGCGGATCTTGCCACCGTCGCGCCTTAGGATGTGGTGGACGGAGCCCCTGCTCCACCGCGCCGCGCCACGAGGCGCCCACCTCTCCTTGGTCGCCTGCCTCGTGCTCCCCGGCGTCCGTCGCGCTTGGAGAAGCATGCCATGGAGCCGGAGCATCGCCACAGGACCTCCGTTGCCGGGCAGACGGCCCTCTCCTGTTGCGAGCCGGCCACGGCAGCCGCCCATGGTGGGCCCGATCTGGCAATGGCGTGCTCAGATCTTGGCTTGGTTGGCCTTGATCTGGGCCTCTATTTAGTTATTTGGATCTGAGTTAGGTCTGTGCAGATTCATTTTTGTGTACTTTCTTTTCATGTCGTGAGTGGGTATCGATCTGGGCGTAGGTCTTGCTATTTTTATTTCAATCAGTTTCTACTTTTTGTTGTATTTTTCCAGGTACAGATCGAGGTTGCACATGGCCCTGATCTATTTTTTCTCTTTATTTTAGTTTCTTTCTCGATTCTTCAATTTCCAGAGATGAACGAAATGATTCTTCCAAGCTTCTTTAATTTTTGCTCTGGATTTTATTGTATTTTTTTCAGATCCGACCCTCTCCTTTGCCAACAGATCTGCCCAGATTTGTTTTTGTATGCCTTCTTTTCATTTCTTTTTCTTGGATTTATGAGTGTTGTCGGTAGGTCATCTATCTGGGCCTAGTTCTGCGCTGATAGATTCGTGATTTATTTCTATTTTATTTTTGGATTTTCTTGGTACAGATCTGGGCTGCACATGACCCTGATCTATTGTTTTCTTGGTATAGATCCGAGGAAGATCTCGTTTGTGTGATCTTTTTTGTACTGATCTCTGTGTTTGTTACTTTCCTGTTTCTTAAATTTCCAGGGATGAACTAAATGATTCTTTCAAGTTTCCTTAAATTTCTCTCAAGATTTTATTTTATCTTCTGTTCGAATTTGATATGGGCAACCAGATCAAAAAATAAAAAAAATCATTTGCTGAACTTTTTTGGATCTATATTGAATCTTCTTGGGGTCTTTAACATCTCTGTGGATTTTTTTTGTAAGGATCTTCCCTTTTACTTTTTGTATTTCGTCATTAAGGATCATTCCATGTACTTGTTCGTGCATCTCTATTGTGTGAATCATCGGTGATTTTTCTTTGAATTTTCTGTGAACATTTAGTGGTGTTATCTCTCATTTTATTCATCCAGTCTCTTATGAATTTTCTCTATGTTTTTTGTGATTCTCTGTCGTGAATTGATCTCGTTTGTGTGATCTTTTTTATAAAGAATCAAACTCGTTTCTGTGATTTTCTTTTCTGTACGTACGAGATCTTGTTCGAAATGGGAGTAGAGTACTAATTCAATCTTGATGTATGTACGAAACTGATATATGTATGCATGAAATGGATTTGAGTTTCCTATGAAATATCTGTGAAATAGCTGTGCTTGTATGGATTAATATTATCTGTTGAATGGATCCCAGGTAATACTTTTTTTTGCTCTGATATATGTATGAATCAGAGCTATTTTTGCTCTGAAACTTTTGAAAAATTTCTATATGAAATAATTTAATCTCCTAGATGAAAAAAGTGAAGATTGTTCACTTTTCTGTATGAAATATCTGTGAAATATTTATGAAAAATTTCTAGTATGGACGTAAGTGTCTATATGAAATATTGATTTTTTTTGCATGAATCTAAGATGAAATTGGATTGAATTTTTTTTGTACCGCTATCTTCTGTATAGGAATCGTGCTAAACCTGTGAATCTTGTGTGACTTGGAAATGAAATTGTAATGAATCATGTTCCTTATTTTTATTTTTGTATTTTCTGTGTATCAATCTGTGGAGAAATGTACATTCAACAAATATCTCTCTTTTTTAATTCGAAATGTGTGGGGAGAAATGCTTTGTTCAAACTTTGGGAAATTCTTTATTGAGTATCTATGAAAAATCTTCTATGTATTTTGTACGAGCAATGGGTGAATTTTTTAATCTACGATCTTGAAATTTCTATTTGGAAGTGGGTGAATCTTCTGTGTATTTTGTATATCAGACATGTATGAACTTCACCTTCACTAAACCGAAACCTCAGTTACTGGAAATATTTGTGTTGCTGTTTACGAAAATGGGTGAAACTTTTTTGAATATTAGATGATCTCACAATTTCTTTTGAAAAGTGTGAGAATAATGTTTTGTACAGTAAAAATATTGTACGATTCTGGTCTAAAAAAACTGGAACTAGGAGGAATAGAATAATAAGAACTTGTAAAAAGTTGAAAAGATAAGTGGCGTTGTGCAAATGCGCGTGAAAATTTTGACCACCAGGCTGCCGTCCAATCTCACACAAATGGATGGCAATGATAGTACGGGGGGCCAAACTACGGGTGGAGTTGATTTATTGTGGGATGAGTCATCATCAATTAAGTAGTTGGCCTGCTGTTTGTCGCCGACGACTACGAAACATCACGAGTTCACGATAATCATATCCCCGTATAAATCTCTTGCCTGCCACACAGCCTCTCCTTCAGTTCCACTACACAAGTTAGTAGGAAAGTAAACACAACCACGCAAGCAATGCTAAGCAGCGTCGTGCTATACACCTGGATGGTCAGAGGTCACCTCCACCCCATGACGCAGCTCGCAAATCACCTCGCCGGACATGGCGTTCCCGTCACCGTCGCCGTCGCCGATGTCCCGTCTACAGGTGACTCCTCACAAACCATCGCCCGCCTCTCCGCCTCCTATCCTTCTGTATCCTTCCACCTGCTTCATCCGGCAACAACCCGTTCCGCGGACGCGGCCGACCCCAACGCCGATCCTTTCATCACCCTCATCACCGACCTCCGCGCCACAAATTCCGCCCTCCTCGCCTTCCTGAGGTCTCTCCCGTCTGCTAAGGCCCTCGTCGCCGACTTCTTCTGCGCGTACGGGCTTGACGCCGCCGCAGAGCTCGGCGTCCCAGCCTACGTGTTCTTCACCCTCTGCGCGTCGGCTCTTGCTACCTTCCTGCATATCCCCGTCATGCACCCCGCCGTCTCCTTCGGGGAGATGGGGCGCTCCTTGCTACACTTCCCGGGAGTCCACCCAATTCCGGCGTCGGACTTGCCGGAAGCCCTTCTCGATCGAGACAATCGCCAGTACAACACTATTCTTGGTCTCTTCAAGCAGCTGCCCAGAGCGGCGGGCATACTGTCGAACACATTTGACTGGCTGGAGCCTCGTGCCGTGAAGGCCATAAAGGACGGGACTCCTCGCCCGGGCGAGTCAGTGCCGAAACTGTTCTGCGTCGGTCCATTGGTCGGCGAGGAGAGAGGAGGCAATTCGAACCACGAATCCCTAAGCTGGCTGGACAAGCAGCCGGCTGGGAGCGTGGTCTTCCTCTGTTTTGGGAGCGCTAGCTCCGTGCCGGCGGAGCAGTTACACGAGATCGCCGTGGGGCTGGAGAGGAGAGGGCAGGCGTTCCTCTGGGCCGTGCGCGCGCCTGTCGCGCCGGACGCTGACTCGACGAAGCGGTTCGAGGGGCGGAGTGACGCGGCGGTGGAGGCGCTGCTGCCGGAAGGGTTCTTGGAGAGGACACGAGGACGAGGAATGGTGGTGTCGTCCTGGGCGCCGCAGGTGGAGGTGCTCCGGCACCCGGCGACCGGCGCGTTCGTGACGCACTGCGGGTGGAACTCGACCATGGAGGCGGTCACAGCGGGCGTCCCGATGCTGTGCTGGCCGATGTATGCGGAGCAGAGGATGAACAAGGTTTTCGTGGTGGAGGACATGAAGCTTGGGGTGGCCATGGACGGCTACCCCGAGCTGATTGTGAAGGCTGGGGAGGTGGAGGCGAAGGTGAGGCTGCTCATGGAGACCGAACAAGGGAAGGAGATCAGGGAGAGGACCAGGCTGGCGAAACAGATGGCCGCCCTTGCGCTGGAGTCCGGTGGATCGTCAGCGCAAGCGGTTGTGGACTTGCTCGATGGTTTGAACATTTCGAAGCACCACTGAATCCGGAAATGACAAACAGCTCTAGTCACTAGTGGCGAGTAAGAATCTTCCAGAAAAAGTAGTACCAGTCAGTAACTGTGCTGCTGCTCGTTTCGTTTTGTACATACGTGTGGAGTTGCATTTCCGCAGTGGAACATATCTACACCGTTTTGATTTTCAGTAAAGCTACAGCGTTCAGGCTTCAGACCAACAACAATGAAGGAGAATTGAGAACGCAAAGCATTTCGATCGTAGCAGCCGGCAGCAACCACGTTACACATAAGGGAGAAAATTGCAAAAAACCACCACAATTGGTGGTTCGGTTCCAAAAGCCCACCGGTTTACAACAAATTCGCAAATTGCCACCACTTTTGAATGACAGCGTTACAAAAACCACCTTTTTTTGAACTGACCACGATTTAGTCGAATTGATGTAGTTTCTGACAGGGCTGGCCCACCGGCAGGCGTGACGTGCGTAAATTTTGCGAAAAAGTCCTCCATAATTTTTTCCTTCTTTTGATGATTTCTTGGTTGTGGCGTGGCCGTGGCCTGTGCCGTGGCCGGCGACCGCGCCGTGGCCGTGGCCGTGGCCGTCGCCTGCGCCGTGGCCGCGCCCGTGGCCGTCGCCTGCGCCGTGGCCGCGCCCATGGCCGTCGACCGCGCCGTGGCCGTCGCCTACGCCCGCGCCCGACGATCCGCAGCGCCGGCTGGAACAGCTCCCACGGCAGCGGCACCCTCCGCCACTTCTCCTCGCCACCCTCTGGCGAGGCCGCGGACGCTGACGCGACGCGGGGCTTGTCGTTGCCGTGCTTCCCAGACCATGCGACGCAAAACTCGCAGAAGTCCATCTTGGACGAGAGCAGCATGAGCGCGAGCTTGCCGTGGTAGAGCTCCAGAACGGCGCCGACGATGCGGGCGCGGCGCGTGGCGCGCATGGTGCCGTGCGGCTCCAGCGCGGGAGAGAGCTCGGCGACGACGACCTTGTCGGGATCGGCGGCCTTGGACGGCTTGGCCGCCGGGGACATGTACACGCCGGCCAGGGTCGGCATGAAGCGCAGCACCGCGAGCTGGAGCGCCGGGACGCCAGACTGGAAGGCGCCGTAGAGCCAGCCGCAGAGAGCGTCGTGCCCTGCGCCCGAGGCCGCGCCGCGGAGGCGCCCGGCAACTGCGCGGGCGACGTCGTCGTCGTGGAGGAGCGCGGCGGCGGGGACATCGGCCGCGGCGAGGGAGTCCGGGAGCGCGCCGCGGAGGATGGCGGCCAGGGCATCCACGGCGGGCTTGGGGCTCTGGATCGGCTGCGTGCGCTTGGCCGGCGACCGCCCTTGGCCTGCGTGCCGTGCTAGTGGGTCAACGCGAGCAAAAAAAAGCGAGCAAGGGAAAAAATAAAAGAAAAACAAGGAAAATTTTATGGAGGACTTTTTCGCAAAATTTACAACGCCACGTCACGTCTGGCGGTGGGCCATACTGGTCAGAACGAGCATCAACTTAGCTAATCGTGTTCACAGGGAAAAAAAAGGTGGTTTTTGCAACACTGTCGTTCAAAAGTGGTGGCGATTTGCGAATTTGTTGGAAACCGGTGGTCTTTTGCAACCGAACCACCAATTGTGGTGGTTTTTTGCAATTTTCTCCACATAAGGCCTACAAATCTACAATGCCATTTACTAAACTCATTTCAAAATATATCTTGTTTTAGAAAAACATGCAAACAAGTGACATGGCTTTATTAGGCAGGCAAACAGTCCCAGTCTCAGTCCAAGGAGGCTAGGATACACGGTTGCGCAACAAGTCCCTGTCACATGCTCCACTGTTGCACGAGCTGCAGGAGTGCCGCCCTGGAATCCCCGGCGTCGCCCAGCGCCTCCCTAGCCTCCCTCATGGCCGCTAGCGTCCGCTTCCGGAGCTTCCTCCCCCCATCAGAATCCATGAGCCAACTGACCTTCCCCTCCATCTCCTCGGCCGTCACGACGCCATTTTCACCCCCTTCCACCGCCACGGCCAGCTGCAACTCCTCCACCAAGAACACCCTGTTCATCCGCTGCTCGGCGTACAGCGGCCATCCCAGCATCGGCACGCCAGACATGACCGCCTCCAGCACAGAGTTCCACCCGCAGTGCGTCACGAACCCGCCCACCGAGCCGTGGGCTAGCACTTCCCGCTGCCACTCAGGATGAAGAAATACGTCGGGATGCCGACCTCTGCGCCGACGTCGGCGGCGCTGTAGCAGAAGAAGTCGAGGAGGAGCGCCGCCGGGGAGGCGACGCGAAGGAAATCACGGAGTCCAGGGTTGGAGGCGCGGGTGAGCTCGAAATGCTTCGCCACATGGTCGCCCTCCGGCACGCCGGGCGGGAGTGGTGCTTCCGGGATGTAGTGGAACGAGAGGAAGGGGCTGGCTGAAGCGGCGCCGAGCACTGAGGACGCGGTGGCCGTGGCGTCTTCGGCCGGAAGACCGCGTAAAACGATGGTGACCGAGAGGCCCTGTGCCACAAGCTGCCTGCCGAACTCCACCACGGGGATCAGATGGCCTGCGCCCGGCGCAGGGTACATGACGATCATCCTGCGCGACTTATCTCTGTCGCAGCTTCCTTTGTTTGCAACTTCCATCTTCTAGTACAAGGCTGGGGAAATGTGATGAAATGAGTACAGAGTTTATTCCCTGAAAAATAAGCTAGGCATCTGGATTGCGCTTCGTTTCTGGCCACACCCTGCACCTACCACTCATTCAGTAACTTCGCTATAAAGCACCGATCCCGTTAGTGGCTGTCTCAGTCGACCGAGAAAGAGAAAAATTCACGTACGGTCACTGAACTCTTCTGGCGGAAAAATTAAAAAAAAACCACCACAATTGGTGGTCAAGCTTAAAAAAGCCATCGGTTTCCACCAAATTCACAAATCACCACCACTTTTTGTTGACAGCGTTGCAAAAAAATATCAGTTTCCACGAAACCTCGTTTTAGCCGAGTTGACCCTGTTTCTGACAGGTATGGCCCACTGTCAGGCATGACGTGGCGTGTGTAAATTTTGCGAAAAAATCCTCCATAATTTTTTCCTTCTTCTTCCACCCGTGCATCCTCCCGCCTACATCCTCCCGCGCGCCCCATCCCATCCACGGCCGCCGACCGCCCCACCGCTGCCCACCGCCGCCGGCCGCCACCCGGCGCGCCACCGCGGCCCAGCAAACCGAGCGCCCGCGTCGCCGCCGCCATGGACGAGGTCCAGCGCCGCCGCCGCCATGGCCACCCCTCGCGCCGCCGCCGTCCTCCCTCCACTGCGTGCCGCCGGGGCGCCCTACTCCCACCACCTCGCGCCGCCGGGAACACCCTCCTCCTCCACTTCGCGCTGCCGGCCCTGCCTTCCTCCAGGAGATGCCGCTGCCGGCATGCCATGGCGACGATGTCCCCCGATTTGGCCATAACGCCGTGCACGCGCCGGCCATGCTCCAGCGCGGCCAGCCTCGCGCAGGCACAGAGCACCGACGCGAACGTGAACTGGTCCGGCCGCAGCCCCTCCGAGGCATTCCGTCGAACACGCTCCGGGCGACGCCGAGGTCCCCGATCTTGGCGTAGAAGATGAGAAGCTTGGTGACGATGTAGTCGCCGCACCTGTACATGGTGGAGACTGATATGTCCAAAACGTATCTATAATTTTTGATTGTTTCATGTTAATATTATGCCTTTAACACTTGTTTTTATATTAAGTTTATGATTTATTTGGACTAACCTATTAATAGTTGCAAAAGTGCACAATGTTCTTGTTTTACTCTTTGATGTGTAGGAATTATCAAAAATACAAGAGGAAACCTTGTTGGAGTCGAATTGGGACTTTCCTGAAATCTGTCTGAAAACTCTTTTTGAAGATTGTCACGTACGGGTCGAAGACGGCGTCAAACGGAAATCTCGCCGAAGACAAAGTTGCAGGAAATTTTACGGCGAACGTTCTAGACATAAAATTCGCCTGATTCCGAGTCCGGACGGCCGAGATAAGCCCGATTTACTGCAACCCTAGATGGGATGACGGAATCCGAGAAGCTATATAAAGGGAGGAAACCTAACTCGTGGAGAACCATACCACGAATTTGCAGCCACCAAAGCCACGTTTTTGCCTCCCCATGGATCCCATCTCCATGGGGGAGGGCTCCCAAGAAGCCATGAAGGAGGGAGGCTAAGGGGCGGCGCTCCCCCATGATGCCGGCGGCGGGGAAGGAGCTCCCCGCGCCGCCGCCGCCCTGCGCCGCGCTGCCTCTCCCTCTTCCGCCGTCTTCACCGCCATCTCCATCACCAACTCCTCCTTGTATTCAGTGGTTCATCCTCCCACAAACCTCTGTACCGTCCTATGTAAACATGTTGTTTGATGCTATAATATTTATCCTATGATCTATGACATGTTTGTGTAGTTTATTTGTCTTTTGATTGCTTGGTTGAATGTCTTTGGTTCATTAGAGTTGTATGTTGATATGGTACTGTCCTTTGGTGTCCATTATACTTGTGCGCGCATGGATCAAACATCACGGGGTTGGTAGTATTTGTAAACGAAGGGGGAGTCCTGCCGGAGTGACAGAAACCTAACGCGAACCGGTTAGTTACACGTATGGGAGTAAGAGGACCATAAACTTAAGGCTATGGTTGGGGAAACCTTAATGCATTGTTAGTATTCGGATGCTTTCTAACAATCCAATCATATAGTACTTGTAATCCCAAGTAGTGGAGTGCATGTATATTTAGCCTCTCCCACATAGAAAACTGCATCGAAGACAATGAACCCGATATATTCGGTAATTAATCTTGGACAAAGCCATCACAATTACCACCACTTTTCCACACTCATGGTACTGTTAGTTTATGGTTACTTAGTGTATTTTATTGCTGCAGCACTAACATTTACTTTCTTGTATTTATTATCTCGCAAAGCTATCTCTCATACCCGTATATTACTCTAGTATTATTTCCTAGATAAAGTAAACGTTTAGTGTGCGTAGAGTTGTATCAGTGGTTGATAGAACTTGAGAGAATACTTATCCTACCTTTAGCTCCTCGTTGGGTTCGACACTCTTACTTATCGAAAAGGCTACACGCGATCCCCTATACTTGTGGGTTATCAAGACCTTTTCTGGCGCCGTTGCCGGGGAGCCATAGCGTAGGTGAATATTCTTGTGTGCACTTGTTTGCTTTATCTCTAAGTAGTTTTTATTTTCAGTTTTAAGTTGTTTCTATCTTAGTATGGATAGGAATGCGAATTATAAAAAAAATTAGTTGTACTTGTTATCTAAAAACGTTTTCAAAAAGAGAGTGATTGGAAAGATGAGCAATGGTTAAGTGGGGGTCGACCTTGAACACTTGTGTTCATGCCTATGAAACCAAAGCAAATCTTTCCATGGAAGCTTCTCATCCAAAAACATGTAAATATTGTGTATATACCTCTGTACATAAAAATAAAATGATAATAATAATCTCTAGTTAATTAGAAGTTGATAGTTTTACTTTGCTGTCCAGAAACAGATTTTCTGTGCTCCACCGTATTAAATGTTTAAAATCACCAGAACGTGATCTTGATCTGAAATTTCTTGAGTGCAAAGTAATGCTTATTATCTTTCTTTCATTAGACTAACTTTTTGTGATTTGAGTTACGTAGCTGTCTCGAAAAATTCGATCTTCACCGACTGTTCAATTTAGACAGATTCCTGTGCTTCACTGTAAAAAATCGTGATAAATCTCAGAATAGTATTTTGACCTGAAAATTTTTGTGCGTAAAACTGAGATTATGATCTGCCTTTCATTAGTTAAAAGTTTTTCGATTTGAGCTACTTAACTATCTCGTTGAATGCCATCTTTACGGACTGTTCAGTTTTGACAGATTTCTTTGTTTATTCAATATTGTACTTGGTGTTGTTAGTTTCATTAGTTTTTCGACGGACAACGGAAATCATGAACACCTTAGTATATACAGTGGCTAATGTTGAGTAAAGATTATAAAACTTGTCAATGCTTGAACATGAGTGGATTTTATTTAATGAGTACTAACCCTACTAATGAGTTTTGTGAAGTTTTATGTGGATGTAGCCTATAAGATCTAATCAATATGGTGATATAAGATGAACAAGAAGACGCAAGAGCTCAAGCTTGGGGATGTGTAGGTGCATCCCAAGAACATATTCAAGAAGATACAATCATCTAAGCTTGGGGATGCCCGAGTCATCCCCCTATTCATCAACTAACATGAGGTTGTCTCGTTCATACTCTATATTACCCGTCCACATGATATGTATTGTCTTAACTTGTATTATAATTGTTTTTATATGTCTTGGTTTTACCTTCTTTAGTTTTATTAGGATCTTTATTTGGTTTTTATTGCTTCTTTACTTTCACTTATAAATTCAAAACAACAAAAATATTTTCTTTTGTTTTGCTTCTTTGTTTGGTTCTTTATTTTGATTTTATTTGGTTTTACTTTGATTTTTATTTAGAGTTTTCCTTGCTGTAGCTAGCATGTTTAGGTCTTGCTTAGCCTCTGGTCTTTTAGTTTATCAAAATAATGTACCAAGTTTTACCCTTTTAGCTTAGTTGATGCATATGTAAAAAGTGATTTTCTGTTTTCGGTATCTACTGCTCATTGCGCGATTTTTCATATTTTACTGGAAGCTCTAAAAATCACGAAAAATTACTGATGTTGTATCACCGAATCCTCTGCATGCACAAAAATTGGCTAAAATTTCGGACATGTTTTAGAGCACCTAAAAATTACGTTTGCCAGCTGCTGTTTTTCTGGACAGATTCTGACTTTTGTTGCAAGAGTGGCCTCTTTGCGTTTTCATTTGATTATTAATGGTTCTTACCTTTCATTTAGAAGTTGGCCATTTAAGCAACCTTTCTGTAACTTAAAAACAAAATTTGATTTGGTTTAATAGCAGCACTTTGGAAATATTATGTATTGCAATAAGTGCCTAGCTAAAAGGCGTTAAAGAAAAGCGCTTATGGGAGGCAACCCATTATTTTTATTTCTGCAATTTTTCTTTTCTTGAGTCAAGGAGTTTGTTTACTTCTGTAGCAACTCCTTTGTATCTTTACTTTCATGCATTGTTGTGCCAAGAGTAGTCTCTAATGATAAGATGTTGCTAAAATTTTGATTGCTGCGCAGGAACAGATTTCTGCTGTTCACTGTACGAAATTCATAAAATCACCAGATTGTGAATTAAATCTGAAATTTTTGTGCGTAATCCTGATATATGTATGCATCTTTCGTTAGTTCAAAGTTTTTCGATCTGAGTAACGTAAGTGCCTCGAAAAAATTCGTCTTTGCGGACTGTTCTGTTTTAGACAGATTATGTCATTTATTTTGCATTCTCTCTTTTACTAGTGTTGAGTGGAATTCTTTTTTGGGTGGAAGAGCTTCACGTAACATCAGTGGCTGTAGCTAATGTTTAAAGTAACGGTCATATTGCGTCCTTACAGAACATGTGAGTTTTTGATTGTGCACTAACCCTCTAATGAGATTTACTTTGAGTTTGGTGTGGCGGAAGTTTTCAAGGGTCAAGAGAGAAGAGTGATATAATAGGATAAGAAGAGTGAAGAGCTTAAGCTTGGGGAGGCTCCCATGGATCTCCCCAGCATATTTCAAGAAGACTCAAGCGTCTAAGCTTGGGGATGCCCAAGGCATCCCCTTCTTCATCGTCAAAATTATCAGGTCATCTCTAGTGAAACTATATTTTAATTCTTTCACATCATATGTGCTGTTCTTGGAGCGTCTGTATCTTATTATTTATTTATCTTAGCATCAAACACCGGTTACATTAATAAGTTGATCGTCACATATTTTATTTATCCTCTGTTTTCAATGTTTACTTGGTTAATGGATTATTTGTTGAAACTTAAAAATGATGTGTGAATAATACTGTTTAGTAGTTTATGTTTTCTTATGGTTAGTCTCAACTAGCTAATAGTGCATATTATGTTATTTTGATATTAACATGCATTGTCCTGTTCATATGGTATGGAATTGTGGTATCCTCCTCTGAATGATTTACTTGAATCGACTTGGCACATGCTCACACATGTTCATGACTGAAAAATAAAAGTCAATTAAGCCTTGATGATCTATTTTGCCTCAGAGTTTTAGTATCATTTTTATGCCTCCGTTAATTTTATTCTGTCGCAAGTATGATTATGACGGTTATTGCTCTCTTGATTGTCGCTTCCCAGTCTATTGCTAGCCTTCACTGTACTGAGCGGGAATGCTGCTCGTGCATCCAAATCCTAAAACCAAGTTATCCCAAAGAGTCCACCATAAATTCCTATGCATGGTATTTCAAACCATTCCAAGTAAATTTTCATGTGCTACCTTTAAAACCTTCAAAATACTTCTCATTTTGTGACACTGTTTTTAGCTCATGAGGACGTAGTAGTTGGGTTTGTTATCTTCCATACTAAATTAAGTCCCCGACTTGCATGCTTCATCTGCTCGTCACTAATTTTGCAAAGAGCTGGTTAGACCATTATAACATCTAAAAAGTAAAATAAAATAGGCACTCCTCCATGGTATGAGATTGTTGGCAGGCACCCGAGGATTCGGTTAGCCATGGTTTGTGAAAGCAAAGGTTGGGAGGAGTGTCATACTATATAAAAGTGCATGCTATAAATGCCTAATATCAATAACTCGGAACCGCTCTCAACTTGTTTAGTATGGAAGATAACAAGAACTCTATTACTGATTCGTTGACAGGAACAACCACCTCCAAAACATTTTTATTTCTGTTTTAAAATAAAAAGCTCTAGCACATGTTAATCCCTGCTTCCCTCTGCGAAGGGCCAATCTTTTATTTTAATGTTGAGTCATCATCCTTTCTTTGAGCACTTCCTCGAGAGCATAACTGTCATTCTTAGTGTAATGTGCTTGTCCCAGAATGCGGTTATCTGCGGTATAACTATGATGCTTTTACCTTTGATATCTTTACATCTAGTCTTCACTTGAACTTCAGAGGTGCCTTGGCATTTATGTTTTGCTCCACAATTAAGGGCAAGCGAGATACCACTCTATCATGCTTTATTATGATCATTACAATCTTGTTGATGTTTATAAATTTCATGTTATAAGCTCTTAGTTCGTTGATACTTTTCATTAGGTAACATGATTGCTAAGTTTTATTATCCTTACATCATGCAATTGTTAAAGACCTGATCATAGCATTTACAATCAAAAATTATTTTGTTATCATTTACCTACTCGAGGACGAGCAGGAATTAAGCTTGGGGATGTTGATACGTCCAAAACGTATCTATAATTTTTGATTGTTTCATGTTAATATTATGCCTTTGACACTTGTTTTTATATTAAGTTTATGATTTATTTGGACTAACCTATTAATAGTTGCAAAAGTGCACAATGTTCTTGTTTTACTCTTTGATGTGTAGGAATTATCAAAAATACAAGAGGAAACCTTGTTGGAGTCGAATTGGGACTTTCCTGAAATCTGTCTGAAAACTCTTTTTAAAGATTGTCACGTTACGGGTCGAAGACGGCGTCAAACGGAAATCTCGCCGAAGACAAAGTTGCAGGAAATTTTCGCGAACGTTCTAGACATAAAATTCGCCTGATTCCGAGTCCGGACGGCCGAGATAAGCCCGATTTACTGCAACCCTAGATGGGATGACGGAATCCGAGAAGCTATATAAAGGGAGGAAACCTAACTCGTGGAGAACCCATACCACGAATTTGCAGCCACCAAAGCCACGTTTTTGCCTCCCCATGGATCCCATCTCCATGGGGGAGGGCTCCCAAGAAGCCATGAAGGAGGGAGGCTAAGGGGCGGCGCTCCCCATGATGCCGGCGGCGGGGAAGGAGCTCCCCGCGCCGCCGCCGCGCCCTGCGCCAGCGCTGCCTCTCCGCCGTCTTCACCGCCATCTCCATCACCAACTCCTCCTTGTATTCAGTGGTTCATCCTCCCACAAACCTCTGTACCGTCCTATGTAAACATGTTGTTTGATGCTATAATATTTATCCTATGATCTATGACATGTTTGTGTAGTTTATTTGTCTTTTGATTGCTTGGTTGAATGTCTTTGGTTCATTAGAGTTGTATGTTGATATGGTACTGTCCTTTGGTGTCCATTATACTTGTGCGCGCATGGATCAAACATCACGGGGTTGGTAGTATTTGTAAACGAAGGGGGAGTCCTGCCGGAGTGACAGAAACCTAAGGCGCGAACCGGTTAGTTACACGTATGGGAGTAAGAGGACCATAAACTTAAGGCTATGGTTGGGAAACCTTAATGCATTGTTAGTATTCGGATGTTTCTAACAATCCAATCATATAGTACTTGTAATCCAAGTAGTGGAGTGCATGTATATTTAGCCTCTCCCACATAGAAAACTGCATCGAAGACAATGAACCCGATATATTCGGTAATTAATCTTGGACAAAGCCATCACAATTACCACCACTTTTCCACACTCATGGTACTGTTAGTTTATGGTTACTTAGTGTATTTTATTGCTGCAGCACTAACATTTACTTTCTTGTATTTATTATCTCGCAAAGCTATCTCTCATACCCGTATATTACTCTAGTATTATTTCCTAGATAAAGTAAACGTTTAGTGTGCGTAGAGTTGTATCAGTGGTTGATAGAACTTGAGAGAATACTTGTCCTACCTTTAGCTCCTCGTTGGGTTCGACACTCTTACTTATCGAAAAGGCTACACGTGATCTCCTATACTTGTGGGTTATCAGAGACCATGCGCGCATGGATCCTCTTGCCGAGATTCGCGTCCTTCCAGTTCACGCATTCCTACAGGAGGAGCGCGTAGGCGCCCGGGACGGGGCTCGTAGAAGGAAAAAAATTATGGAAGACTTTTTCACAAAATTTACACACGCCACGTCAGGCCTGACAGTGGGCCATACCGGTCAGAAACTGGGTCAACTCGGCTAAAATGAGGTTTCGTGGGAACTGGTGGTTTTTTGCAACGCTGTCAACGAAAAGTGGTGGTGATTTGTGAATTTGGTGGAAACCGGTGGCTTTTTGTAGCTTGACCACCAATTGTGGTGGTTTTTTGCAATTTTCTCCTTCTGGCGCGTGCAAAAATGCCCATGAACTCAGGAACTGGCATTTTCGGGTGCTGGAACTTGTTCCGTCTCTGCACGTACGGTCATTTACGCCATTTACGTACGTATTTCGTCCACGTGGCGTACGATTCGGCGGTACGATGGAGCGGGGAGCAGAACAGTGGTAGTATGAGGGGGTTTCTGCAAATTGCGCGTCCAGACAAATCATCTTTCCGACGAGGGCCATCGCGACGCTTCGTTTTCAGAACAGAGGAAAGGAAAGAGAGGAAAGGAAAGAGTGGCGGAGACGAGGCGATCAGCTAGGGTTTCGGCGGCGGCGCGAACGGCTGCGACCGGCGCGGCCGGCGGCGGGTTTCGGCGGCGGGTTTCGGCGGCGGCACGAACGGCTGCGACCGGCGCGGCCGGCGGCGGCGCCAATTTGGAAGCATGGCACCGCGGCAACGAGAAGATGAGGAGCCGCCCCCAGTTTACGGTGCGTGCTCAAGTCCTTTCCGCCATGAATTTCTTGCTGCTCCTCTGCAATGAAGCTGTAGGGGACAACCCCTTCCACCATGAATTTCTGGTGTCTGTTGTAACGAAAAAGGGCGGGCTTTTGTTTGCTCTGTTCGTGTGCTCTTGTGTAGAAAAGTTGACGAATTTGGAGTAATTAGTACCGTAGGGTATATTGTTATGGTTCCTAGGATGTTTTCGTAGTGCATTTGTGACTAGTATAAGTCTAAACTGAATTTTGATTGTTAACTGAATTTATGAACAGTAAAAGTGTTAAGTGAAACTTCAGAGCTCCAACTTCGAAAATACATGTCATTATGTAACAGAATATTTGGAAATTCAGTTGATATTTATGTGCAAAGTAGCTCAGTTCTTTCTGTGCTAGTTTTAACTGATTATTGTGTACTACATTTTAGGAGATGGAGAAGAGGAGTTGTTTACTCTTGCTATCAGTTATGGAGGGTTTTTCCTTGGGGATGGCTCAGACAGGGCTTACATTGGTGGCTCAATGATGTGGTTCGATTACTGTGACAGAGGCTACTGGGGGTTGAGCAGTATTCAGAACATAATGTGGGATTTAGGCTTTGATTATGCAGGGAGAGCAAGGGCCTATTGGTGTGTGTCTGGCTTTGAAATGATGCACAATGGATTGACAGAAATAAGATCTTCCAAGGACACTGATAACATGTCATGTGCAGTAACACTTGGGAACAGGGTGTTGTGCATGTATGTAGATACGGATAACAACATTGAGCATAGCCATGGAGGAGGTCAAGTTGTTGATGATGTTGTGATGCAACCAAGGCCGAGCTGCCACATGTTATTAGTCCACTGAAGCCAGACTTTGAGCTGGCATGTAATGTTGCAGGCAGGGAGAGAATTAAGAGGAAGCTGTCAGTTGATGGTGGATTCGACTGTGAATCTAGTGAGGATGAAGACTATTAACCAGAGATTGTTGATAGTGATCATCACATATCAGAAGATGATGCTGACCTGTATGATGAGAACTTGGACCAGAGAGATGTAAAAGGGAAGAAAGAAGCTGACTGTGTGGAGGATTCTGAAGAAGATGACCTACATTTGCCTGATTCAGAAGATGATGAGGAAATCAGGCTGAAATTCAAGCATTTTGGACCAGAGGACATGTTGATTCCAACATTCAAAGTTGGTCAAGTATTTGGTTCAGTTGAGTTGCTTAGAAAGGCAATCAGTGAGTACACCTGTCAAAGCAGGCGTGCTATAACTCTACCAGTCAATGACCAGCAGAGGCTAGGTTCTAGGTGTGTAGAAGATTGTCCCTGGTGCAATATGGCATTTTACTACTTCCTGGAATGTTCTCTGAATTTTTACTAGTCCATGAAAGTAATCTGGCATTTTACTAGTTCCTGGAATGTACTCTGCCATTTTACTAGTTCCTGCAATGTAATCAGACATTACTACTTCCTGCAATGTAAGCTGGCATACTAATTCCTGCAATATTTGTCACACAATCAATATATTTCTCAGTGAACATAAACAAGCTATATATTTCTCACTGAAGGTAAACAAGCTCTATATTTCTCACACATTGTCACACTGAGAAAGATTACATTGCAAAATCTCAGATTGAGTTGCTAAACACTACACTGAAAATCAGCACAATTACTGCCACAATATCTAGCCTACTTCTAAAAATGAAATCAACAATCCAGTGATCTGCAGCTGCTTTTCCACTTCACCTCCAACTTCTACCTTGGATTCTTCTTGCATTCCAGCTGTCATGCGACAATTCTTCTTGCACTTCCGCTACAGGTTCTGCTTCTTGCACTTCAGCTGCAGAACAGTGCCAGAAATTGCACCCCTTCTGCAGAACAGAGTGAGCAGAGCAGTGCTGCTGCTGTTCGAGCAGGAACTGAATGCAGCAGCAGCCGCCGCAGTTTGAGCAGAATAGGAGCGGGTGTCGCCGCCGCGCATTTCGAGCAGGAACGGGAGTGGATGCCGCCGTGGATTCCGCCACCGCCGGTCGAGCAGGAACCGGAGCGGGTGCCGCCGTGGATGCCGCCGCCGCTGGTCGAGCAGGAACCACAGCGGGTGTCGCCGCCGCGCCGTTCGGGCAGGAACCGGAGGGGATGCTGATTGATGACGTGATCACACGTTCGTTGGGAGACCCCAAGAGGAAGGTATGAAGCAGTGTAGCAGCAGTTTCCCTCAGTATGAAACCAAGGTTTAATCGACCAGTAGGAGCAAGAAATCACTTCTGAAGGTTGTCAGTGGCGCGCTGACGTGGAACCTGTACACAACACAATCAAACTACTTTGCCCCAACGAAACAGTGAGGTTGTCAATCTCACCGTTTGCTGAAAACAAAGGATTAAACGTATGGTGTGGAAAACAGTAGTAAATTGCAGAGAATAAAAATGAACAATGTTTGCAGTTGGTTGTATTATCAGCGTAAAAGAATGGACCGGGGTCCACAGTTCACTAGTGGTGTCTCTCCATAAAAGATAACTAACATGCTGGGTGAACAAATTACAGCTGGGCAATTGACAAAATATTGAGAGCATGACAATGCATATAAATGACATGATGATTACTATGATATTCATGTGGGCATTACCACAAAATACATAGACCGTTATCCAACAGCGTCTATGACTAATAATCCACCTTCAGGTTGTCATACCGAGTTCCCCGTTGGTATTAAGTTGCAAGCAACGGATAATCGCATTAAGCAATGTGCGTAATGTAAACAAATGCATTAGACCTAACGGCGCACCCTTAAGCTAAGCATCGGTTATTTTATCCCTAGTGGCAACAGCACATCCACAATCTTAGAAGTTATTGTCACTCTCCCAGATTACCGGAGGCATGAACCCACTATCTAGCATAAATACTCACTCTTGGAGTTACAAACATCTACTTGGCCAAAGTATCTACTAGTAACGGAAAGCATGCAAGATCATAAATAACATATAAGATAGATTGATAATCAACTTGACATAGTATTCAATATTCATCGATCCCAGCAAACACAACATGTAGCATTACAATAAGATGATCTTGATCATGATAGGCAGCTCACAAGATCTAAACATGATAGCATAAAGTGGAGAGACAACCATCTAGCTACTGCTATGGACCCGTAGTCCAAGGATGAACTACTCACGCATCACTCCGGAGGCAGGCATGGTGATGTAGAGCCCTCCGATGATGATTCCTCTCTCCGGCAGAGTGTCGGGAAGAGCTTCTGAACCATCCCGAGCTAGGGTTGACGGCGGCGGCGTCTCTGGAACTTTTCGTGGATAATGGCTCGGGTATTTAGGGTTTTCGCGTCGGGAGACCCCAAGAGGAAGGTATGATGTAGTCAGCAGCAAGTTTTCCCTCAGAAAGAAACCAAGGTTATCGAACCAGTAGGAGCAGCAACTCTTCAGAAGGTTGTCAACAGCGCCAGAAAAATAGCTTTCGCAGTGAGTCTGGACTGTTGACGTGGAATCTGCACACAACACAATCAAACTACTTTGCCCCAACGAAATAGTGAGGTTGTCAATCTCACTGGCTTGCTGAAAACAAAGGATTAAACGAATGGTGTGGAAAATGAGTATTAAATTGCAGAGAATGAAAAAGTAACAGTTTGTAGTTTGTGGTTGTTTAATCAGTGTAAAAGAATGGACCGGGGTCCACAGTTCACTAGTGGTGTCTCTCCATAAAATATATACTAACATGTTGGGTGAACAAATTACAGCTGGGCAATTGACGAATAGTGAGCGCATGACAATGCATATACATGACATGTTGACTACTATGATATTTAATTGGGCATTACGACATAATACATAGATCGTTATCCAACAGCATCTATGACTAATAATCCACCGCCGGGTTGTCATCCGAGTCCCCCGTTGGTATTAAGTTGCAAGCAACGGATAATTGCATTAAGTAAAGTGCGTAATGTAAACAAACACATATGTCCGTGGACATAGCATCGTTAGGTTATCCCTAGTGGCAACAGCACATCCACAACCTTAGAACTTTCTATCACTGTCCCAGGTTAAACGGAGACATGAACCCACTATCTAGCATAAATACTATCTCTTGGAGTTACAAGCATCTACTTGGGCAAAGCATCTACGAGTAACGGAAAGCATGCAAGATCTTAAATAACATATAAGATAGATTGATAATCAACTTGACATAATATTCAATATTCATCGGATCCCAGCAAACACAACATGTAGCATTACAATAATATGATCTTGATCATGTAGGGCAGCTCACAAGATCTAAACATGATGGCACAAAGTGGAGAGACAACCATCTAGCTACTGCTAAGGACCCGTAGTCCAAGGATGAACTACTCACGCATCACTCCGGAGGCAGGCATGGCGATGTAGAAGCCTCCGGTGACGATCCCCCTCTCCGGCAGGGTGCCGGGAAGAGTTCTGAACCCTCCCGAGCTAGGGTTGACGACGGCGGCGTCTCTGGATCTTTTCGTGGATATTTGCTCAGGTACTTAGGGTTTTCGCGTCGGGGGAATAAGTAGGCGAAAGGGCGGCGGCTGCGGACCCCCGAGGGGCCCACACCACCCCAGGGCGTGGCAGAAGGGGCCCCGCGCCCTGGTGGCGTGTGGCCTCCTGGTGGCCCTCCTCTGCTGCTCCTTCGCTCCGTCAGGCGTGTTCTGGAAAAATAGGCACCCCCGTGTAGTTTCGTCCAATTCCGAGAATATTTCCAGACTAGCTTTTCTGGAATACAAAAACAGCAGAAAACAGGAACTGGCACTTCGGCATCTTGTTAATAGGTTAGTACCAAAAAATGTATAAAAGTGATATAAAGTAGATGCAAAACATGTAGCAATTGGTATAAAACAAGCATGGAACATCAAAAATTATAGATACGTTTGAGACGTATCAGCATCCCCAAGCTTAGTTCCTACTCGTCCTCGAGTAGGTAAACGATAAAAACAAAATAATTTTTGAGGTGACATGCTACTATCATAATCTTGATCATATAATATTGCAAGGCACATGTAAATGAATGAAGTGATTGCTGGAATTTTGGTGTTGGGCTGTACTTGGGCCACAGCCTGAAAAGCCCAACTACTAAATTCGAAATTCCCATTTGGCCCATTTATTTGGCTGGCTGTATGTGTACGTGAAAGCAACCTTTAGTCCCATACTGCTAGCTAAGAGAGTGCTGCACCACTTTATATAGTGAGATGTGCTAGCACTTGGTAAGCATGTGAGAACAGGAAGGCTCTCTCGTGCGCACTCCTCCTCCTCCGCCGCCGTCCTTCCGTCTCGTCACGACACGCCGCGGGTTGCGGGGATCTCGCCGAGCCGAGCTTATATTTTTGCAGTCCGGGAAAATTATTGAGTCATTAATTAATAATTAACGGACGCGTTAATTGTTTTGCCGTTTCCGTTTGGTGGAGGCGTTACCGACTCAATCATGGGCTGCAGCCCACGTCCTACCCGACCGCTCTATATATTGCTTGGGCGAACCCTAGCCGCCATATACGCAACACATGTCGCTCGCCGCCCTAGTTCCAGAACCTTGCGCCGCCGTCTTCCAAGTCTTCTCCATCCCGTCTTCCGGCGTGCACCGGTTGAAGGGACAGCAGGCCTCCGGAACCCCGCCTCTTGTGATCCTGTACGGGAGAGGGGCGATCAGGTTTTGGGGAGCGCACTCGCGCGACTGCTGGCTTCGAGTTCTTCCCCAACGACGACTTCTTCCCCGACATCGGCAACCTCTTCATCGACGACATGGGCGACACCGGGGCCGCTGCTGCTGCAACGTATGTCCTCTTCATCTTCTTGTTCGATATGCTGCTAGAGTTCCTGCTTGTGGTAGTTGCTCTAGATTCGTTCGCCTTGTCTATGGTTTTAGTAGATCGCATGATTAGTTTTAATTCTGATTATTCTAGTCATATCATGTTTACTATTTTTGTGGATTAAATCTACTGCTAAATTGCTTATATATTCAACAGTGATCCAAGTCAATGGTCTATAATTTGCTACCAAATAGATAATGAGTAAACAATGAATCACACAAGCTAAACGTTTTCATGAATAGTACTTTCGAGACAAGCATCAAACAGTTTTGCATAAGTGTTAACTCATAAAGCAATAGTTTCTAACAAAAGGTATTTAATCAACACAAAGGAAGAATTTAGTTTCAGCATTTGCTTCAACTTTCAACATATTTATCTCATGGATATTGTCAACACAAAGTAGTATAACAAGTCCAATACATTGCATATAACGCATGTTGTAACAAAGTTGACACTAGTGTTTGCTTGTGGAAGACAGAAAGAATAGGAAAACTGACTCAACATAAAAGTAAAAGAAAGGCCCTTCGCAGAGGGAAGCAGGGATTAAATCATGTGCTAGAGCTTTTAGTTTTTGAAAGCATATAGAGATTGCATAAAATATTTGATACTCCTCCCAACCTTGCTAACACAAGCCATGGCTAACCGAATCCTCGGGTGCCTTCCATCAATCACATACCATGGAGGAGTATCTATTTTTGAGAGGTGTTTGTTAATTGTCAACGAATGGTAGCGGGTGAGAACAGTATTCTACCTGTCGAACGGACTTTTAAGAGCGGCTCCCATGAAGGACGTTATTTCTACCAGCAAGGCAGATCATCCCTCTTTCTCTTTGGTTTACACACATTCAGGTATTTCACTGTTTGTCATTGCTTACTGATGAATCAGGGCAAAAGTGTGAAGAGAATTAATTGGTTAAAGTTGTAATTAATTGGGACTGGGCACCCCGTTGCCAGCTCTTTTTGCAAGTTATTGGATAAGCGGATGTATATGCCACTAGTCCAGGTGTAAAAGTCCACTCGACAAATAGAATAAAGAATAACCACACTAATTCCTCATGAGCTAGTAAACATTGACACAAAAAGGGAATAATAACATTTTGAATAATTTAAAGGTAGCACATGAAAAATTTACTTGGAGTGGCAAGGAAATACCACATATAGGTAGTTATGGTGGACACAAATGGCATGGATTTTGGCTCAAGGATTTGGATGCACGAGAAGCATTCCCTCTCAGTACAGAGTTTAGGCTAGCAAGGTTATGTAAGCAAACAAGAATATCAACCCGTACACCAAGTTTTATATGACAAACATATTGCAAACGTTATAAGACTTCATACCGTCTTCCTTGTTAACCAAACCCTGTTATTAGAAAATATCTAGACCTTAGAGGTACCACCGATGCAAACCAAATTTTCAACAAGCTTTACGGTAGTTCTTCACTAATAGGCTTAACTCATGTGATGCACAATTTAATCATGATCTACTTGTTAACTCAAAACAATTGACAAGCATCAAGTTATCCATTTTAGTGATCTACAAGATTAAGCAAGTTTTTCCTTATACCAATTACCACATGCAACATTTTCTGAACCAACCAAACACCAATCAATTTATTTCATCAACTCTCCAAACAAATATAAGTGAAGCAAGAGAGTACTTTCTACAAAAGAAAGCTAATAGCTCTGACAAGAGATACATGAAAACAAGAGCTAAAAGCTGAACAGCGCTAGATATGAATACTCAACAAATATAAGTGAAGAATAGGAGTATTCTCATGAAAAAGCGGAGCGTGTCTCTCTCCCAATCAAGAATGCTAGGGTCCAGTCAAGCTTTATTGAAAATAAAATGCAATACTGAAAATAAAAAGCACACAGACGCTCCAAGAAAAGCACATATGATGTGAAAGAATTAAAATATAGTTTCACTAGAGATGACCTGATAATTTTGACGATGAAGAAGGGGATGCCTTGGGCATCCCCAAGCTTAGACGCTTGAGTCTTCTTGAAATATGCTGGGGAGATCCATGGGAGCCTCCCCAAGCTTAAGCTCTTCACTCTTCTTGATCCTATTATATCATCCTTCTCTCTTGACCCTTGAAAACTTCCGTCACACCAAACTCAAAGTAGATCTCATTAGAGGGTTAGTGCATAATCAAAAATTCACATGTTCTGTAAAGACGCAATATGATTTGTTACTTTAAACATTAGCTACAGCCACTGATGTTATGTGAAGCTCTTCCACCCAAAAAAGAATTTCACTCAACACTAGTAAAAGAGAGAATGCGAAAAATAAAAAGGCATAATCTGTCTAAAACAGAACAGTCCGCAAAGACGAATTTTTTCGAGGCACTTACGACGCTCAGATCGAGAAACTCTGAACTAATGAAAGTTTCAGACATTCATAAAGATTACGCACAAAAATTTCAGATTTAATTAACAATCTGGTGATTTTAGGAATTTCGTACAGTGAACAGCAAAAATCTGTTTCTGCGCAGCAATCAAAATTAAGCATCATCTTATCATTAGAGGCTACTCTTGGCACAACAATGCGAGAAAATAAAGATACAAAGGAGTTGCTACAGAAGTAAACAAACTCCTTGACTATACTGAAAATAAAAGATAATGGGTTGCCTCCCAAAAGCGCTTTCTTTAATGCCTTTTAGCTAGGCATAGTGATTTTTATGATGCTCACATAAAGATGAGAGTTGAAACATAAAAGAGAGCATCAAGGAGCATATATAAAACATGTTTAAATCTAACACTCTTCCTATGCATAGGAGTCTTGTAAGAAAACAAGTCAATTAAGCACAAAGTGACTAGCATAGGAAGGCAAAACAAGTGCAACTTCAAAACTTTCAACGGACCATTAGGTCTTAAAGCAAAAATCATATAGAAGCAACACAAGAGAAAGCTCAAAACTTTCATCATAAAGAGAGGAAATTTAATAACATGAAGATTTCTATAACCATATTTTCCTCTCTCAAAATAATTTTCAGTAGCATCATGAACAAACTCAACAATATAACTATCACATAAAGCATTTTTTCATGATCTACAAACACATAATTTTTATTAAGCTCAAAATAGTGGGGTTATCAAACCACTTTTGACAATAATAGTATAATTAATATCATTAGGCAATATAGGACCATCATCAAGAGCATTATCATATATAATATTAGGGAGCACATTTTTCTTTCTGCAATTTCCTCTTTTACTGAGTCAAGGAGGTTGTTTACTTCAAATTTATCAAAAGGAGATATTTCAATAGAATCATGACATTCAAAGTATAGCATTCTTCCTCCTTCAAGCTTGGGGACTAAAAATATCATTTTTATCAAAACCAGCTTCCCCAAGCTTAGAGCTTTCCATGGCATTAGCAATAATGGTGTTCAAAGAATGTATGCTAATAACATTGCTACTATCATGATTGTTATGCAAATAAAGTTCCATAGGCTTTTTAATTTTCTCTTCAAACACTTCATGTCCCAACTCAAGATAAATTTCATAAAGCTCTCTCATGTTGTTTTCAGCCATAGGACTAGTTTCAAGGAAAGTAACCATTGATAGCAAGTAAAGAGCTAGACATAATAACTAACAGAAAACAAAACTGAAAATAAACTAAATGCAAGTAACTATTTTTTTGTGTTTTTGATAATTGAAAGCAAACAAGATAAAATAAAATAAACTAAGCAAGACAAAAACAAAGTAAAGAGATTGGAAGTGAAACTCCCCTTGCAGAAGACTGCTGTCTCCCGGCAACGGCGCCAGAAAAATAGCTTGATGACGTGAAACACACGTTCGTTGGGAGACCCCAAGAGGAAGGTATGATGTAGTCAGCAGCAAGTTTTCCCTCAGAAAGAAACCAAGGTTATCGAACCAGTAGGAGCAGCAACTCTTCAGAAGGTTGTCAACGGCGCCAGAAAAATAGCTTCGCAGGGAGTCTGGACTGTTGACGTGGAATCTGCACACAACACAATCAAACTACTTTGCCCCAACGAAACAGTGAGGTTGTCAATCTCACTGGCTTGCTGAAAACAAAGGATTAAACGTATGGTGTGGAAAATGAGTATTAAATTGCAGAGAATGAAAAAGGAACAGTTTGCAGTTTGTGGTTGTTTAATCAGTGTAAAAGAATGGACCGGGGTCCACAGTTCACTAGTGGTGTCTCTCCATAAAAGATAACTAACATGTTGGGTGAACAAATTACAGCTGGGCAATTGACGAATAGTGAGCGCATGACAATGCATATACATGACATGTTGACTACTATGATATTTAATTGGGCATTACGACATAATACATAGACGTTATCCAACAGCATCTATGACTAATAATCCACCGCCGGGTTGTCATCCGAGTCCCCCGTTGGTATTAAGTTGCAAGCAACGGATAATTGCATTAAGTAAAGTGCGTAATGTAAACAAACACATATGCCGTGGACATAGCATCGTTAGGTTATCCCTAGTGGCAACAGCACATCCACAACCTTAGAACTTTCTGTCACTGTCCCAGGTTAAACGGAGACATGAACCCACTATCTAGCATAAATACTCTCTCTTGGAGTTACAAGCATCTACTTGGCCAAAGCATCTACGAGTAACGGAAAGCATGCAAGATCTTAAATAACATATAAGATAGATTGATAATCAACTTGACATAATATTCAATATTCATCGGATCCCAGCAAACACAACATGTAGCATTACAATAATATGATCTTGATCATGTAGGGCAGCTCACAAGATCTAAACATGATGGCACAAAGTGGAGAGACAACCATCTAGCTACTGCTATGGACCCGTAGTCCAAGGATGAACTACTCACGCATCACTCCGGAGGCAGGCATGGCGATGTAGAAGCCTCCGGTGACGATTCCCCTCTCCGGCAGGGTGCCGGGAAGAGGTTCTGAACCCTCCCGAGCTAGGGTTGACGACGGCGGCGTCTCTGGAACTTTTCGTGGATATTTGCTCAGGTACTTAGGGTTTTCGCGTCGGGGGGAATAAGTAGGCGAAAGGGCGGCGGCTGCGGACCCCCGAGGGGCCCACACCACCCAGGGCGCGGCAGAGGGGGGCCCGCGCCCTGGTGGCGTGTGGCCTCCTGGTGGCCCTCCTCTGCTGCTCCTTCGCTCCGTCAGGCGTGTTCTGGAAAAATAGGCACCCCCGTGTAGTTTCGTCCAATTCCGAGAATATTTCCAGACTAGCTTTTCTGGAATACAAAAACAGCAGAAAACAGGAACTGGCACTTCGGCATCTTGTTAATAGGTTAGTCCCAAAAAATGTATAAAAGTGATATAAAGTAGATGCAAAACATGTAGCAATTGGTATAAAACAAGCATGGAACATCAAAAATTATAGATACGTTTGAGACGTATCAGCATCCCCAAGCTTAGTTCCTACTCGTCCTCGAGTAGGTAAACGATAAAAACAAAATAATTTTTGAGGTGACATGCTACTATCATAATCTTGATCATATAATATTGCAAGGCACATGTAAATGAATGAAGTGATCCAAGTCAATGGTCTATAATTTGCTACCAAATAGATAATGAGTAAACAATGAATCACACAAGCTAAACGTTTTCATGAATAGTACTTTCGAGACAAGCATCAAACAGTTTTGCATAAGTGTTAACTCATAAAGCAATAGTTTCTAACAAAAGGTATTTAATCAACACAAAGGAAGAATTTAGTTTCAGCATTTGCTTCAACTTTCAACATATTTATCTCATGGATATTGTCAACACAAAGTAGTATAACAAGTCCAATACATTGCATATAACGCATGTTGTAACAAAGTTGACACTAGTGTTTGCTTGTGGAAGACAGAAAGAATAGGAAAACTGACTCAACATAAAAGTAAAAGAAAGGCCCTTCGCAGAGGGAAGCAGGGATTAAATCATGTGCTAGAGCTTTTAGGTTTTTGAAAGCATATAGAGATTGCATAAAATATTTGATACTCCTCCCAACCTTGCTAACACAAGCCATGGCTAACCGAATCCTCGGGTGCCTTCCATCAATCACATACCATGGAGGAGTATCTATTTTTGAGAGGTGTTTGTTAATTGTCAACGAATGGTAGCGGGTGAGAACAGTATTCTACCTGTCGAACGGACTTTTAAGAGCGGCTCCCATGAAGGACGTTATTTCTACCAGCAAGGCAGATCATCCCTCTTTCTCTTTGGTTTACACACATTCAGGTATTTCACTGTTTGTCATTGCTTACTGATGAATCAGGGCAAAAGTGTGAAGAGAATTAATTGGTTAAAGTTGTAATTAATTGGGACTGGGCACCCCGTTGCCAGCTCTTTTTGCAAGTTATTGGATAAGCGGATGTATATGCCACTAGTCCAGGTGTAAAAGTCCACTCGACAAATAGAATAAAGAATAACCACACTAATTCCTCATGAGCTAGTAAACATTGACACAAAAAGGGAATAATAACATTTTGAATAATTTAAAGGTAGCACATGAAAAATTTACTTGGAGTGGCAAGGAAATACCACATATAGGTAGTTATGGTGGACACAAATGGCATGGATTTTGGCTCAAGGATTTGGATGCACGAGAAGCATTCCCTCTCAGTACAGAGTTTAGGCTAGCAAGGTTATGTAAGCAAACAAGAATATCAACCCGTACACCAAGTTTTATATGACAAACATATTGCAAACGTTATAAGACTTCATACCGTCTTCCTTGTTAACCAAACCCTGTTATTAGAAAATATCTAGACCTTAGAGGTACCACCGATGCAAACCAAATTTTCAACAAGCTTTACGGTAGTTCTTCACTAATAGGCTTAACTCATGTGATGCACAATTTAATCATGATCTACTTGTTAACTCAAAACAATTGACAAGCATCAAGTTATCCATTTTAGTGATCTACAAGATTAAGCAAGTTTTTCCTTATACCAATTACCACATGCAACATTTTCTGAACCAACCAAACACCAATCAATTTATTTCATCAACTCTCCAAACAAATATAAGTGAAGCAAGAGAGTACTTTCTACAAAAGAAAGCTAATAGCTCTGACAAGAGATACATGAAAACAAGAGCTAAAAGCTGAACAGCGCTAGATATGAATACTCAACAAATATAAGTGAAGAATAGGAGTATTCTCATGAAAAAGCGGAGCGTGTCTCTCTCCCAATCAAGAATGCTAGGGTCCAGTCAAGCTTTATTGAAAATAAAAATGCAATACTGAAAATAAAAAGCACACAGACGCTCCAAGAAAAGCACATATGATGTGAAAGAATTAAAATATAGTTTCACTAGAGATGACCTGATAATTTTGACGATGAAGAAGGGGATGCCTTGGGCATCCCCAAGCTTAGACGCTTGAGTCTTCTTGAAATATGCTGGGGAGATCCATGGGAGCCTCCCCAAGCTTAAGCTCTTCACTCTTCTTGATCCTATTATATCATCCTTCTCTCTTGACCCTTGAAAACTTCCGTCACACCAAACTCAAAGTAGATCTCATTAGAGGGTTAGTGCATAATCAAAAATTCACATGTTCTGTAAAGACGCAATATGATTTGTTACTTTAAACATTAGCTACAGCCACTGATGTTATGTGAAGCTCTTCCACCCAAAAAAGAATTTCACTCAACACTAGTAAAAGAGAGAATGCGACAATTCTTCTTGCACTTCCGCTACAGGTTCTGCTTCTTGCACTTCAGCTGCAGAACAGTGCCAGAAATTGCACCCCTTCTGCAGAACAGAGTGAGCAGAGCAGCGATGCCGCTGTTCGAGCAGGAACTGAATGCAGCAGCAGCGCCGCAGTTTGAGCAGGAATAGGAGCGGGTGTCGCCGCCGCGCATTTCGAGCAGGAACGGGAGTGGATGCCGCCGTGGATTCCGCCGCCGCCGGTCGAGCAGGAACCGGAGCGGGTGCCGCCGTGGATGCCGCCGCCGCCGGTCGAGCAGGAACCACAGCAGGTGTCGCCGCCGCGCCGTTCGGGCAGGAACAAGAGGGGATGCTGATTGATGACGTGATCACACGTTCGTTGGGAGACCCCAAGAGGAAGGTATGAAGCAGTGTAGCAGCAGTTTCCCTCAGTATGAAACCAAGGTTTAATCGACCAGTAGGAGCAAGAAATCACTTCTGAAGGTTGTCAGTGGCGCGCTGACGTGGAACCTGCACACAACCAATCAAACTACTTTGCCCCAACGAAACAGTGAGGTTGTTGCTGAAAACAAAGGATTAAACGTATGGTGTGGAAAACAGTAGTAAATTGCAGAGAATGAAAAGGAACAATGTTTGCAGTTGGTTGTATTATCAGTGTAAAAGAATGGACCGGGTTCCACAGTTCACTAGTGGTGTCTCTCCATAAAAGATAACTAACATGCTGGGTGAACAAATTACAGCTGGGCAATTGACAAAATATTGAGCGCATGACAATGCATATAAATGACATGATGATTACTATGGTATTCATGTGGGTATTACCACAAAATACATAGACCGTTATCCAACAGCGTCTATGACTAATAATCCACCTTCAGGTTGTCATATCGAGTTCCCCGTTCGTATTAAGTTGCAAGCAACGGATAATCGCATTAAGCAATGTGCGTAATGTAAACAAATGCATTAAACCTAACGGCGCACCCTTAAGCTAAGTATCAGTTATTTTATCCCTAGTGGCAACAGCACATCCACAATCTTAGAAGTTATTGTCACTCCCCAGATTACCGGAGGCATGAACCCACTATCTAGCATAAATACTCACTCTTGGAGTTACAAGCATCTACTTGGCCAAAGCATCTACTAGTAACGGAAAGCATGCAAGATCATAAATAACATATAAGATAGATTGATAATCAACTTAACATAGTATTCAATATTCATCGGATCCCAGCAAACACAACATGTAGCATTACAATAAGATGATCTTGATCATGATAGGCAGCTCACAAGATCTAAACATGATAGCATAAAGTGGAGAGACAACCATCTAGCTACTGCTATGGACCCGTAGTCCAAGGATGAACTACTCACGCATCACTCCGGAGGCAGGCATAGTGATGTAGAGCCCTCCGGTGATGATTCCTCTCTCCGGCAGAGTGCCGAGAAGAGTTTCTGAACCCTCCCGAGCTAGGGTTGACGGCGGCGGCGTCTCTAGAACTTTTCGTGGATAATGGCTCGGGTATTTAGGGTTTTCGTGTCGGGATGAATAAATAGGCGAAAGGGCGGCGGCTAGAGACGCCCGTGGGGCCCACACCACCCACGGTGCGGCAGGAGGCCCGCGCGGCCCCATGGTGTGGCTGCCTCGTGGCTCCCCTCCGTTTCTCCTTTGGACTCCGTGTACGTGTTGGAAAAATAGGAGGTTCTGTCCAAGTTTCGTCCAATTCCGAGAATATTTCCAGACTAGCTTTTCTGGAATACAAAAACAGCAGAAAACAGGAACTGGCACTGTGGCATCTTGTTAATAGGTTAGTCCCAGAAAATGCATTAAAATGCTATGAAGTGTATATAAAACATATAACAATTGGTATAATATCAACATGGAACATCAGAAATTATAGATATGTTTGAGACGTATCAGATGCCGCCTCCGCCGCCGTTGTTCGAGCAGGAACCGGAGGATCTCACCTACGAATCGAGCACAGAACTAGGGTTAGGGGTTCGAGTGGAGAGAATGGGGAATTTTGGCCAGGAATCAAGAGTGAGCAGAGCAGCGCGGGATGGGATCGTGTGGCTTTGCAAAAAACCCCTGCAATTCTACCTACACGCAAGCAGGGTACCTCGACCGGTCAGATACTAGGCCCCACCATGCCACATAAGCAAAATACGTATGTCAACGGCTGCCGTGACCGTACGTGCGCGCACGGAACAAGTTTAGCAACCCGAAAATGGCATTTCCTGAGTTCAGTGACACGATTGCACCCGCTAGACGAGTTGAGTGACCATTCGTGCATTTTACTCACTGAGAAATTGTAGGTCTCAGACGAGTACTAGCCTAAACTGTGGGGAGTTGCGTTTTGGTTCCGGGAGCATATGCTGCTCTCGGTTTTTAAACTGCATTATAAACACATTTGAAATGTAGAAAATTGGACAAAAATATCGGGCGTAACATTGTATGGGCCCACGAAGTTGTTTCACGGAAAATCGACACTTTTTGTGTAGTATGTAAGAAAGATAAAATTGGGTAAAAAAGGCTTTTCAGGAGATTTTTTCGTATTGTTACAGAGACCAAAAAAATGCCGTATTTTCATGAAATTTGGTGTGTGCACATAGAATATCGAGATGTTCATGCCAAATTTTGGTTCAATCTTTTTCAACATTCCAAATGTATTTTCCGGAAAGGCAGGAGCTCTTGGCCGATGCGCGTAGACAACGTGCAGCCAACCGAGGGATTGCTGGAAGAAAGCTACATGGTCTGTATCAGCACTCCCATGGCATCCACCGCCGCCTATGGGTTTGTGAGCACGTGTCGCAAGGCACGGTCACCTGCGCCTCGCAGTGCTTCACCGCGCTGGCCATGACTCGGTTCGACCGAGGCCGCGCAACATGAGAGCTATCTTCATCGGGGGAAGCCACAAACCGGAAGAGAGGGACGAGGTGCTGCACCTGGTGCTTGGCGGAGTAGCTCGATGCGGCGGTGCCCTACAGAATCTATGAGTTCGGCCAGGACAAATATAACGAAATATTTTGGGAGAGGTGTGAGAGAAAGAGAGGAATAGGTGGGCTGTTTGACTGACAAGTGGGTTATACAAGACATAGAATGCGAATATTTTTCAACTAGTTGGGCCCGCACCCCATTGTCGGATATCTCACTTACAAGATTTCAAAAAATTGGAAAAATCTTGGACATGAATTATTGGGTATCTTTTGTACAAAATTGTGTTCCAAACTATGACCATATGTGACTTGTGTAAAAAGAAAAAGAGCTAAGTGAATAGTATCACATGCCATTCACATATCATTTTTTTTTGCACCGGCCACAGATTGTCATTTTTTGGATGAAAATTTGTAGATGTGCACATATACAACATAAGTTATACACATGATTTATTTCACATTTTCTTGAATCTCGAAAATGGAACATCCCACAATAGAGTGCGGGCGCAACTAGTGGCAACTTTAGTTTCCCTCCATAGACCTCATAGCCAGCCCCCAAATTCCAGGGTAGGTAGGGATGGTGGACATCATTTTGGGTTGTCAGACAGATGGGTGCCTCCAGTGAGAGCTGTTTTCTGTCTGAACCTGGATTAGATTTATGGGAGGCCTTTGGGTGACTGCTAGTGGAGATGCTCTAATCAGCACCAAAGTCATGGATCTATCGAGTGGTTATACGTGTATCTCTTTAGAAAAGGGGAAACTTCAAAATTTTCTAGATTCTATATCGGAAATCCATCAGTGTGAATCATTGTATTCATTAAGATGAGGCATACAAAACAAAACCACACATACATAGGAAAAAATAAAATAAAAATAAAGTAATTTTCATCAAAATGTACTCAAAACATAATCATGTAAGATCATTTGTAATTCAACTTGTAGAAAGTGCATAAAACTAAAAGGTTGCATTTCTTAACGTGGTATTTGCACTTTTTAAAATGTGCAACATACACATAGCTTAATAAATAGAGATGGAAGAATACTTAATAAAATGTGCACTTTCTCGATGATATAGTTGCATTGTTTTTATAAAAGTGGAACTACTGTGCAACTCATATAAACTTAATATTTACACTTTTTTCATGAGAAAAGCGCAATTCGTCTTGAAAACCGATTGGAGTTGTACGTTTCTTGAGAAAAGTGTGGTTCATATAAAAAATTCGTTGTTACTTGTATGTTTGTTGAAAAAAAAATGGAACTCGTTTAAAAACCGCTTGAAAATTGCACGTTTGTTGAAAAAAGGCAGCTCGTATAAGAAACCGGATGGAATTGCACATTTATTGAGAAAAGTGCAATTTGTATAGAAAGTTGGTTGTTGTTTGCAAGTGTATTGAGAAAAACGCAAATCGTTTAAGAAATCACTTGGTAATTGCATATTTCTTGAAAAAAGTAAAACTCTTATGGAAAATCAGTTGAAGTTGCACATTTCTTCAAAAGAGTGCAACTTATATAAAAAATTGGTTGTTACTAGCATGTTTCTTGAGAAACTGTTACTCGTTTCGAAAACCACTTAGTAATTGCATGTGTTTAGAAAAATACAAGTCATATAAAAAATCATGTGTTATAGGGAAAAGTTCAAGTCCAATCAGAAACATATTGGATCTACACATTTGCTAGAAAAGGACAACTTGTATTAAAAATCAATTACTACTTCCATGTTTTTTGTCAAAAGTGTAGCTTTTATCAGAAAATGGTTGGAGTAGCACATTTCTTGAGAAAACTACAATTAATATGGAAATCATTCTATTTACATATTTATTGAGAAAAATGTAACTCGTTTCGAAAACCACTTTCAAATTGCATTTTTTCTTAAGAAAAGTGCAAGTACCGAAAACCAATTGTGTTTGAACATTTTTCCTCAAAAAGTGCAACTCGTATAGGTATAGAACACGGGTTGCTACGTGCATGTTTCTTTAGGAAGCACAACTCGTTGCGTAATTGCACGGTTTTTCAAAAAAAATGCAAATGGTATCGAAAATTGGTTGAAGGTGTGTTTTTTAAAGTGCAACCGGTACCAAAAATGGTCATAGCTGCATGTTTCTTGAAAAAATGCAACTAGTTCAGAAAACCACTCGCTTATTGCATGTTTCATGAGATAAATGCAACATGTATAAAAAACGTTTGGATTTGCACACTTTTTGAGAAAAATGCAACTTTTATTGAAACCGATTGCTAAACTCATTTTGAAAGTACTTGCTAACGGCAAGTTTCTTGGGAATAGTGCAACCCGTATAAAAAATCGGCTAAAAGTTGCATATTTTTATTGAGAAAAGTGCAACTCGCGAACCCGGTTGCTATTTGCACGCTTCTTGATAAAATAGTTGCATCTTGTGTACAATGGTCAATGCAAGAGATCGACGGTACACTCGCACCCGACGCGTCACGATACGTCCGAGAGTGCGATAGAGTCCATCGCAACAAGTGACAATACATTCTCCGATACTCTCTCCGTTTACTATTACAATGTGTTCTAATATTAGTCAAGTCAAACTTTGTATATTTGACCAAATATATTGGAAAAATATATTTTTTAGAGGTAAAGGGCACAGCCCCAGCCCCAGTTCCATTGCATGAATGAAACTTAAGAGTCTTACAACATCCAGTTTCTTACAAAGAACTCGTAGCAGGCTGAGTGCCGCCCCAAGATTAGGTAGAGCCAATAGTAAACAAAAGCAAATGGTTTTTTAGACAACGATTACAAAGAAGCCAGACCAGCTAAGCCACATTTTCTGGCACACAAGTTTTCAGACAGCTTGAAAAAGAGAGATAGTTCTTCATTTCTTGTGGACCACCTTCCAGTTACCCCCATCTTCGACCATCACCATTGAAGCAGACTCCAAGGTCGCTGCCAGTGCCTGGGTTATGGCCTCCCATTCTTCATCTTGAGCCTCAACATGATGACCAAGCTTTGCACGCTTTCCATCAACTTTCACTGGTTCTCTCAGCCTGCATCTCGCTAGGTCAGAGGGGGTGGACTTCGCGATATATGCTCCACATATCCAATCAACCCTCTCATTTGAACCTTCGCAGTTCCGAGAGCAATATCATCCATTGTGAAAGTGTAGAAGCTAAACTCCTCCACGGTAACTGCAAACCGATCCATGGCTCTCTGTTAAAACATAGGTTGTTTCTAGTTTTCCAAAGCAACCACATAACAGATTCATTTAGGACATTCACAACATATTTTGACTCGCTAAGCCAAAGACCAGCTATTTTCTCATAACAAGTCGGCAAGATAGCCAGATCAGTCATTCTGCTAATTTCAAACGAAATAGCAATAGCAATTATGCAATGAAATAGCAAATGGCTACAATTTTTAGGTTCGTCACAAAAAAGGCAGAATGGATCAACAACTGTTTGTCTCTTACTCAAATTGTCTCTAGTGAGAATTTTATTGTGAGAGACAAGCCAGAGGGAAAAAATGAATCCTAGTAGGAACTTTAATTTTCCAAACTACATGAACATGAGTGGGCATAATCCCTTTACAGTTTATGACAACATACATGGAGCTAACAGAGAACACTCCTAGCCTTTTGATTCAAATTTCCAGAGAACAGCGTCGTCTTCATCACTAATGTTTAGAGAACTAGTAATTTGATTAATTTCATACCATTGAAGCAACAAGACTTCATCAAAACACCTCTAAAGGTAATTTTTAGTTGGTTACCATCCCAAAAACCAGAAATAGTGGACATTATGTTCATTGGCAAGGATATAAACATCCCAGTATCGGATGGCAAAGCTAGAGTTGTCAAACCAATGGTCTTCCCAGAATTGAACTTTTCTCCCATTCCCTACTTTCCACTAGTAGCCTAGCTTAGCAGCATTAACAACCCAGAATACCCCTTTGGGAAGGGATACTCCTACAATGAAGCAAGAGAACAGATTAAGGTTGTTGACCTGATATTTATGGTCTATGATCTGCTTCCAGAGCTTGTTGTCATCTAAATGATACTTCTTAACCCAAGAACCTATATATTGAAAAATATCAACATATACAATATAAATTTAATATTATTATCATTATATAAATATATTTTTATATTATATACATTTGATATTATAGATGTAAATTTTTGTATATACTTTGTCAAACTACGTTTGAATAAAAAGGGAGCAAGTATAATTTTCCTAAATACTAAACTTACACTATTACCCGTATCTAACTTCTAAGAATCAATTATTGATAAATATCGAAGAAAAAAGAAATTACTGCCATTTTTTGTTTCCGTCATGTAAAGGAGTGGTTTTCAATGATATATTCTACAAGCGTGTAAAATCTTAATGCAAAATATTTTGAGGTTTGAGCTCCACAAAAAGGACAAATGTACATATCTGAGTATATAGTGAACAATCTGTAGTTTCAAATTTCCAACTTTTGTCTTTTTTGTCTAGCTCAAAAGTATTGTATTTTGCATTGAACTTTTGCACGTTTGTATGATATATCATTGAAAACATGCATGTTTTTTTTCAGATTTTTGAAACTATTTTTTTTTGTGATTTTTTGAAAACGGCGAGATCAACTCGAGATCGGGAGTCAAAATGACTTTCCGCATGCAAAGACGCTACCAATGGCTGCTTGCTGAACTGCATGGTCAACATACACGAAACCATCCGCATGTGTATCATTTGAAGAGCAAGCCATCGGCGGTGTGAGCCTTCAGTTGATGACTCCATTGTCGTCGGTGCTTTTCCATTGTGTCGCAAGATTCATCAACGCTGCTCTCGACTCCCCGTGGTCGCTCAGCGCCTCCTTTGCCCGCTGCATGGCCGCCTGTGTCCGCTGCCGGAGCTCCCTCCCTCCGTCGGACTCAATCAGCCACCTCGCCTTCGCTGCCACCTCTTCGGCTTCCACCATTTCTTTGTCATACCCTTCCATGGCCACGGCCAGCCGCATCTCCTCGACCAAGAACACCTTGTTCATGCGCTGCTCCGCGTACAGAGGCCACGCCAGCATCGGCACCCCCGCCATGACCGCTTCCAGCACCGAGTTCCAACCGCAGTGTGTCACGAACCCGCCCACCGCGCCGTGCGCCAGCACCTCCCTCTGCGGCGCCCACGACATGACCACGAGTCCCCTTTCCTTAGTCCGTTGCAGGAAGCCTTCCGGAAAGAGCGCGCCGAGGTCGTCGCCGTCCGGCTGGTGCTCGTCACCAGGCGGCCGCCTCACGGCCCACAAGAACCGTTGCCCGCTCGTCTCCAGCCCCGCGGCGATCTGCTTGATCTGCTTCGCTCTGAACCGGCCGAGGCTGCCAAAACAGAGGAACACCACACTGGCCTTCGGCTGGCCGTCGAGCCATGCGAGACACTCGTGGCGCTTTGTCCCAGCGTCTTCCTCCTCGGGCTTTATCAGCGGCCCGATGCAGTACAACGGCGGTGTTCGCCGTCCGGGGAATGTGCAGAGGCCGGAAACGATCGCGTCCGTGGCGCGTGGCTCCAAGGAGCGGCAGCTGTTGACGATAACGCCGTGGGAGTTGCACAGCTTTTCGGACATGTCCAGAAACAGTTTATTGCTCAAGCTGTCGCGATCGAGGATGGAGGCGGCGAGGTGATCTGCCGGTATCGGTGGCAACCCCGGGGCGTGCACGAGGTCGCCGCCGAGGTCTCGGAAGCTCAGGGTGGTCTGCTCATGGATGACTGGCTGGTAGAGGCAGAACGCGACGCTTGCGATGCAGGTGGTGAGGAAGAAGTACGTGGGGATGTCGAGCTCGGCGCCGACGTCGAGGGCGAGGCTGCAGAAGAAATCGATGAGGAGGGCGGCCGGGGAGCGGAGCGGAGGAAGTCACGGAGGTCCGGGTTGGAGGCGCGCGCGAGCTCGAAGACCTTAGCCTCGTAACTCCCGGCGGGCACGTCGGAGGGGAGCGTGGCAGCGGGGAGACAGTGGAAGGACAGCGAGGGGTTGGCGGCCGAGATGCCTGCGGGGAACGAACTCCCGGCGTCGTGACCAGCTTCGCCGCCGGTCACGACGGTGACCTCGAGGCCCTGCGCTACCAGCAGGTTGCCAAGCTCCACCGTGGGGACCAGGTGGCCCGTCATCCCCGGCGGGGCGTAGATGACCACCAGCTTCCTCGGACTGTCGTCGTGGCCATTGTTTTGGACTGTCATTTTGGGGAAATGAGAGGTCGACGCAGCCTGCCAGCACGAACGGCCTGGCTGCTCTCGGTCTCACTGCTCTGAGCGCCGTGCTGCTTCCGGCGATTGAACGAGTGATATTTGTACATGCAGACGCAGCCTGAGTCTTTCGGAGCCGCACGACGCACCTAACGAGGAACCTTCGTCGGATACAAACGAGCCGCTTATTGTTTTTCTTTTTTCGGGTTTTCCCATGGATACAAATTGATCAGTTCGCATGAAAGATGCTTAATCAGCCTCTCCCAATGGCCAACCATGGTTTGTTGCCTCTGGTGAGTTAATTCGGCGAAAAAGCAAAGATAAACACAACCACATCTGCAGCATGAGACGTGGACACAGTTTTGTTTGGATGGTTCGGTGCATGTGAGGCCAAGACTTGGATGCGTCATACAAGCATTCATGGTCGTTACGAAGCCGTGATAGCGCTCAATTTTTTTTTAACAGGATAGCGCTCAATTTGCATCTGCGCATTAGACCGTGATTATGTCATCGACGCGTTGGAGTTGCCCTAAGGAAATTAGTGGTATCTCGCGCAATCGAAATAGATTTGTGTCCGTGACGACTCATTCGTGTCAGCCTCGTGTCCGCCCCGGGGTTGCGCTGGCCAGGCTATCAGCCTCTCCCAATGGCCAACCATAGCCTTCAACGCGGCGAGCTTAAATGGACGTCGACGAGCTGAACCCTAACTCAAAGACCCTAGCGCCGCCCCATCCACCCCAGCTACGACCGCACCTCCCAGCTCCATCCCTGGCCACCGGGATGGATCCGCCACCGCCGCCACTACTAAGCATCTCCTAGACCAGGTCGAGTGTGCGCGCCAGAGGGTGGCATCGTCTCTCGTTGCATGCCCTCGATCCCGGCGTGGGTCGCCATGACGAACACACCGGCTCCGCGCCTGCTACTGGAGCAGGTGAGGAGGAGGGTGCTGGCGACGCGCACCTGCAAGTGGCCGTGGAGTGCTCGTCCGCGAGCTCCAGGCGCAGGAAGCTGTCGAGCTGCCGCATACGGCCCACGATTCACTAACCGCGGACCGGGCGCTGCCGCCACAAGGGTGCGCGCAAAGCTACGGGTTTGTGCGGGTTCAGAAGCTCTCGCTGAAGGCCTATTACCGCCGGTAGTGTCGCCTACGTGCGGCCAATTTTATTAAAACCACCTGCGCCACTAGGTGAACCCTAACGTTTAACGGGCAGAGCTGGAGAAGCCAGCAAGTCCGCCTCTGGAGCCGGTCGTGCCGGAGGAAGAGCCAGAAAGTCCGTTCCGGGAAGCCAAGCGCCGCCTACACGCGGCTAAGTTTGTTAAATTGTCATGATCTCCATCGCCCCACATCGGAGGAGGACGACGACCTAATAGTTTAGCCAAATATTATGTGTGAAATCTTTCAATTAGATCAAATGTATGTCAAAATTATGTAATGAATTTAGTTCAAGTTGTTGGATGGGGGAAAGGAAACGAACGGACGAACCAAATGGGTCACACCGCTACCTCACCTCTTGGCTTCAGTGGGCAGGAAGGCCGAATCGGGGCAGGACGCCGGTCCATTTTGCGACCCAAACGGATAAAACCAGACACAAATGGTGTATGTTTGGGTCGGCGCGTTGGAGTTGCCCTTATGATCTCATACAGCTGCATATTCCACTATGAGCGTTTTTGGTTGCTCGTGAAGCCTCCATGCAGCCCGTTGAGACTTTTTTATCCCGTTTGGTAACCTCCCCGTTCGGCATTTCTAGCCCACGCGATATTTAAGACAGCGATGGGCATGTCCCGCTGGAAACGGCCAAATGGATGGTTTCTCTCAAGGCCAACTTGTACCAGTCAAAAGGAAGGTAGGGCTTACATGGGATGGCTAGGTTGATACATAACCTTTGCTCTGCTCATCTCCTTAAATTGCTCCACTTAGGGTGTATCTAATCTACAATCTTCAGAAATATACTTTAATTCAAACAAAAGTGTACACGAAAAATACGTGCGTCGACGAGTAGGTTCCATTCACATACTCGGTATCGAGTTTCGTCGACTATAACTTTTCAATTTTAAACCGATGTTCGAAACTTTTTAAAATGAATTTTGTCAAATTCGTCACATCCGGTTGACCGTTTAAAATATCCTTTGACGAGAAGATTCATTTCAACTTCTCACACAACTTTTTCGTGCCATGACTTTTCTGTTTCGGCGGTCATATACGAACAGATCTTGTACTGGAGGTATGTAACTCCGTCGTCGTCGCCGCACAACCGTCGCGCCACCGCGCAGTCGTCCAGCTCGCCGCTCTTCATGAAGTTGTCATGTAGATTGTTCAAATGTGGTGGTGTGAGCCAAGTTCATCAGACAAGAGGTATGATTTCACGAACAAAGATGTAAACCAAACGTCGGTGCTTACAAACTCTTTTTCTGCCGAGCGGGATGAAACATTGTGCGCAACCATATGGGGTGTAGAATTTGGCCAAGACCGCGTTTTTTCCAGAATCAGGATATGGCGAGGCACGGATACAAACATGCCGATTAACCAAACATGCCTGTATGTTTCTATGCAAAGCGCGAGGTAAGGTGAATTCTTAGTTTGGGGCATGTTTGGTAGCCCACATACATCCCAATCAAGCCCTGTGCATGTAAAAATCAGCCATTTGGTTGCTAGTGGCGACGAGCACTTTTATCTATGGCCTGGTTTTTCACCGCATCGCGAAATGGGGGTTAGGGCGTGCTTGGTAGCCCACGTACACCCCAACCAAAGCCCTGCGCATGCAAAAATCAGCCATTTGGTGGCTAGTGGCGACGAGCACTTTTATCTATGGCGTGGTTTTTCACCGCATCGCGAGATGGAGTCAACTTGTATCAACTGAAGCCTGCAGGTATCATTTATTAATCGGCAGCAGGCCATGGCGAAGTCCACACCGGCCGGCGTGTTATCTCCGCTCCGTCACAGAACAGCAACACGATAAGTAAGTGCCGCGGCCCGCCCAACACGACTTCTGCAAAATCCACCATAGTATAACAAGACCAGACCATCTAGCGACAGAATTACTCGTTTGGTACTGAACTCGATCGGAGACAAACTCCCAGAGCTGCTTCAGCTCTTCCATAGATCCTTCCATAAACTCCGCGTACGCCATGGCGACCGTCGGGCCGTACAACGCCGCCACTACAGCGGACGAGAAGTCGAGAAGAACGAACCAACGAGGCCGCTCGCCTACCCGTCCCCCTCCGTCCACCCGGCGACCGACGACGACGACATCGAGGTTCAGGAGTATCCCGCGGCGTCCACCGCCAAACGAAGGCGCTCCACGCAGTACCTCCGCAAGCGCCGGCGCGTGCTCTGCTGCTGCGGCTGCCTCGTCGCCTCGGTGGTCGTCGTCGGGATCGTCGTCCTCGTGCTCGCGCTCACCGTGTTCCAGGTCAAGGACCCCGTCTTCACCATGAACCGCGTCACCCTGGAGGACGTCGACGGCGACTACGTGGGCGCGGGCGAGCCGCACCCCGTGTCCGTGAACGCCACGCTCAACGCCGACATCTCCATCAAGAACCCGAACGTGGCCTCCTTCAGCTACGACCGGAGCGAGACGGGGTCTACTACAGGGGGGAGACGGTCGGCGTGGCGTACGCGCCCGACGGCGAGGTCGGCGCCGACCGGACTGCGCGGATGAACGTCACGCTCGACGCGCTCGGCGACCGGATCTCCCCCAACGTCAACCTCACCGACCTCCTCTTCGGCCAGGAGTACAACCTCACCAGCTACACGGAGATCACCGGGAGGGTGAGCGTGCTGGGCATCTACAAGAGGGACCTCAACATCAAGGTGAACTGCTCCATCACCTTAGAGGCAAGCGCCTTATTTAGCTCGGTGGAGAGTAACACGATGGACTGTGTTGCAGACGTGAAATGAACACTTGTGTTTTTATTAGACGAGGCAGCTCATGGGTTCATATTTTTGTTCTCCGGGTCCTTGCTCCATTTCGTTTTCTTCGATCTTTTGAAATGGGACCTCCACTTCTCTGACCGAGTTATGTATCATTGTGTAATTATTATTGTTTTCAGGTGATTGCCATGTCATTGTATCAGTGTGTTCAACTTTATGAACTGCTATAAATTTAAGGCCAAAGCTTAGAAGCTTATGGTACTGCTTAGGCGGTTTTTATCTACTCTGACAGGACAAGAGCAAACCTACCAACTCGTATTTTCTAGACAGCGTGGTAGGCAAACAACCATTTTCTGCATACCCTTTTCTCTTACGTCATATATTTTCAATTTTCAGTTTGCTATATCTAAGTTGCCTAAACAAATCCTCCACGAAAGAAATTCACGGGAAAACATTTATTTGTAAATAAATCATGTTGCAGTGCACAGCCGCATAATCAGGGGTCAGTAAGTGTGAGGTTTAATGATGTCAATAGTGAGTTTTTTGTTAGTAACATAGGAGTGAGGTAAGGTGATCCCGATTCCCGACTCTCCACTTTTGTTTAACTTAGTAGCTGATGTATTCACTAGAATGCTGATTAAAACTGCTTACAATGCCCTGATTATTGGGCTCCTTCATGGATTTAATAGGACTGGGATCATCAACATGCAGTATGTTGAGGATACACTCATGTTTCTTAAAGCTGATAGAGAGTGTGCCATGAACTTAAAATGGTTACTCTCATGTTTTGAGCAATTATTGGCATGAGGATCAACTTCCACAGATATGACCTAGTTCCCATTAATGTGGAGCCTGAGGAAGCCCAAATTTTTGCTCAAATTCTCAGTTGTAAACTGGGTGTGTTTCCTCTGAAGTATTTAGGGGTTCCTATGCACCACAGTAAGATTAGAAAATAGGATCTACAACCTGTAGTGGCTAAGCTGATTTAAAAAGCTGCATGTTGGAGAGGCAGACTAATGTCTCATGCAGCTAAATTGGAGCTAGTTAGGCGTGTTCTTGCTAGCATCCCATTAAACTTAATTAATGAGTGTAATTAAATTTCCCAAATGGGACATATTCCTTATCAACTACCAAATGGCTCATTGCATGTGGGATGATTATGAGGGAAATCACAAGTACCATCTGGCTAATTGGGGCCTACTGGCTCAGAAAAAAGAGTTTGGAGGATTAGGAATCCTAAACCTAGCTGAGATGAACTTGTGCTTGTTAGCTTCTTGGATCAAAAATTATAACTTAGAGGAGAACGAAATGTTGAAACAAATTACTGACCACAAAGACCATGTAAACAATCCTAATATTTTCTACTGTAATGATATTGGCGTCTCTTTTGGAAAGGGGTTCTTCGGACTGCTAATGCCACAAAGATGGGACATAAAATGGAAAGTAGGAAATGGTAGGAAAATAAAGTTTTGAGAGGACCACTGTTTGGAAACAGTAGTCTTGATATCCAACTTTGGGATTTATATATCATGTCCAATGTGCAAAATGCCACTCTAGACAAGGTGTGGGATGGTACTCAGCTTAAGCTTACTTTTAGAAGGTGTTTGAGTCAACAACTTCTCTTGAAATGGTATCAGCTGGTTAATATTGCTGAATCTTTGCAACTTAGTTCTGAAGATGATGCTATTTTGTGGAAATTTGAATCTAAAGGTGTTTACTCTGTTAGCTCTATGTACACTGTGATTAATTTCAGAGGGATTAAGCCCACCCATGTGCATGTTGTCTGGAAGATTAAGATACCTCCTAAGATTCAGTATTTCCTATGGCTTGTCTCTCATAATAAAATTCTCACTAGAGACAATTAGGCTAAGAGACAAACTGTGAATAACGACCTTTCTTGCTTATTTCGCTTTGAAACTAAATCTTGCAACCACCTGCTCTTTGAATATACAATTGCTTGTGTGGTTTGGGATGTAGTGAGTAAAATAACAGAGAAGAATATTTGTCCTGCCTCTTTTGAAAAGGTTGCTAACTTATGGCTTAGTGAATCTAAAATGAAGTGGTTAATGTCTTCATGCTGCAGTTATGTGGGAATTGTGGAAGACTAGAAACAATTTGTGCTTTAACAAAGATGTGTGGTTGGGCAGGCAGGTGATCTCGAGGAAGTTGATCTATACACTTTTTTACAGTGGCAGATTCTTCTCTCGGGGGATTCCACTGAGCTACTGGTTAGATGGGTGCGGGAGTTGGAAGTTGTAGCTCGCAGTCCTCCTGCTTGACCGGCCAGATTCAGGGTGAGAGACTGTGTCCTGATGCCTGCGCCCTGTCAAAGCGTGCAAAGTTGGGACCCCTGTGCATCCAGGAAGATGAAGATTGGGAAACCACTACGCAAAAGTTGGCGCAAACCCTTGAGTCCTCTCTAGTGATGATCGAAGAAGATGAGAGGCGGAAGGTGGTGGAGAAGCCCGTCTCCCCAGTGTTGGGTTGATGGTTCTACTAGATGGGTGTTTATATGGGTGTATGCTAGAGCTCAACGCGAGCTAAACTTGGGTCTGGTAGTTTGTTAAAAATGTCGTGTGTCATTACTTTTGTTAACATCTGGGCGCGACGCTCTGTCATCCCCTTAAAGTTGTAATGACGATGTAACAAAGAATGCTGGTTTCGTTCTATGAATGGAGCTAGCGGTGGCCGTTTTCCTCTAAAAAAAATTAGAAACAAGAAATTTCTAAATTTGACTCAGAAGTAAACAAGATTTTTTTAATCGTTCTAGAGTTCATGAAAAAAAAAAGACTTGGCTAATGGGCTGGGGGAAGGGGGGGGGGACAGATCAAGTAATGGGCTAGTTTCAATAGATAGTCGGGCTATTTACAAAGGGATAAATTTGGAAAAAAAAAACTGCATGGGCTGGGGCCACGACATAGGTTGGCCCAGCCAAAGGTCCGCCACGGCCCACGGTGACCGATGTCCCTGGGCGGCGAGGCGGAAGCATGTTTAGAGGTTACTAGTTGGCATGTACGTGCAACGCACGTTTTCATAATTAAAGGGGAAATTTTGCCACGTAGACCCGACAGATGGGACCAACCCGTCAGAAATCATGTTAGCATGTTTAAACAGACAAATTAGTGCTCCGCGTCACGACCTAGCCCCAATAGTGGTATTTATATGTCACAAAGCCCTAAGGTGGTGGTTCATCGTCGTCTTATGCGCAATTGTGGTGGTTTTTTTGTCATTTTCTCTACTGCAACCGATTACTACTCATGGTCATGGATAGCAAACAGGGGTGCTCGCCGATACTCTGTACTCCGGTTCTGCACTACAACCCTGCCAGTCGTACATCAAAAGGATGCACTAGAAGAGGTATCGATTAAATGAAGTCTGAATTCTTTAAGTCTGGACATCTTATCAGAAATCATAGAACATATAACTTTGAACTCGTCAAAGTAATCAACACGAGGATCCATTATTGCTACGAGGAAAAGCATGTGGATTACAACTTAGAAATGAGTAGACAAATTAGATAATTCAGGTTATTCTAGTGATAGCTAGTAAATCTAGCAAATAGAGGGTTGTAACTATGTATGTTTAGGTTGAGTATTGCCCCGATGAGGATCTGAGTATCGTGTGATCTCACCTCTTCGGTGCTCCCCGTACTCGCAAGACTCAAACATCTCCATAAAGTTATCAAAAACTGATAAAAAATAAGCAAAGAGATACAACATATTTCTTTTTCAATAAAGATAGACCATGTTTCTATCTTTCCACAAAATTTAAAATCAGGATTTAATGCATATCACCACAAAAAAATGACAAATTAAGTGTTGATAGTGATAATATGCTGATTGATAATCCAATTGGAGTTACATAGTCATTTTATCTTTTTTTTCCTAGGCTGAATTGACAATTCATTGGAGTAACTACTATTTACAACCATGATTTTTATGCAGCTCTGGTCTCTCAACGCTAAGCTGAAGGACAAGTAAAGACTAAACTGGGATGTGGAGAGCTAAAGCGCCTTCACGCAGCAAACCGCCCAAGTAGGGCTCTGCCATAAGATCGTCGTTGCTTTTGCTAGCTGTCAGGATGTTGTCATGTTATTTGTGATCTTTTCCGTTTCGAAACTTATGGCTGAACTATATGCCGCAACATGTTTCCATTCCGTTTCTTGTTTCGCTTTGTCTCTTCGGTGTAATGAACCTTGTTGAACCTATTGGGCCTTATTAATTCAAGGTCGGACACTTGTGCCTTTAATCTAACTAGTTTGCATGTACGTGCAATGCACGTCTTCACAATTAAATGGGACAATTTACAATTAGAAAAAGACGTACCAGGATCTACATGGATTACTTCTTTTGGTGCAAGTTAATGGCCGTCGGCGTTGCGGTGTGGTGAAAACACCTCGGTCACTCTAATCCTCTCCTATGGTGACTCGGCCAGCAGCGTGTCAAGCCAGCGGTACATCCGTGATGGACACGGACAACGGAGATGTACACGTGGGCGGGCTCTGGCCCGACAATGCCATTTACGTTGGGAAGCTACGGCATGCTCTCACGCACCGACGTCGACAACCTCACCGGTCGGCGCATCCGCCCTACAGGGTCGTTTTCCGAGTAGCACCACACCCATGATAGATACAAAGAAGAACATAAAGTAATAATAATTAATTAGCAGAACTTTTTTACATTTTTCGAAAAAGATTTGACTCACTTTTGAAATGCACATTGATTTCAAACAATTGGATTAAATAAAAACAGAAAAATAGCAAAGATATGAAAAAGAAGTAAACCGACCTATGCCTCCGCCCTACAGGGCCGTTTTCTGAGTAGCACCACACCCATGACAGATACAAAGAAGAACATAAAGTAATAATAATTAATTAGCAGAACTTTTTTACATTTTTCGAAAAAATTTGACTCACTTTTGAAATGCACATTGATTTCAAACAATTGGATTAAATAAAAACAGAAAAATATCAAAGATATGAAAAAGAAGTAAACCGACCTATGCCAGGCTGACCGAGCCAGGCCGGCCCAACATGAGGCAGCCACCCCTATTTTCTATTGGGCCGAAAATTCCTGTGGTCCATCTTGGCCGACCGAAGCCACCCGAGCGAGCGCTCGTCTTCCACCTCCAACTGGTATGCAATCTGGACGTTACAGAAACCATGGTTGTAACCTCTTCCTCTTCCTCTCCCTCGAGTGGCCATTATAGCCAGCGTTTAGACTGACATCAACACGGAAAATGCTTAGAATTCCATGGGAAACCCATTCAGAGGATTAAAACCCCACTTCATTGTCTTAAGAGCATCTCCAAGCGGAGCCCCCAAATCCACCCCAAACGTCCGGGCGGACAGCCCGGACGGGGTTTGGCCCAAAAACCGCAACCCAACGACGGCCCCTATAGCGGCCCCAAACGACCGGACGGTCCGGCACACCCCAAACCCAGCACAAAACTGGGGCGGGTTTGGGGACGCCCGGACGCGTCCGCGCCCTCACTCGCTGACAGTGGGACCCTCCCTTGACCGGCCTACCGGAGCCTACCGGAGGGGAGGATCTAGCCTTTGACCGGCGCCGGCATTCATGGCGGAGCGGCCAGGGGCAGCGGCCAACCCCCAACTACCCGCATTCATGGCGGTCCGGACACCACTATATCTACCGGCGACGCCGGAACCCTAATCCACATCCACATCCGCCGCCGGAACCCTAGTTCATCCACATCCACCATGCCTCGCCGCCTCCCCACCATCTTCGCCAGGATGACGGCGGAAAAGCTGAGGCAGCAGGCCCAAATCCGAGCTCAGGCTGAGGCGGATGCGGCGGCGGAGGCGGATTCGGAGTCGTCGGCCGTCGGATACTTCATGGTCTCCGACGACGCCGAGATCGTCGACATCACCGGCTCGGAGTTCATCCAGAATGAGGATGAGAGGATGCGCGTCCGCGCGGAGGCGGAGCACGAAGCCCGACGCGCGGCGGCGGAGGCGGCGGTCGAACGGCAGGCGGCGGCCTGCGCGGCCGAAGCGCTTCACAGCCGGGCGGAGGCGGCGGCCGAAGCGCATCGCGCTCGGGTACGCGCTGCGACGGAGCGGTGGAGAGCTCAGGCGGAGGCGGAAGAGGGCCGGATCCGCGAGGAGGCGCTGCGCAACGACGATGCGGCGGAGCACCGTGCGGCGGAGGCGCAGCTGAAGGCGGAGGCGGCGGACCGCCTCTTCATGAGGCAGATGAGGAACCGCTCCGGGTTCCTCGACAAGCAGTTCGAGGCGGAGGCGGCGATTCGTGAAGGCCGCCCTTACGCCGGGGCCTCCTCCTCCTCTTCGTTCGGGTTCTTCACCGACTCCGAGCAGGGTTCTTGCCCGGCTCCGGCCGGCAGTGCGGAACGGGGCGGCTCCGCCGGCGCAGCGGCAACGGTCATCGTCCTCTCCGATGACGAGTAGGGAGATTCTAGCGTAGCAAGGCGGATGCAATGCAAGTTTCCATTCTAGTGTAGCAAATGCGGACGTGTTGCATGCCTTTGTAGTAATATGTCAACTAGAAAAGAGGAGTGTGGTTGTAGGAGCATGTTTTTAGGGGTTGTCCGGTCACCCTCCGCGGACGGGTCCGGATGCGTCCGGGCGCAGTATGTGGTCCGATTTTGGGGGGTGCGGTTGGAGATGCTCTAATGAACACTTTAATTGTCTCTGGCTTTCGCACTGTAGATGCGTGTAATGCAGCGGAGCGCCTCGTGCGGCATCGGTTCGAGCATGAACTTCGGTGCAGGCAGGGACTCCGGCACGAGGACAGACGGCCGCAGATGCGTGGCGTGGTCGGGCCGGGCCCTCACGTGGCCGTTTCGGGCGTGAGCACCTGCACGGTGGCGCGGGGATGCAAGGACGTGGCTGGAGTACCTCCGGAGCTTCAACGTCCGTCGCGGCAGCCGCGGCAAAGGCCAGCGCTTCGATCGGATCGGAATAGAGGACGGACGTGTGCGTGTCTTTTTTAACCAGTTTTCTTTTAGCGGGTGACAATCTCTGTAATTTTCACGAAAACGAAAAGGTGTAATCTCTGTAATTTTCACGAAAACGAAAAGGTGTGTTGAGCTGTCAAACATTGGAGCGATCTGGACCGTTGATCAAATATTGAACAGTTGTGATTTAATGTATCCCGAACATGTTTGCTCTTTTAATAGTAGTATAGGCAAAAACAACTATTCACATAGTCGTTTTATTTTTATTTTTATTTTCCTAGGCATGGACGAATTTGGATTTGATTTATTGTGAAATAGTAGAGAATATTGTATCAACGTGGTGAGTTATTTTCCTAAATTTTGCATGACTTTAATAGAGTTTATTTTTAGTTTGGGAGTACCGAAAGTACAAAATGGACAAGTTCACTGGATACATATTGTATCTACACCGCTATTTTCTTAGATTTTTCTCGAAATTTAAGATGAGTAATTTGGATATAGAACGGTGGGCGCCCCTCTAGCGTGGGATTAAATGATATCTCCTCTCATCGTGTAGAATAGTAATCAATTATTTTACACTCCCTCCCATTGGAAATGATTGGTACAGATTTGTCTCCATACGGATGTATCTAGACATATTCTTGTGTAGATTCATCCAAATTTGAAAATTCTTCCTAGGATACGTATTGTATCTATGTTGTTTATTTCGAGGATTTTTCAAGAGTTATAAGATGATTTATTATTATTAGGAGTGGGAGTACATGTCACGTGGGATTAGAGCATACGTTCTCTCGTCCTGTAAAACTCTAATGAAATTCTAGCATTCCAAACGGTTCTAAAAGTCCTAAAAGTTATATCTAAATCTTAGGTGCAAGAACAAGATTTTAAGACAAACATGGTTCATTGCTAACAAGCTAGATAAAAAGGACCTGAGACTCTCATGGTGCCCTTTTTAAAATAAAAAATTGAAATCGGATTTTTTGAGTTTCCAAAAATTGTGAAACAGATCCCAGATGTAAGTAGCGTCGACATCTACAAGCGTGCAAAATTTTAACTCCAAATTCTTCATATTTAGGCTTCACAAAAAAGACAAGTCTGAAGAAATTTCAAAAAAAATAAACTGTGAATTGTTCATCAACCAGATCCACCCATTTGTTTTTTTTTTTGTGCAGCCCAAAATCAAACGATTTTGGAGTTAAAAATTTGCATGATTGTAGAACTCGACAATATCTACATCTGGAATTTTTTTCTCAATTTTTGGAAACTCAAAAATGTCGATTTTGATTTTTTGAAAAAAGGGCACCAAATAGCCCGGGCTCCATTTTAGGTTTTCGCCAAAACTTTCTACAAAATAACTTTTCCAGGAAGGCATTGTATGAATTACGAAATGAATTAACAAAACAACATGTTATCGGGATTTCTTGTGCCTCTGCTTACAATTGTTACATATTTTATTTTTCGAAACAAGTCGGATCATAATTAGGAGCACTTTCAAGTACATGAGTATAGATAAGGGCCTCTTTGGTTTGAAGAATTTTCATAGAAAAATTGGAGGATTCCAGTCCAGATTCTTCCCTAAGAAAGTCCAATGGATTAAAGAAATGACACCTCCAAAAAATTTATGGATTACATTCCTACACCCCATAGGAATTTCAACATCCATTCTAACCTCTTTTTTACACTCACGCGCGTAGGATCGAGACACTTTTTCTATGTTTCCATCCAAATGACCATTACCGCGGTTTTCCTCTACTTTGCCATCCACTGTTTTGCATACCCACTCCATACCGGTTTATAGGATGCAATTCCAAAATCAGGTTTCTCCAAGAATAAGCAACAATTAGCATTAATTGAAAGTAGTTAATGTTGGGTTTTGGCCTTTCCCAAGAATAATAACAAAACCGATTGGGTTTTGGCCGTTACATATGAGTGCTAATTGGGTGAAATATTGGGGAGATAGATTTTGCATGATCAATCCTCATTCACCTAGGTCCTAGAGATTTGTCAAGTACAACCTATAAACCGGAATGGAGGGAGTATGTAATCTTTTCAAATTCCTGTGTTTTTGTAATTCATGTGTTTTGTAATCATGTGATCCAAAGAATCCCTAAAATGAGTTGCCGACAGACATATAATGTGTGATAGGGAAATAGCAAGCAGCAATTCAAACTATACCAAAAATATAAATATTTCGTCAGTAAGGCATGGGGCGGAAACATAAAAAAAAAGTAGGTTGACATTTACAACAAAATGACTTTTATTTCGATATGCTTACTGAATTTGAACATACATTAGTTCATAAAGTCATTTAGATAGGTAAGTCGTCCAAATCCTCCACATTATCATTAGTCACTTAATTAATAGCAGTAGGTTCCAGTTTTCTACTCCGTTATATGCATTTGGAGGACGCTCCCTATCTGAAATTCCCGCTTCAAGGACCAAGACTAGGCAACACATTTGCAGGATCATGTTAAGAAGAGAATCTTATTTTGGTGTAGTATATATCTCATCTGAGAGATTGTATAGCATCCGAGATATCTTTCTTTGTGCCTATGTAAATGTACTCCTCTGAGACAATTACATATTGAAATGAGAACGTGGTAACTACTGTGATAAATAATTATCAATGAGGCCAGTAATTACCTTGCACTATAGCATACGGGTTCAGAGGCTCACGTGGTTAGGAGTATGCCACATCTAACCATAAAAATGAATCACATGTACATTAGCCACAAAGGTTAGAAGGCAAATGAAGTATGTTTTGGACGTAGCAATCAACATTCATGCAATGTCCAACTCACCAACCATCTCCAGCCGAAAGTCTATGACCAAGAAAATTCCTACTCGAACACAGAGAAAGGCTTTAACGAGGAATCCTGTCGCTTGGCTGGCTTTTGCACTGATGTGATTGCATACACGGAATGCCAGTTGACACACAATGAATTTCAACTTAAATGAAAAGGTTTATTCATGCTAATTGTACTACTCCAAATTAAAAACACCATTGTACAATTCCAAATGTATGTCTATCAGCCTGCAATCGAGCTCATACAGTTAAGCGACAATCTCATGATCACAATGAAACATTGGAGCAATGATCCTGTCATATTGTAGCAAATGCTAATTATACCATTTCACAATAAGGCACTCCGCAATAGCAAGCAGCAACAATATTGTATTTACAACTATGCCTTACTCCAACATATCTACTTCTAAGCTACAAAACATTATATGGAAGTAATAGCAATAGGAAACAAGGAGCACACCACCAGTCGAGCTTGCACCTAAAACCTCTCATGTATCCTTACCAATCAAGCATCCACAAATTTACATCAACCTTCAACGCGCAAAAGAAAGCTAAAAAAGCTGCAAAAAAGGAGTAACAATGATGAGCATCCACCGAGGTTTACCAATGTATCCGTCACCTGCTGCGCCTCCGGTCAGCGGCGTACTGCGCGAGCGGGACGAGCTCGGAGAGCGGCGTCCCGAGCGGCGTGGGGATGGCGACGACCTGCACACGGGGCAGGAGGCGCTCCTGCGCAGCCAGGCGTCGAGGCACATGACGTGGAACCGGTGCCTGCACTCGGGCATCAGGCGCAGCATCTCGCCGTCCACGTACTCGCAGAGGCAGATAGAGCACATGGCGTCGCCGGCGGCGGCCCTGGAGAAGGTGGCCTTGGGGTACGAGGCGATGGCGGCGGCGTCGAGGCCGACGGGCGAGGAGGCGGCCGCGGCGGCCGAGGAGTAGGCCTCGGGGGACTCGGAGCCCTCGGCGACGAAGAGCACGCGCGGGACGGTGATGGAGAGGTGGCTGGAGCTGGACGTGGGCGTGATGGCGCCGGCGAAGTGGCCGGCCTCGCCGTGCCGGAAGCAGAAGTAGGAGGCGAGCAGGACGGAGGCGAGGAGGACGAGGAAGCCGAGCGCGATGGCGATGGAGTAGCCGAGGCCGAGCGTGGCGATCGAGGAGAGGAAGGACGAGGAAGACATGTCGGCGCCGAGATGGGGAGGTTGTGGAATAGCATCGGCGGTGTGCGCCGTGTGGAGTAAATGTGGATGGTGGCGTGCGTCGGTGCGTGGTGATTTTTCCTTCGTCTCGTTCTCGTCCCGTCGCTGGGGACTAGTAGTAGATCTGATGGTGGTGGGTGAGCGGCGCCAGCGGCCACATTTATGGCCGGAGAAGTGGCACGGGACGAGGAGTAATGGCGGCCGATGGAGATGCTCTGCTCTGGTGCCTGGCCTGTTGGGATTTTTGGGAGGGAAAACTTGGGGAGTGGGGTGGCACTGCAGTGTGGGAGGGAAGCTCTTTGCTGCTGCGAGTTGGAGGTCACTGGTTTGACCTCTGGAGACTTCTGCTGGTGAGCAGTGCCAGTCGGAGCGGGAGTCAATTTCTTGGAAGATGTCTTGTCGTCCGTGGACGGATGATGGAGCTATGCATAAGGGCAACTCCAACGCACGGCCCATTTTGGACATATTTTGTGTCCTTTTTTTGTCTTTGAGTCGCCGAACCGACAGTGTTCGGCCCATGTCTGGCCATTCCCCCAACACATCGACCCATTTGGTCGTGCCTTGCCAATTTTTTTTCACTTGGCCACATTTCACACATTTAAACAAACTCATGCAAATAAGTTAGGAAATAAGCAAATTAACTTGCCTGCCGACAACAAATAGTTAGCAAGTTTAGCAAAGTCATGCCATGGCGTGCCGGCCATACGAATAGTGTACCCAAAATATTACACGAGGCCACTTCCATGCCCCGGCCATAGTTCAACGTCCATCAACCACTTGCCGCAAACGAGATGATCAATCATCTCGCTCCATGAACCACTTCTGCTTCTTCTCAAACCAAGCCCTCTTCCTAGGGGTCAAGAGGTTGAGGTCGACCGTCATGATCCGGGTCTACTCGGTGAGTAGAGCGTGCTCGACTTCCCGTGGCGTCCTCGTAGTACCTAGCTTCGTCCGGCCGGGGGGGGGGGGGGCGTCAATTCGCCGAGCAGGTTGCGGGCGGTTGGGAGGTTGGCCGCAGGGACCACCCGTGGCGCCTTCCTAGCCGGCACGGGCGTGCCACCGGCCGGAAGACCGAGATTCAGATCGAGCGGAGGCACTGCTGGCCCGCCCCTGCTGGAATCGCCCATTTACGGTGAAGCGGAAAGGCAAGATTTGCCGGTCGGGGCAGTACCGGGCAAGGCGACGGGCAGGAACCCATACATGGGCGACGGCGTGGTGGAGACGGCCTCCTCGGTGGCTTGGCCGACGACGCGGAGCTGGCAGCCGTGACCGGCATGGCGGGGGGCTGCCCGGCGAGCCCGAGCATGATGAGAGCGGTCGTGGTGGCTTTGGCGGCGATGATTTCAGTGTCCGCGGTGGCCTTTGCGGCGGCCTCCACCGCGGCCATGCTGGCCTCCAGCTGCTTGACGGCGTTCTTGTGCTTCTAGTTGTGCCGGCGGTTCATGCGCTTCTCCGCCTCCTTCTTCTTCTCGTCCAGGGTGAGCTCCTTCTTCGGCTTGAGCAAGGCGGCGCCGCCTCGGCCCTCTTGGTTGCTAGAGCGGTGGCGGTGGCGGCGGCTCCATCATCGGCCATAGGGTTTTGGCGGGCTGGGAGCTGGGAAGCGAGAGTGGAAAAGAGAGGAATGAGGGTTTCGTGTGACTGTCGGGCGGGCCAGGGGGAGGTCAAGGGGAACGCTGCGCGGTCGACCGCGCGTGTCCGCGCGACGCAATTTCGCCTCAAATTTGGGCCGGAAATGGGTCCGCGCGGACAGAAAAACAGACTCCTGGCCAAATGCGTCGGCACGTTGGGCCGCCCTCTTTCCCAAATCGGACAGAAACGGACGCAAACGGACCAAATGGGTCGGCGCGTTGGAGTTGCCCTAACTGTCTTCAGTTTTTTCTTCGGGGAAAAGAGGATTTTTATTAAACGGGGACATAATTTTTTGATAAAGTAAATATATTAATATCATAAAGATATCAATTACACCCAGTCTTGCACCAAGATGGTGTCCGAAGACATTAAGGATGCACACAACTAAAAAAGAAAATAAAAAAGAAAGAAAATCTGCCACTTGATCAATCACTCGCAGCGGCAACACTCTAACCACCACCAAAGACACCACCCGTATTATAAAAAAGGTTTCTCAGAAATCAACCCCTCCAAAACAAAGGGAACAAACCACAAGTGTTGTTATTACCTGATCGATGATCTTAGGTTTTCACCTGTAGAAAGTCCGAGTTCTCAAAACAATGATTCAACAAGGCCATTGTCGGGTACAACCAATAAAGGCCAGACCTTGGATTTTCATCCTAAGAATCAAGCTCGAGCTCGGTACTCCAGGAGCACCACCAAAAATAAATCCTCCAGTGTTGCCGCCCCCGCTTGCTGATGCCGCTGCTGGAAGTCACCAAACAGCAGGCACACAGATAACATGTCCAAAATGGACAGGAACAATGCCCTGTGAGCCAAATACGTACAACAGCATGTGCAGCATAGCCTTCGTCGCATCCAATACACCCCTCCGCCATAAATTCAATTCCTCCATTCCAGCCACCATGACTTTCTCCACCTCTGCCAATACCATGGGAATCTAGACTTAGACATGTCCCATGATACCGACAAGACAGCGAAGCTTCGCGCCGCGCTCACTTGAAGCCACACTGGCTGGCTGATAATACGGATGCACATGGACGGATCTTTTCTCGTGCAGATACCAAGAGCGCCATGCGCGATCCACATAGATCTTCGACGGAAAATACCAAAACTCGTCGGTAGCCTGATCGAGGAGGCTGATGTAGGGTTACGTGCAGGAATTTTAAAAAAATCCGGCCTACGTAACAACCAAGATCATCTATGAAGATACAAGCAGGGATTAGATCTGAATCGTTACTAACACGAAGATGCGGAACGGGTGTCGATGACGATGTTGGTGAAGCCTGATGAACATTCTCATGGCCAAGCCTGGCGGTGAGAATGTTTGGTATTCCTCCTCGAGCCTTCTGGATCCAGCAGAGCGAGGGTCAAACGTCTATGACGTCTCACCCCTCGGAGAGTTCGCACACGTACGTCCATCAAAATCCAGCAGTGCATAGCCATGCTAGGGTTAAGAGCTACTGGTGTACAAGAGGTGGAGAGAACCCCAACACATGGGAGAGTGAGGAAGAGATTTGATCTAGGGACAAGGCCTCCTCCAAGACTTGGGAGAAAACCTAAAACCCCTTCTCAATTGTATGTCCACAATGGGGAGAGGGTTGGGGTTTATATAGGAGAGCCAAGGGGTAGGGTAGCTTGGTGGAGGGGCAAACCCTCCACTGCCTCCACCGCCGCCGCCTTGGGGCACCCACCCGGGTCGGAACCGACCTATGGTTGGGATCCCACCCCCAAACCCTAGCGCCACCAGCAGGGTGATGACCCACAAGTATAGGGGTTGTATCGTAGTACTTTCGATAAATAAGAGTGTCGAACCCAACGAGGAGCAGAAGGTGCCGACAAGTAGTTTTGAGCAAGGTTTCACTGTAAACACTAACAAACAGGTTTTTAGGGGTTTTGATGTAACAGATAAATAAAATGCGAGTAAATAAAAGGGAGCAATAATAATTGCAGCGAGTGGCCCAATCCTTTTTAGCACAAAGGACAAGTCGGTTGTTTTACTTATGATGACCAAACGTTCCTGAGGACACGTGGGAATTTTGTCAAGTGCTTTTGCTTCATACCGTTGATTAATCTTCATTGTTCTGATAAGTGTTGTGTGGGTGAATCTATGCTAATGTACCGCCCTTACTTGGACAAATACACACTCGTGATTACACCCCTTGTAAGCTTACCGCAACTACAAGGAAGTAATTAAGATAAATCTAACCACGGTCTTAAACTCTGAGATCCTATGCTCCCTCGCACTAATTTACCAACGGGGGTTTAGGTTTCTGTCACTCCGGCAACCCCACAATAAGTAAACTAAATACACAATGCATTCCCCTAGGCCCATAAAGGTGAAGTATCATGTAGTCGACGTTCACATGACACCACTAGAAGAATGACACCACAACTTAGATATCAAACCATTAAATATTACTCAACATAATTCCACTACTAGCATCAAGACTTCTCCCATGTCCTCAAGAACTAAACCAACTACTCACAAGACATCATATGGATCATGATCAGAGGTTATATAATGATGAATAACAATCTGGACATAAACTTTAATTCACCGATAAAACTCAAAAGCATCAACCACAAGGAGTAATTAACATCGGAGAGTTTCCCCTATGAACTAAACAAGTAGCAATCCTAGATGTTACAGCGGAACGAAGTGGAGCGGTGGAGATGATGGTGCTGGTGGTGGAGATGATGATGATGATCCCGATGAAGTCTAGGGCGATGGCGGTGATGATGGCGATGATTTCCCCCTCCGGGAGGGAATTTCCCCCGGCAGATTTCTCGCTGCCGGAGAGCTTTTCTCTCTGTGTGTTTTTCTACCCCGTGGAGGCGGCTGAATATTTGTTCGTCGCTTCCCTTTGCGAATTAGGGTTACGGGGAAGATATACGCGAAGGGGGTGAGCCAGAGGTGGGCCAGGGGAGCCACACACCACCTCGGCGCCACCCCCATGCTGGCCGCGCCCAGGTCGTGTGTGGGCCCCTCGTGGCCCATCTCGACCTCCCCTTTTTGCTCCCTCCGTCATCTGATAAAATAGGAGCTTCTGTATTTTCTCGTGATTTTTGGAGTTCTAGAAATATAATCTCTTGGCGATGCTTTTTCCAGCTGATTCCTGTCTCCGACAGTTAAATGCCAATAGTCATCAAACATGAAAAATAAGATAAAATAACATAAGTAATGTATCTTAATATGAAATATATCAATGAATAACAGTAAATTATGATGTAAAATAGTGATGCAAAATGGACGTATCAACTCCCCAAGCTTAGACCTCACTTGTCCCCAAGCGAATACTGAGTTTAGTAAACAAAACCACAGGTTTATGGAGTGAAATGTCGATAATAAAGAATACGAACATGAAGCATCAGTATTTACTTAACAGCCTCATTCATTTTAAACAGCAACCCCTGATACGTCTCCAACGTATCCATAATTTCTGATGTTCCATGCCTATATTATACCAATTGCTACATGTTTTATATACACTTCATATCACTTTTATGCATTTTCTGGGACTAACCTATTAACAAGATGCCACAGTGCCAGTTCCCTGTTTTCTGCTGTTTTTGGTTTCAGAAAGTTACTTCTGGAAATATTCTCGGAATTGCACGAAACAAAAGCCAAACCTCCTATTTTTCCGAGGGACACACGGAGCCAGAAGGGCAAGCCAGGGGAAGGCCCACGGCCTCCAAACCACATGCTCGCGCGGCTGGGCCCACAGGCGCGCCGGGAGGTGAGGAGGGAGCCCAGGACCTCCACCGACATCGCCCCTTCGCCTATTTATTCCCCCGAGGCGTAAACCCTAAAATACCAAGTCATATTCCACGAAGAGTTCCGCAGCGCCGCCGCCATCGACGACAAGTTTCGGGGGACAGAATCTCTGTTCGGCACGCTGCCGGGACGGGGAATTGCCCCCGGAGTCATCTCCATCGACACCACCGCCATCTTCATCGCCGCTGCTGACTCCCATGATGAGGAGGGAGTAGTTCTCCCCGAGGCTGAGGGCTCTACCGGTAGCTATGTGGTTCATCTCTCTCTCCCATGGTGTGATCTTTATGTGATCATGTGTATTGCTAGTATCGCTGAATACATTAATAATGTTTATGCTACTCAAGTGATTTTGTCTAGTTTCTGGAGTCATTGTGACAACACGGTATCAAGGTGACAGTGTGGGTACTTGTGTGACTCTATGAATAATTTAGACATTTATCATGGCTTATTCTTGGGAATTGTGGTGTTTGTTTACTCAGACTTTGAGGTGTGTTCTTGCAGCCCTACGCATAGTACTCTTGCTTCATCAAGAAGGAGAATAATCCCGAGTAGTATTTACTTGTGTTCAGTTGTGCTAATCTAGTTGAATATGTAGATGTTACTCTTTATCTATTATGCACTCTAGAGGTTACTTTAATATGAACTCCGGTACTCTCCACGGTGTAAAGGTGACAGTGTGTGCACCGTGTGTGATTCCTTTATGACGTTGTGGGCTTGTTTACTCCGGCTTGAGGTGTGCTTTTGTAGCCCTACACAATGAATGGTGTTTGTTATCCAACAAGAGAGTGTTTAAGAGTAGCTTTTACTTATTCAGTTATGAGATCATTGTTGAGAGTGTCCACTAGTGAAAGTATGATCCCTAGGCCTTGTTTCTAAGCATTGAAACACCGTTTACAACAAGTTCTGCTACATGTTTGCTTGCTGCCATCTTTATTTCAGATTGCAGTTACTACTTATAATCATCCTATCACTTGTATTTCACTATCTCTTCGCCGAACTAGTGCACCTATACATCTGACAAGTGTATTGGGTGTGTTGGGGACACAAGAGACTTCTTGTATCTTAATTGCAGGGTTGCTTGAGAGGATATCTTTGACCTCTACCTCCCTGAGTTCGATAAACCTTGGGTGATTCACTTAAGGGAAACTTGCTGCTGTTCTACAAACCTCTGCTCTTGGAGGCCCAACACTGTCTACAAGAATAGAACGTGCGTAGACATCAAGCTATTTTCTGGCGCCGTTGCCGGGGAGGTAAGCGTTGGAAGGTATCTCCTTTAGATTCTGCAATTATTTCTTTTTGTTTCTTGTTTTTATTTTCACTAGTTAGGCTTAATGGAAAACAACAAAAAAATTAGAGATCTTTATGAACTTTATATTGAATTAGGACATGATGCTTTTGAAGAGAAAATTAAAAAACCTATGGAGGCTTGTTTGCATGATGGTAGCAATGGTATTACTATAAATTCTTTGAACACCATTATTGCTAATGCTATGGAAAAGTCTAAGCTTGGGGAAGCTAGTTGTGATGAATATGATATTTTTAGTCCCCCAAGCTTTAAGGAGGAAATTTGCTTTGATGATACTTTGCCTCCAATATATGATGATTATAATCATTGTGATATTTTCAGTCCACCTACTATTGAGGATATAGTTTATGTTGATTATGATATGCCTCCTATATATGATGTTTACAATGATGAATATGATATTCTCAGTCCATCTACTATTGAGGATAAAATCATTTTGATTATTCTATGCCTCCAATTTATGATGATTACAATGATGGATGTGATACTTTTACTCTCACTATTACTAATGATAATGTTCATGCTTATGTGGAGAGTGATGATACTTTATGCATATGGATCATGATAAGAATGCTCTATGTGATAGCTATATTGTTGAGTTTATTCATGATGCCGCTGAAAATTATTTTGAGAGAGGAAAGTATGGTTATAGAAATCTTCATGTTACTAAATTTCTTCTCTTTATGATGAAGTTTTGAGCTTTCTCTTGATTTGCTTTTATTTGCTGGGTACTTTAAGACCTACTGGTCCTTATGAGAGAGGGAGACACGATTCATATATCACAATAATATTAAGTCTCTCTCTTTATGTTGAAATTTTTGAAGTTACACTTGTTTTGCTTTCTATGCTAGTCACTTTGTTCTTCATTGATTTTTTTCTTACAAGACTCCTTGCATAGAAAGTGTTAGATTTAAATGTGTTTTATTTGCTTTTGATGCTCTCTTATATTCAACTCTTATCATATGTGGCATCATCAAAATCACTATGCCTAGCTAAAAGGCTTTAAAGAAAAGCGCTTATGGGAGACAACCCATCGTTTTTATTTTCTGTTATTTTTTTTTCTTTGAGTCAAGGTGTTTGTTACTTCTGTAGCAACTCCTTTGTATCTTTATTGCATTGTTGTGCCAAGTAAAGTCTTTATTGAAAGTTGATGCAAGATTTGGATTTCTGCGCAGAACAGATTTTTAGCTGTCACGAATTTGAGCTTTTCTCCTGAGAAAATTCGAAAAATTCTGTAAAAAATCACGCATCTTCCTCAGATATGTACGCAACTTTCATTAAATGGACCTTCCATCTGAGCAACTTAAGTGCCTCGAAAAAATTCGTCTTCAGACTGTTCTGTTTTTGACAGATTCTGCCTTTTGTTTTGCATTCGCTCTTTTACGATGTTTGTGTGGATTTCTTTGCTCCACAAAGCAGTGGCTGTAGCTAATGTCCAGAAGCTTTGGGAATGATTGTATCATTACAGAATATGAGAATTTTTGATTATGCACTAACCCTCTAATGAGAACTGTTTGAGTTTGGTGTGAAGGAAGTTTTCAAGGATCAAGAGAGAAGGTGATATTATGTGATCAAGAAGAGTGAAAAGCCTAAGCTTGGGGATGCCCCCGTGGTTCATCCCCATATTCAAGAAGACTCAAGCGTCTAAGCTTGGGGATGCCCAAGGCATCCCCTTCTTCATCAACAACTTATCAGGTCATCTCTAGTGAAACTATATTTTAATTCTTTCACATCTTATGCGCTTTACTTGGAGCGTCTGTGTGCTTTTATTTTTGTTTTTGTTTGAATAAATTCGGATCCTAGCAATCCTTGTGTGGGAGAGAGACACGCTCCGCTTTTTCATGTGAATACTCATGTTCTTCACTTATATTTGTTGAGTATTCTTAACTAGCTACTGCAGTGCTTTTAGCTCCTGTTTTTCATGCATCTCTTCGAGCTGTTAGCACTTGTTTATAAATACTCTCTTGCTGCATTATATTATCATTTGGAGAGTTTATGTTTAAATAAATTGATTGGTGTTTGTTTGGAAGAAAGAAAATGCTACATGTAGTAGTTGGTATTGGAAAAGACATATGCATTCTTGTAGATCATTGTCTTGTTTCGATTTGATACTTTGCAATTGTTTTGAGCTCTCAAGTAGATCATGTTTAAGCTCTTGCATCATGTAGTTAAAGCCTAGTAGTGGAGAACTACCGTAGAGCTTGTTGAGACTTGGGATGCATATTTGTTCTCTCTAAGGTCTAGATATTTTCTGGTAAAATGTTTGAGCAACAAGGAAGACAGTGTAGAGTCTTATAATACTTGCAATATGTTTTTATGTGATTCTTGCTGTACCGGTTTATACTTGTGTTTGCTTCAAACAACCTTGCTAGCCTAAACTCTGTACTGAGAGGGAATGCTTCTCGTGCATCCAAACTTGAGCCAAAACCCATGCCATTTGTGTCCACCATACCTACCTACTATGTGGTATTTCCTGCCATTCCAAGTAAATATTTCATGTGCTACCTTTAAACTATTCAAAACTTTATTACTCCTTATTTGTGTCAATGTTTTATAGCTCATGAGGAAGTATGTGGTGTTTTATCTTTCAATCTTGTCATTTACTTCTGACAGACTTTCACCAATGGACTAGTGGCATATACATCCGCTTATCCAATAATTTGCAAAAAGAGCTGGCAACGGGGTGCCCAGCCCCAATTAATTACAACTTTCATTAATAATTCTCTTCACATGTTTTGCCCTGATTTATCAGTAAGCAACTTAATTTGCAAATAGACACTCCTCCATGGTATGTGAATGTTGGAAGGCACCCGAGGATTCGGTTAGCCATGGCTTGTGTAAGCAAAAGGTTGGGAGGAGTGTCACTATAAAGAAACTAAAATACATGTGTAAACAAAAGAGAAGAGGGATGATCTACCTTGCTGGTAGAGATAACGTCCTTCATGGGAGCCGCTCTTGAAAGTCTGGTTGACAAGGGGGTTAGAGTGCCCACTACCATTCGTTGACAACAACAAACACCTCTCAAATACTTATTTTGTGCTCTCTATATGCTTTCGAAAACTTAAAAAGCTCTAGCACATGATTTAATCCCTGCTTCCCTCTGCGAAGGGCCTATCTTTTACTTTATGTTGAGTCAGTTTACCTACTCCTTTCTATCTTAGAAGCAAACACTAGTGTCAACTTTGTGTGCATTGATTCTTACATGTTTACTTATTGCACTTGTTATATTGCTTTATGTTGACAACTATCCATGAGATATACATGTTACAAGTTGAAAGCAAATGCTGAAACTTAATCATCCTTTGTGTTGCTTCAATGCCTTTTACTTTGAATCTATTGCTTTATGAGTTACCTCTTATGCAAAACTTTTTGATGCTTGTCTTGAAAGTACTATTCATGAAAAGTTTTTGCTTATATGATTCATTGTTTACTCTTTATCTATTGTTAGCAAACTATAGACCATTGCTTTGAGTCACTTCATTCATGACATGAGCCTTGCAATATTATGATCAAGATTGTGTGAAAGCATGTCTCCTCAGAAATTATTTGTTGTTATCGTTTTACCTACTCGAGGACGAGTAGAACTAAGCTTGGGGATGCTTGATACGTCTCCAACGTATCCATAATTTCTGATGTTCCATGCTTATATTATACCATTGCTACATGTTTTATATACACTTCATATCACTTTTATGCATTTTCTGGGACTAACCTATTAACAAGATGCCACAGTGCCAGTTCCCTGTTTTCTGCTGTTTTTGGTTTCAGAAAAGTACTTCTGGAATATTCTCGGAATTGCACGAAACAAAAGCCAAACCTCCTATTTTTCCGAGGGACACACGGAGCCAGAAGGGCAAGCCAGGGGAGGCCCACGGCCTCCAAACCACATGCTCGCGCGGCTGGGCCCACAGGCGCGCCGGGAGGTGAGGAGGGAGCCCAGGACCTCCACGACATCGCCCCTTCGCCTATTATTCCCCGAGGCGAAAACCCTAAAATACCAAGTCATATTCCACGAAGAGTTCCGCAGCGCCGCCGCCATCGACGACAAGTTTCGGGGGACAGAATCTCTGTTCCGGCACGCTGCCGGGACGGGGAATTGCCCCCGGAGTCATCTCCATCGACACCACCGCCATCTTCATCGCCGCTGCTGACTCCCATGATGAGGAGGGAGTAGTTCTCCCCCGAGGCTGAGGGCTCTACCGGTAGCTATGTGGTTCATCTCTCTCTCCATGGTGTGATCTTTATGTATCATGTGTATTGCTAGTATCGCTGAATACATTAATAATGTTTATGCTACTCAAGTGATTTTGTCTAGTTTCTGGAGTCATTGTGACAACACGGTATCAAGGTGACAGTGTGGGTACTTGTGTGACTCTATGAATAATTTAGACATTTATCATGGCTTATTCTTGGGAATTGTGGTGTTTGTTTACTCAGACTTTGAGGTGTGTTTTGCAGCCCTACGCATAGTACTCTTGCTTCATCAAGAAGGAGAATAATCCCGAGTAGTATTTACTTGTGTTCAGTTGTGCTAATCTAGTTGAATATGTAGTGTTACTCTTTATCTATTATGCACTCTAGAGGTTACTTTAATATGAACTCCGGTACTCTCCACGGTGTAAAGGTGACAGTGTGTGCACCGTGTGTGACTCCTTTATGACGTTGTGGCGCTTGTTTACTCCGGCTTGAGGTGTGCTTTTGTAGCCCTACACAATGAATGGTGTTTGTTATCCAACAAGAAGTGTTTAAGAGTAGCTTTTACTTATTCAGTTATGAGATCATTGTTGAGAGTGTCCACTAGTGAAAGTATGATCCCTAGGCCTTGTTTCTAAGCATTGAAACACCGTTTACAACAAGTTCTGCTACATGTTTGCTTGCTGCCATCTTTATTTCAGATTGCAGTTACCACTTATAATCATCCCTATCACTTGTATTTCACTATCTCTTCGCCGAACTAGTGCACCTATACATCTGACAAGTGTATTGGGTGTGTTGGGGACACAAGAGACTTCTTGTATCTTAATTGCAGGGTTGCTTGAGAGGAATATCTTTGACCTCTACCTCCCTGAGTTCGATAAACCTTGGGTGATTCACTTAAGGGAAACTTGCTGCTGTTCTACAAACCTCTGCTCTTGGAGGCCCAACACTGTCTACAAGAATAGAATCGTGCGTAGACATCAACCCCCTTCATAGAGCTTAGATTGAAACAAGTAATGAAACAACTACAAGTAAAAGTGCATAAGGAAAATCATAATCTAGTGATGGCAAGGTTCGTTCTTGGTCAGAGAACAATTGGCAATTCAAACTTATCTTTCAAGAAGAGTCTTTATAAAAGAGCTATAGTGCAGAATTTACATGTTCAACTATCACAGGTTCTTTGCATTCATTGAAGAACTTTCAAAGTTATAAACTTGCAATTAAAAGTCTTAGTGCTTAAACAAAGGAAAAATAAGAGACATGATTAAAGATATTAACAACATATAGATGATTGTATCTCATCAACACAAATGCTTGCGTAAGGAGGGAGAAGAGAATAGGTGTAATGACTCAACATAAAATAAAAGATAGGCCCTTCGCAGAGGGAAGCAGAGATTAGATCATGTGCTAGAGCTTTTTATTTTTAAAACAGAAGTAAAATGGTTTTGAGAGGTGGTTGTCTACGGCAACGACTGGCATAGAGTTCTTACCATCTTCCATGCTAAACAAGTTTTAGAGCGGCTCCGAAAGTTTTATATACTTAATATGCCATAATATGCACTTCCTTAGTTTGACACTCCTCCCCACCATTGCTTACACAAACCATGGCTAACCAAATCCTTGGGTGCCTGCCAGCAATCTCAAACCATGGAGGAGTGTCTATTTCTTTATTATAATTATAATGGTCTAACCAGCTCTTTGCAAAATTGTGGACTAGCAGACGACGCATGCAGGTCCGGGAAACTTGATTTAGCATGGAAGATAATAAACCCAACTACCACTTCCTCATGAGCTGAAAACAGTGTCACAAACATGGAGTATTTTGAATATATTAAAGGTAGCACATGACTAATTTACTTGGAGTGGCAGTGAAATACCACGTATAGGAAGTTATGTGGACACCTTGGAGGGTAATGGCTCAAGGTTTTGGGATGCACGAGAAGTATTTCCTCTCAGTACAGGGTTTTAGGCTAGCAAGGCTTGGTAGCAAACATAAGAGTTGAGAGATACAAACAAATATAAATGTAATAAAAACAATCATGCATTCTTCCTTGTAAGCACAAATATCTTAATTCAAGAATACTAAACTTATTGGTTAACAAGAAAGAAAGATAACAAGGATAATATATTTGCATGTAGTTCTCTCTTCTCTACTTAAGTATCCAAGAATTGTTGCTACTGACCAATGCTAAATTTGCCATAACTAAATAGATTTACCTATTGTACCCAATGTAGTGTCAACACTCGTGTCGAAATAGGCATATAAAAGAAATTGCAATGCCAAAATAAAGAGTGCAGAAAAATAAAGATGAAACTTCTCATTAATACTCCAATAACGACAAACTCACACCAACGGATACATAGATAACCAACTAAAGGAGTGACACTCCACATTGCAAACTATCTCACATGATAACTTCTCTACTCATGATATGACTCTTTACTAAAAGTATAAAAGGTGAAAGATAATGGTGATGATACTGGGGCACTCCCCAAAGCTTGGAACAAGCTAAGGGGATGCCATTACCCATGATGAATTACTCCTTCGGTGGTGATGGAGACTCCTCATCGTCGAACTTTCCAAGGCAGAGGCTCCCCAACGAAAAAGGATGACTTGGTTTCGATCATCCTGAAACTGGCAACAGAACTTATGCGTCTAAACCTGGTCTCATACTCACAGTTTTGGTTGTGTAGGTCATAGATCTGAGCTTGTAATTTCGTGGTGGTTTCACTGAGGGTGAAGATCTCCCTCCAAAGCTTGTTGGTCTCCTTCTTATGTTCATCAATAAGTTCTGAAATTATCTTGTAATTGGCTTCCACTCCACGTTCCACCATCTTTTTGTACTTGAAGACTTCATGCTCCAGCTCTTTCATCCTGGCCTCCATGTCTCCTTCTCTCTTGGGTCCTTGGACATCTTCTTGGTGGAGGATGCCATCTTTGAGTTGCAGCTCTTGCGGATGCATCCTCACTTCATTGATGTATGGGTTGACGACGTTCTTGAAGAAACTGTCCTTGGAAGCTCCCGGCGAAGACATGGTGGCTCTAGCTTCGAAGAAGATTCCTAACAGAAACAACTCGAAAATGAAACACGATGAAAACACGAGATATGGACCTCGGGGGATCCGGGTAAATATATAGCAAAAAGTTTGGTTACGAAAGGAAAGTGTGGGTCAAAACGGGGTCGGAGACGGGCTCCGAGGCGCCCACACCCTACCTCGGCATGGCCAAGGTGGGACCCGCGCCCAGGTGTTGTGGGGTGCCTCCGAGCACCGTTTCCGACTCTTTTCCGGCTCTAAATTTCCTATTTTTCATAAAAGTAACTAATATAAAATTCTTAGAGAACTTCCTCTTACCGAAACTTACACCTATTCCAAATCAGCCTCTGCAGTTTCCTGATATTTCAATTTAATAAAGTCTTCCGGAGTTACTACTTGAATAATATCAACATCCTTCCCATAAGAATCCCCAGAAATGTAATGCTTAAGTCTTTGCCCGTTAACCACTTGCGGCTTATCACCGTCAAGTGAGTTAATTTTTATAGCACCAGAGCGATAAACTTCTTCAACAATATAAGGCCCTTCCCACTTCGAAAGTAGTTTTCCTGCAAAAAATCTGAGACGGGACCTATACAGTAACACTTTATCACCAATGTTAAATTCTTTCTTTAAAATTCTCCTATCATGCCATCTCTTAACCTTTTCTTTAAAAAGTCTGGCATTTTCGTAAGCTTCACTTCTCCACTCATCTAGACAACTCATATCAAGTAACCTTTTATTCCCAGCAAGTTTAAAATCTCTATTAAGTTCCTTGACTGCCCAATAAGCTTTATGTTCTAATTCTAAAGGCAAATGACAAGTTTTTCCATAAACCATTTTATAAGGAGACATGCCCATGGGGTTTTTATAAGCAGTTCTATACGCTCACAAATCATCATTGAGTTTCTTAGACCAATTTTTTCTAGATTTATTAACAGTCTTTTGCAAGATCAATTTAATTTCTCTATTTGATAACTCTACTTGTCCACTAGTTTGAGGGTGATAGGGTGAAGAAATTCTATGATTCACATCATATTTAGCAAGAGTCTTTCTAAAACCACCATGAATAAAATGAGATCCTCCATCAGTCATAAGATATCTAGGTACACCAAACCTAGGAAAAATAATATCTTTAAGCATTTTCAAAGACGTTTCACCGTCAGCACTAGATGTTGGTATGGCTTCTACCCACTTAGTAACATAATCAACAGCAACAAGAATATGAGTATTACCATCCGAGGGAGGAAAAGGACCCATAAAGTCAAATCCCCAACAGTCGAAAGGTTCAATAACAAGAGAATAATTCATAGGCATTTCATTGCGTCTACTAATGTTACCAACTCTTTGACACTCCTCACATGATAAAATAAATTTTCTTGCATCTTTAAAAATAGTAGGCCAATAAAAACCTGATTGTAGAACCTTTTGCGCAGTCCTATCTCCAGCATGATGTCCTCCATAAGCACTACCATGACATTTGCTCAAAATTTCCTTCTGTTCATGCTCAGGGACACAGCGTCGCATAATGCCATCTACTCCTTTATATAAACGTGGGTCATCCCAGACATAATGCCTTAAGTCATAAAAGAATTTCCTCCTTTGCTGATGAGTAAAGGTTGGAGGCAAATATTTGGCAACAATAAAGTTAGCATAATCGGCATACCATGGGCTTTCATGCGTGTTTACCTTTATTGACGCCAGCTGTTCATCTGGAAAACTATCATTAACAGGAATAGGATCATAAAGTACATTTTCCAATCTAGATAAATTATCAGCGACAGGATTATCGGCACCTTTCCTATCTACGATATGCAAATCAAATTCTTGCAACAAAAGAACCCATCTAATAAGTCTAGGCTTAGCATCTTTCTTTTCCATGAGGTATTTAATAGCAGCATGGTCTGTATGAATAGTTACTTTAGAATCGACGATATAAGGTCTAAACTTATCACATGCAAAGACTACCGCTAAAAAATCGTTTTCAGTAGTAGCGTAGTTCTTTTGAGTAGCATCAAGAGTCTTACTAGCATAATGAATAACATTTAATTTCTTATCTACTCGCTGTCCAAGAACAGCTCCCAAAGCATAATCATTAGCATCACACATAATTTCAAATGGTAGAGTCCAATCAGGAGGTTGAACGACAGGAGCAGTTATTAAAACCTTTTTTAGCATTTCGAATGCTTCCTTACAATCATCACCAAAAACAAATGGTACATCTTTTTGAAGAAGATTAGTAAGAGGCTTCGAAATTTTAGAAAAATCTTTAATGAATCTCCTATAGAAACCAGCATGCCAAGAATACTACGTCACATCCCTTGGACAGGGCATTTTCTCAATTGCTTCCACCTTAGCTCGGTCCAATTCAATACCTCTTTCAGAAATTTTATGCCCAAGAACAATCCCTTCATTTACCATAAAGTGGCATTTCTCCCAATTCAGAACAAGGTTAGTTTCTTCACATCTCTGCAAAACTTTATCAAGGTTGTGCAAACAGTTGTCAAAGGAAGTTCCATACACTGAAAAATCGTCCATGAACACTTCCACGATTTCTTCACAAAAACCATGAAAAGTGACGGACATGCATCTTTGAAAAGTAGCAGGAGCATTACACAAACCAAAGGGCATACGTCTATAAGCATAAGTTCCATAAGGGCAAGTAAAAGTAGTTTTCTCTTGATCTTGGTGTCTAACATCAATTTGTGAAAAACCAGAATAACCATCAAGAAAACAAAAATGAGTTTTCTTAGACAACCTTTCTAACATTTGATCAATAAAAGGCAAACGATAATGATCTTTCTTAGTAAGTTTATTAACCTTTCTAAAATCAATGCACATTCTATAACCAACTACAATTCTTTGAGGAATAAGTTCATTATTATCATTTGGCACAACAGTTACTCCTCCTTTCTTAGGAACACAATGCACAGGACTAACCCATCTACTATCAGCAATAGGATAAATTATACCTGCATCAAGAAGTTTTAATACCTCATTTCTTACCACTTCTTTCATTTTAGGAATCAAGCGGCGTTGATGTTCAACAACAGGTTTTGCATCACGCTCCAAATTAATTGTGTGTTGACATTGAAAGGGCATATCCTTCCCCAAAGTGTTTTGATGTTTGTTGACAACACACTTAGATGTCTAATGTGTGTGCTAAAAGTGTGCAGGATTGTATCAGTTGATATTGCACAGGTTTTGTCTCAAGAAAAGGAAGAAATGCTGTCTTCATTGCGTCAGCCGGTACTATCGGGTTCACCCCGGTACTACCGGGTGTTCTGCCGTGCGGAACTACCGGGCCCAGTACCGGATCTCCAAATGCTCTCTGGTCTCGCGCGAATTTTATCCGGTAGTAGCCCCGGTAGTAGCGCGGTACTACCGGGTGGGGAGCACTACCGGACCAGGTGGTCCGGTACTACCGATGCGCGCAGGGAGGGAGGCGTTGACCAGTCTTTCGCCAGGCCGTCAGTTCCCTGTCAGTCGGTACTACCGGGCGAGGCCCGGTACTACCGCTGCGGGCTGTTTACAGCTTCAACGGCCAGATTTCTGGGAGGGGTATTTATTCCCCTCCACCTACCTCCGGCTCCTTAGCTTGAACACACTGAAGAACACCATTGATTGCAAGCTCAAGATTTGATAGATCTCCCAATCCCTCCACCCAAACTCGTTGATACTTGGAGGATTGAAGGAGAAGCCCCGGATCTACATCTTCACCAAGCCGTTCTTCATTTCCCCCTCATTCACTTGAGGGACCCTTTGCTAGGATTTCCATTGGGAAAACCTATCCTCATATTGTACTCACTTGATTGTCTTTGTGACAGATTTGTAGCTGTTCGGGAGCCCCCAATCCTCTTGTGGGTTGTGCCCCGGATCGTTGTTGTAAGGGCTCCGGATTCCGCCTTGAAGGATTCCGATAGTGGAAGGTGAACCAAACCTTTGTGGTGCGGTTCATCGGAGAAGAAGGTGCATCCGCCTTCGTGGCGGTTGAGTTTTGACCTTTGTGGTAGCTCACACCTCTCCAACGAGACGTACTCCCCTAAAAAGGAGGAACTCGGGATTACATCCGTGTCTCCGCGTGCTTTCACTTCGGTTACTTCTATCCTTGTTTATTGTCCTTACTTCGTGTATCTTGTTTAGTTGCTCGCTTGTCATATAGGTAAATTCACCGTAGTTGCATATCTAGAGAATTTACCTTTTAGTGTCAAGCCTAATTTGAAAAAGTACTAAATTGAAGTAGCACCTATTCACCCCCCCCCTCTAGGTGTCATACGATCCTTTCAATTGGTATCAGAGCCTCGGCTCTCTTGTTGGGCTTAACCGCCCAAGAGAAGTATGACACGAGGTGATGGTGATCCCTTGGAAGACCAAGCCACTACGGCATCCATGGCCGATCTCAAATCGATGGAGACATCTTTGATATCGTCCATGGATACCAAATTTGCCGAGATGCGTGAGTTGATCACACAACTCGCAAGTGGCAAGGTTCCTAAGGAGACCACTGATACGTCTCAAACGTATCTATAATTTTTGATGTTCCATGCTTGTTTTATATACCAATTGCTACATGTTTTGCATCTACTTTATATCACTTTTATACATTTTTTGGGACTAACCTATTAACAAGATGCCGAAGTGCCAGTTCCTGTTTTCTGCTGTTTTTGTATTCCAGAAAAGCTAGTCTGGAAATATTCTCGGAATTGGACGAAACTACACGGGAGTCCCTATTTTACCAGAACTCATCTGACGGACCAAAGAGGCGACGGAGAGGAGCCACGTGGGCCCCACACGTGGCCAGGGCGCGGGGTCCCCCTCAGGCGCGCCCAGGGTGCGTGTGGGCCCCACAGGCCTCTCCAGCCGCCGCTCTTTCGCCTACTTATTCCCCCCGACGCGAAAACCCTAAGTGCCTGAGCAAATATCCACGAAAAGTTCCAGAGACGCCGCCGTCGTCAACCCTAGCTCGGGAGGGTTCAGAACCTCTTCCCGGCACCCTGCCGGAGAGGGGAATCGTCACCGGAGGCTTCTACATCGCCATGCCTGCCTCCGGAGTGATGCGTGAGTAGTTCATCCTTGGACTACGGGTCCATAGCAGTAGCTAGATGGTTGTCTCTCCACTTTGTGCCATCATGTTTAGATCTTGTGAGCTGCCCTACATGATCAAGATCATATTATTGTAATGCTACATGTTGTGTTTGCTGGGATCCGATGAATATTGAATATTATGTCAAGTTGATTATCAATCTATCTTATATGTTATTTAAGATCTTGCATGCTTTCCGTTACTCGTAGATGCTTTGGCCAAGTAGATGCTTGTAACTCCAAGAGAGAGTATTTATGCTAGATAGTGGGTTCATGTCTCCGTTTAACCTGGGACAGTGACAGAAAGTTCTAAGGTTGTGGATGTGCTGTTGCCACTAGGGATAACCTAACGATGATATGTCCACGGACATATGTGTTTGTTTACATTACGCACTTTACTTAATGCAATTATCCGTTGCTTGCAACTTAATACCAACGGGGGACTCGGATGACAACCCGGCGGTGGATTATTAGTCATAGATGCTGTTGGATAACGATCTATGTATTATGTCGTAATGCCCAATTAAATATCATAGTAGTCAACATGTCATGTATATGCATTGTCATGCGCTCACTATTCGTCAATTGCCCAGCTGTAATTTGTTCACCCAACATGTTAGTTATCTTTTATGGAGAGACACCACTAGTGAACTGTGGACCCCGGTCCATTCTTTTACACTGATTAAACAACCACAAACTGCAAACTGTTCCTTTTTCATTCTCTGCAATTTAATACTCATTTTCCACGCCATACGTTTAATCCTTTGTTTTCAGCAAGCCAGTGAGATTGACAACCTCACTGTTTCGTTGGGGCAAAGTAGTTTGATTGTGTTGTGTGCAGATTCCACGTCAACAGTCCAGACTCCCGTCAACAACACTATTTTTCTGGCGCCGTTGACAACCTTCTGAAGAGTTGCTGCTCATACTGGTTCGATAACCTTGGTTTCTTTCTGAGGGAAAACTTGCTGCTGACTACATCATACCTTCCTCTTGGGGTCTCCCAACGAACGTGTGTTTCACGTCATCAACCACCCCACTAGATGAATCCGCTACCTCCAATGACGGTGAAACCGAGGAGGGAAAAGGGGAAAAGCAAGGGGTTGAAGATAAACAAACCGAACCTAAGAAATCTTCCACATCCACCACCACTCCCGAAGGTGGGAAGCCGGAGTACCATGGGGTTCCCTTTACGTACTCTCCCGACCCACCTATCCATCATACTCGCATAAACCCTTTGGGTCCACCTCCTAAACTTAATGCATCGGCTTTTGCTACTTGGCAACACTTAATGAAATCTCATATCAACAGTTCCTCTATCGAGCTTTGGAGAATCATTCAAGAGGGATACAAGGCCGTGAATCCTAACAACTTGACAAGAAGAGAGGTTGCCGAGAAACAACTCAATGCTTCCACTCTCCACATGATTGAACTTCCCGTTGGAGAAAGTGGTCTTCATCACAATCAAAAAGCCACCACCGCCAAAGAAGGTTGGGAGTGCCTTGAGGTGGCATTTCTTGGAAATGAAAGCATGAAGAGGAATAGGTTTGATGCTTTGAACAATGAAGTCGAAGGCTTCTACATGCTTGATAGTGAAACTCATGAGGAGATGTATGCAAGACTCAAGATTCTTGCCCAAGCCTTTTTTAATGTTGGGGCAACATATGTGGATGATGCTTGGATCAAGAGGAAGTATGTGAATGCTCTCATGCCCTTCGAGCCCGTTGACTTGAAGGCCATTCAAGGAAAATTCAACTACCTTGAGATGACATCCAATGAAGTTATGCAAGAGATACAAGGCTCCAAGATTGCCACCAAGAATGCTCTAGACAACCGTGTGAGGGCCATGGGAATGAAGCAAGGTCCCTCTCTTGCTTTGAAGGCCAAGGTTGTGTGTCTTGATGAACATGATGAAGTTGAAGCATGCCCGAACAACCTTCCTCCCGATGATCTTGAACAAGCCCTCCATGGTCACATAGCTCTTGCAACAAGGTCCTTTTGGCGTGACCCGGCCAAGGCAAAGGCTCAAGTTGATCATGCAAACAATCCAAGCGGGAAGAAGGAGTTTGCCAATAGGATAAAGACTTGCTAAAATTGTCATAACAAGCATCACTTCATCAAGGATTGTCCTTATGAGAATAGAGAACAAAACGGTGGAAGACTTGTCCTCAAGGGCAAATCAAAAGTGATACAAAAGAAGCCGTTTGTCAAGAGGAAGCCATTCTTCAAGAAAGCACCAAGAATTGTGTTGTTGACTCAAGAAGAGTATCCTTCCAAAGATTCCGAAGAAGAAGAAGAACCCACTTGTGAGGTGGCTGCTTTGGCCATTGTATCAACTCCACCTCCTTCTCTCTTCGAATCCCCCAATGAGAACCTCTCCGTCAACACCGCTCGTTGCCTCATGGCTTCCGTCACCGAGGACTATGCTTCCGGTGGGTCTAAATGGGTGGTTGATAGTGGATGCACTAGTCATATGACCGGAAGCAAAGAGATCATGACGGAGTTGGGACCAAATATAAATCAAGCATCCGTCTCCTATGGTGATAAATCAAAAGCGGAGGTAACGGGTCTCGGCAAGGTGGTAGTTGCAAAGGATATCACCCTTGTAAATGTCATGCTTGTCGAGTCCCTCGGTTACAATCTTATGTCCGTTCGTGCACTTAATAAGATGAATTTTGATGTCCATTTTACTATTGATATGGTGGTACTCTTGAGGAGCAAGACTCTAAAGGTCATGTTCGTTGGGTATGTTGAAAATGAGTTGTTCGTGGTGGACTTTTCGGGGTCTACCAACACTCAAGCAATATGCTATTCGGAAAGGCCGACGTGGGATGGTTGTGGCATCGCCGCTTGTCCCATGTCAACATGAGAACTTTGCAAAGTCTTCACAAGGGTGGCCACATTCTTGGACTAAAAGACAATGTTTCTTTTTCTAGAGATCGTCTTTGTAGGGCTTGTGTTGAAGGAAAGATGCATGATTCTCCCCATCCAAGCAAGACCATCATTTCATCAAAGAGGATATTGGAACTTCTTCATGTTGATCTCTTTGGTGCCGTGCCTCAACCTAGTCTTGGTGGGAAGAAATATTGTTTGGTGATTGTTGATGACTATTCAAGATTTACTTGGGTTTATTTCTTCAAGACGAAGGATGAGACCCAACAAGCCGTCATCGACTTTTCCAATATTGTTCAACGCCAATACAATGTCCCTATTTTGGTCATTAGGAGTGATAATGGCTCCGAGTTCAAGAACTACACCTTAAATGAGTTTCTTAGTGAAGAGGGGATTCGTCATCAATATTCCGCTGCATATACCCCTCAACAAAATGGTGTAGCCGAAAGGAAGAACCGGACTCTCATGGATATGGCAAGGTCTATGTTGGCGGAGTTTAAGTCTCCACTATTCTTATGGGCCGAGGCTATCTCCACGGCGTGTCACTCATCTAACCGGCTATTCTTTCGAGTTGGCAAGAAGTTTACATCTTATGAGATGCTCACCGGCAACAAGCCCAATGTCTCCTACTACCGAGTATTTGGTTGTAAGTGTTTCTATAAGAACAAAAGTGTTCGTTTGTCTAAATTTGAATCTAAAGCTTTAGAGGGTGTTTTTGTTGGGTACGGTGCCGAATCTCACACCTATAGAGTCTATGACAAGACCGTTGGGAAAGTCATAGAATCTTGTGATGTGAGGTTCGATGAGAATGACGGCTCCCAAGTGGCGCAATTTCATGTTTGTGATGTAGATAATGAAGAGCCTCAAGATGCTATAAGAAGAATGGGCATTGGTTTCCATCGCCCGTTGAGATTCATTACGAGTCTCCTCAAGCAAGTCCAAGCTCCATTCAAGTGGAGGCCTCTTCATCACAAGTTGAAACGGCGCCTATCATGGAAGCAAATGATGCACCTTCCCAAGAACAAGTTCAAGACCCTCCTCATGTTGACCAAGTTGCTATGCAAGAATCAAGTTCTCCTATTGTTGATGCTAGCCAAGGTCATGACCAAGATCAACCCTCTCCTTCATTTGTTGAAGATGTGCTTCAAGATGATCAAGGTCAACATTCCGGTCAAGACGGGGACTCAAATGATCAAGATGATCAAGTGATACCTCCAAGATGCAATAGAGATATCGAAGCCCGTCGTAAAGCAAGAATTGAAAGAGACTTTGAATTAAAGGCTCACCATCTAGAAACATCATTGGTGACCACAAGAAGGGTGTTACCACAAGAAGGCAATTGGCAAACTTTAGTGAACATCAAGCTCATATTTCCATGGTGGAACCAAAGAAAGTGTTTGAAGCTCTTGAAGATCCGGATTGGTTAGAAGCTATGCATGATGAACTCAATAACTTCAAGCGCAACAAAGTGTGGAATCTAGTTGAGAAGCCAAAAGATTGCCGCAATGTTATAGGCACAAAGTGGATTTCAAGAACAAGCAAGATGAGCATGGAATGGTTGTGAGGAACAAGGCAAGATTGGTTGCACAAGGGTACTCTCAAGTTGAAGGCATTGATTTTGGAGAGACTTATGCACCCGTGGCTCGCCTTGAGTCCATCCGTATCCTTCTTGCATATGCATCACATCATAACTTTAAATTGCAACAAATGGATGTGAAAAGTGCTTTCTTAATGGTCCTTTAAAGGAGTTGGTATATGTTAAGCAACCACCGGGTTTCGAGGACCCTAAATTCCCTAACCATGTCTACAAGCTTGATAAGGCGCTCTATGGTCTCAAACAAGCACCTCGTGCTTGGTATGAGCACCTAAGAGAGCTATTGCTAGACCGTGGATTTGAATTGGGGCAAATCGATCCCACTCTCTTTACTAAGAGGGTCAAAGGGGAGCTTTTCATATGCCAACTTTATGTTGATGATATTATATTTGGCTCATCTAACAAAGCTTTCAATGATGAATTTTCAAAGCTTATGACCGATAGGTTCGAGATGTCTATGATGGGCGAGTTGAAGTTCTTTCTCGGTTTTGAGATCAAGCAATTGAATGAAGGGACTTTCATCTCTCAAACCAAATATACCCAAGACATGCTCAAGAGGTTCAATATGCACAATGCTAAGGGCAAGCGGTTTCCCATGGACACCAAATGCCATCTTGAACTTAACCCCGACGGTATCGATGTTTGCCAAAAACTTTATCGCTCTATGATTGGTTCTTTGCTTTATCTTTGTGCATCTAGACCCGATATTGTGTTGAGTGTAGGGGTGTGTGCAAGGTATCAAGCCGCTCCTAAAGAAAGCCACATGGTGGCGGTCAATAGAATCTTCGATATTTGGTTGATACCCCAAGGTTTGGTTTGTGGTACCCAAAGGGCACTAATTTCTCTCTTGCCGGGTACACGGATTCGGATTGGGCCGGTTGCAAGGATGATAGGAAATCAACTTCCGGGGCATGCCAATTTCTTGGTAGGGCCTTGGTGAGTTGGTCTTCTAAGAAGCAAAATTGTATATCTCTATCTTCCGCCGAAGCCGAGTATGTGGCGGCCGCAAGTGCATGCACTCAATTGTTATGGATGAGGCAAACTTTAAAGGAATACGGTGTCAATTGTGACAAAGTGCCTCTTTTATGTGACAATGAAAGTGCTATCAAGATTGGCCACAATCCGGTGCAACACTCAAGAACGAAGCATATTGAGATTCGTCATCATTTTATTCGGGATCATATTGCTCGTGGTGATATTGAGCTTGGCTATATTCCAACCAAAGATCAACTTGCCGACATATTCACGAAGCCACTTGATGAAGCAAGATTCACCTTCTTGAGGCATGAGCTAAATATCGTGGATTCTAGGAGCTTGACTTGACCATCTTGCATACACACCTATTTCTTGACTATCTATTTGGTTTAGGTGTAGGCATGGACATAGGGGGAGTGCGGTCCTAATCCATTGGACTATCCCTCCCCCCATTATGCCGATAGTAAGAATTCATTTGCATCTCTATATTCGTTCTATGAATTGTGAGCTTAAATGACGAGTAGTGGCCGTGGACCCAAGATATATCTTCGCGGTGTCACACCACATACTCATACATGGTGGCCTCGGCCACCGCCCTCTTCCTTGTGAAGAGTTGGTTTCATTTGGATTTTTTGGTTTTCTAGTGCTCCTATGGAAAACATGCTCAATTTGGTTTTTGTGTGTTTGCTTCTTGCAAATTGAGTATGAAGTACCATCTCCAGTGTGTTGATCTAATCCTATGCCTTTCTTCTATCTCAAAACAACTTCCATCTTGCACAAGTTCAAAATCCTTACACAAAAAGAGAAAACTGGGGTTTCTTAGGAGGCCCCGGTAGTACCGCCTGGTGGGATCCGGTAGTACCGGGCTCTGAATCTAAGCAGTTCTGCTGCTCGCAAAGATTCAGGCCCCGGTAGTACCGGATGGTCCGCCCCGGTACTACCGGGAATCGCGGGTATCAAAATATCCAGTGCGGGCGGGGTGGGGGTTATTCCCCATTCTTCCCCACCCGCACACACCCACCCCGCCGCCTCCTCTGTCCCCTGCTCCGGCCGCCGCCCTAGGCCGCCGGTCTCCGCCATCTCCGGCCAGATCTGCTCCGTGGGAGCGATCCCCTCGTCGATCTCCTCCATGGCCTCCGGTATTTCCCCGTTCTTTGCATTCTTTGTTTCTAAATCTTGAAACCTAGATGTATGGAGAGGAAACATTGGTAGCTCCGTTGGCAACGGTTAAATTTGGATGGATGATCACCTAGGCCTTGTTAGCTAGCCTTTGTGTGTAATGTATGGTTGAATCTCTCAATTTTGTGCCATTCTGTCTTGAATCGGCTCAGCCGGTACTACCGGGCTAGGCCCGGTACTACCGGGTTTTCCAAATTTGCTCGATTCAACCTCTCTTTACATCTATTGGCTAGTTTTTGGTTCCTTAATCCGTGAACTTGTGCACTCATCTATTCCCTGCCCTACCTCTATGCTGTTTCACAGGTAGCCGCCGTGGTGGTAAGAAGCCACGTCTCGTGGATGATGATATTGAGGAAGAAGAAGAAGAGGAAGTTTTGCCTGCTCGCACCACAGCCAGAACTCAAGCAAGAGGAAAAACTCCAGTTGCTGCTCGTACCACCACTGCTCCTCCCACGAGAGCCGCAAAGCACTTCACTTATGGAAGAATGAGGACTATCAGAAGCTCAGAGAAGAGAATCCCTATGCTGAGGAGAGGTCACCTCTTGTGCGGAATCCGCACTTTTACACAAATGATCAAGAAGCCATCTACAAGGAAATCTATCTCCACAAGAAGTACTCCGTGGTTGACCAACACACTCTTGATCTTCCTTACATGAAAAACTCGAAGCACAAGGGCTATTTTGATGAGACACTTGCAATGTGTGAAGAGTTTGGACTGATTGACATCATGAAGGAGAACCATCCCTACATAGAGTACTACATTATTCAGTTCTTTGCCACCGTCTACTTGACCATGATGAAGCCCGGACTCTATGGTGGATGACCAAGGACACCTTGCTTTCTGCCACCTTGGCGGAGTTTGGAGAGGTTCTAGGCTATGAAGACAAGGGTGAAAGTGTTGCTAGTGGATGGAGATGCCATGACAATGATCGATCCAGCTCCAAGGATGTTCTAGGACCAATCACTATGGAAAGAGGCACCACTGGTAAAACTGCTCATCTTGTGCGTCCATTTGAGATTCTCCACCGTGTCTATAGGGAAACTATTGCTCCCCGTGTGGGAAACTGGGATGAGGTTCATGGCTACATGTTTGACCTACTCAAGCTCTCCTATGAAAATCAAGGCAAAGGCAAGAAGCTTGATGTGATGGATTGGATGTGGAATGACTTGTGGTCCACAATCATTGATAGAAGGGCCCCCATCTATGGCCCATTCATTATGAAGCTCATTCGCCGCAAGTGGGCTCTCAAGAAGAATGGAGAAGATATCATGAAGGATGGCAGCCCCGTTGTGCTCATCTGGTGAAGGAACTGCGTATCAAGGCTCATCTTCCTCCCAAAACGAAGCCCATTGATCCTGAGGCTGCTGCTGAAGCTGAGAGAGCTAGTGGGAGTGCACCTCCCCTTGAGGAACCTTCATGGTTCAAGAAGCTGCAGATTAAGGCCAAGAGGGCCTTTTGCCTCAAACTTGATTTGGAAGACCGTCTGTATGAAGCTCATGTGTATCACAAGAAGGCAGCACAGCGACACAAAGCAATGATGAGGCATATGCAGATTCCAGTCTCCGATGGTTCTGAAGAAGTAATCACTCCAAAGGAGGAATGGGTGTCCAAGCAGGTTTCTGGAGTGATGAAGATGCTCCTCCAGATGGTGATCGCTTCCAGGCCTCCTCCTCTTCGACCCACCACGGCGCGGGTGGAGCTTGATGCTCCTAGGGACGTGTTAGCATCGCGCTTCTCCCTTTTTGGCATTTCGATGACAAAGGGGGAGAATGTGTTCTATTAGGTTGTGCCGTGGGATTTGCATGGGAGGAACACAAGCTTGCACTTCGTTTGATCTTTATGCTTGTGTTCCATCTTTATTTGGATATTTGCTTTGAACTTCTCTATGCATGATGTAAGACATGCCATGACCTTGTGTTATTGTAATAAGACCTATCTAGTATGGTACTTGCTTATTGTTGCTTATATTGTGCAAGTTGTTATAATTGTTTATCCATATGAACTTGCTTGGTTTGTAAAATATAGGGGGAGCTCCGCCCATTTTATATGGTGTGTTTTTGCATTCAAAAGCAAATTCCTAATAAACACACAATTTGGAGAGCCCCGTCTATCTTTTGCAAATCATTTGTTTCTCCTAAGTGTGTTGTCATCAAACACCAAAAAGGGGGAGATTGAAAGGGCATATCCTTCCCCAAAGTGTTTTGATGTTTGTTGACAACACACTTAGATGTCTAATGTGTGTGCTAAAAGTGTGCAGGATTGTATCAGTTGATATTGCACAGGTTTTGTCTCAAGAAAAGGAAGAAATGCTGTCTTCATTGCGTCAGCCGGTACTACCGGGTTCACCCCGGTACTACCGGGTGTTCTGCCGTGCGGAACTACCGGGCCCAGTACCGGATCTCCAAATGCTCTCTGGACTCGCGCGAATTTTATCCGGTAGTAGCCCCGGTAGTAGCGCGGTACTACCGGGTGGGGAGCACTACCGGACCAGGCGGTCCGGTACTACCGATGCGCGCAGGGAGGAGGCGTTGACCAGTCTTTCGCAGGCCGTCAGTTCCCTGTCAGTCGGTACTACCGGGCGAGGCCCGGTACTACCGCTGCGGGCTGTTTACAGCTTCAACGGCCAGATTTCTGGGAGGGGTATTTATTCCCCTCCACCTACCTCCGGCTCCCTAGCTTGAACACATTGAAGAACACCATTGATTGCAAGCTCAAGATTTGATAGATCTCCCAATCCCTCCACCCAAACTCGTTGATACTTGGAGGATTGAAGGAGAAGCCCCGGATCTACATCTTCACCAAGCCGTTCTTCATTTCCCCCTCATTCACTTGAGGGACCCTTTGCTAGGATTTCCATTGGGAAAACCTAGCCTCATATTGTACTCACTTGATTGTCTTTGTGACAGATTTGTAGCTGTTCGGGAGCCCCCAATCCTCTTGTGGGTTGTGCCCCGGATCGTTGTTGTAAGGGCTCCGGATTCCGCCTTGAAGGATTCCGATAGTGGAAGGTGAACCAAACCTTTGTGGTGCGGTTCATCGGAGAAGAAGGTGCACCGCCTTTGTGGCGGTTGAGTTTTGACCTTTGTGGTAGCTCACACCTCTCCAACGAGACGTACTCCCCTAAAAAGGAGGAACTCGGGATTACATCCGTGTCTCCGCGTGCTTTCACTTCGGTTACTTCTATCCTTGTTTATTCTTTACTTCGTGTATCTTGTTTAGTTGCTCGCTTGTCATATAGGTAAATTCACCTAGTTGCATATCTAGAGAATTTACCTTTTGTGTCAAGCCTAATTTGAAAAAGTACTAAAATTGAAGTAGCACCTATTCACCCCCTCTAGGTGTCATACGATCCTTTCAGACATATAGAAGGAGAAATCCCTTTTAAAACATCAAGAGTATAACCCATACCTCCTCGGTGTTTCCTCAACACTTCTAGCAACATTGCTTCTTCAGTTCCTGAAAGTTTAGAACTGATAATAACAGGATATATTTTCTTTTCATCAAGATGAGCATATTTAAGTGTTTCAGGCAAAGGCTTTAATTCAAAAACAGGATCTTCCTTCGGTGGCGTTGGGGTTCCCAACTCCTCTACCGGCAAATCATGTTTGAGAATTGAAGGTTGACGAAGAAAGATATCATCAATTTCATTTCTCTCTTCTGTGAATACCTCACTTTCATGGTCCTCCATGTATTGCTGCAAGGCACTGTTAGGAGCAATAGCAATAGTAGCAAGTTGTTCAATTTTCAAATCCTCATTAGGCAATTCACTTTCATGACAATTTTTAGCAAACTTAGAAAAATTAAACTCATAAGATTCTCCATCAAATTTAGTGTAGATTTTCTCTTTCTTACAATCTATAACAGCACCACAAGTATTTAAGAAGGTCTACCAAAACTAATAGGACAAGTTTTACTAGCAGCAGAACCAAGTACTAGAAAATCAGCAGGATATTTTGTCTTACCACATAAAACTTCCACATCTCTTACAATACCAACCGGAGAGTGTTGGAGATATGCCCTAGAGGCAATTAATAAATAGATTTTATTGTCATATCTCAATAAGTTCATAATAAGTTTTAATATCATGCTATAACTGTATTACTCGGAAACATAATACACGTGTGGTATAGAAACAACCAGGTCCCTAGTAGCCTCTACTTGACTAGTCCGTTGTGTAACAGATGATCAAGGTTTCCTGATCATGGGCATTAACCGGTTAACAACGGAGTCATATCATTGGGTGAATGATTTGATGGACATACCCAAGATATAGAAACGTAGTTCATACCTTGGACCGTGAGATTATATCAAGTCGCTGCTTCTGAAAGATATGGCTGATCGCATCAAACGTCATGCCTCATAAGCTGACAATAAAGATGACACTTTCGGGTATCGGAAGGAAGTAGTCGGGGCGAGTGATCAATAGCGGGAATTGCCAATCCACATAGCAGGATAGATACTCTGGGCCCACTCGGTGAGATTACATCAAAGAGCTTGCAAGCATATGACTAGTCCGACTAGATCACAGGGATGTAATATCACAGACGAGTAAAGATAGATTTGTCAATGGCGAGGTCATGCTCGGTAATCGTGATACCAGAGAACGACGCTCGGACAATCTAAGTATCGCTTGGCAAGAGGTTGACGCTGGACGTCTAAAGGTTCAACGATAGAAAGACTTTCGTGGACGCTCAGGGGCTGTCATGGGTATCCAGACCCCGCTGTTAGTCATTGATCGGAGAATGTGTCTCGATCATGTCTGAGTGATCCCGAACCATGAGGTAACACCCTTAAGGGTGGGTGACGATGAGATTGGATTTAGAGAGAATAAGAAACAGGAACTCCGGAAGTGTTCCGGTAATTGTCCGATGATTGATCGGAGGCCACGAAATATGTTTCGGGGTCCGAATGAATTAAATAATATGTATCTAATATTAATAAGTGTTATTAATGATTAAATACATTTTTATTTAATTAATTTCGAATTTAAAAGGCATTAAAAGCTAAATGGGCCTTAGAGGCCCATTAAGGGAAAATTCCAATAGGAAAAAGAAAAAGAAAAAGGAGAAAATGGGCAGCCACCCTAGGTGGGCCGAATGGGGCCCACCTAGGGCAGCCGGCAGCCCTCCTTGGTGCGGCACCCCATGTGGGATTTAGTCCCACATGGGAAGCCAAGGGAGAAGGTCTCCCCCCTTCTCCTATAAATATAGGTCCCCTATGCCTTTGAAAAATACACAAGTTCCTCTCTCCTTCTCTCCTACCTTGAGCGTGGTTCCGATTCTGGAGCTGCGTACGAGGAGAGAAGTCTCTCTATGGTATGCACACCGCTGTGCTGCTAGATCCACTCTTCCACTTCCGCTGCTTCTGCTGGATCTGGAGCCCGGAGGTCGTCATCCACACCGTACGTGTGTGGAACCGCGAGGCGCCATCGTTTGGCGCTGGGAGCTGTCTACTTCCACTACACGACCTTGAGCTCGGCTACGTTGTCTTCATCGTCAACGTTTGTGCGGGAACGTAATCCCGCTTTCGGTCTACAAGGGTATGTATTCCGTTCCCCTCCGTATAGTATATCTGCATAGTATAGATCCTGGCTAGTTTATGGTTATCGTTGTTAGGAAATTTTTTGTTTTCTGCCTACGATTCCCAACAGAGAGATGGTTTCTCTATTAGCAAGCTGAATAACCACATCAATCTCTTCTAGTTCACAGGGACTAATTTCTTGTATAATTTCCTTGTAAAGATCATAAGGAATGGCACTTGAACTAGCCCCAATATCACATAAACCATAATAGCAATGCTCACCTATCTTGACTAAAAGCACGGGAGTACCTGTTTTCCTGGAATTCTTAGTATGTGTAACAATATTAGAAGCATCTTCACAAAAAATAATATGTCCTCCTTCCACATCTTCGTTACAAGATCCTTAACTATTGCTATCGCAGATTCAACAGTTATTTGTTCATCAAGTTCTTTAGCTCTCTTTTCACTTTTATTAACTACGCTAGCAACAAAAGAATGCTCCTTTACTTTAACAAGGAAAGGCAATTTCTCAATATAAGGTTCAGGCAAAATACGATCAATAGTGTGCACTTGAATATTTTTAGTAGGAACTGAAATAGCATTATCTTTATAAGGTTTGTGATACTTGCTTGACTCTCGTTTAGGAATATCAAGATGTGAAGCAAAAATCTTACAACAATTAACAATAATTTGAGAATCGAGGCCATATTTAGCACTAAAGTCACTAAAACTCTCAGTTTCAATAAAAGATTTAATGCATTCATAATCATAATTTATACCTGATTCTCTACCTTTGTCGTTCTCCCATTCTTCAGTATTGCGCTGAATACTATCAAGAAGATTCCCATTTAACTTCTTCCTTCTTCCTCGTGAAAGAACCAGCACAAGAGGCATCAAGTAAATCCTTATCATGAAGAGAAAGCCTCGCGTAAAAATTATTAATAATAACATCCTTTGGAAGCTCATGAATGGGACATTTGAGCAATAATGTCTTCAATCTCCCCCAAGCTTGGGCGATACTTTCTCCGTCATGAGGCCAAAAATTATATATATAGTTCATGTCTTGATCAATTTCACAAAGAGGATAAAATTTAGAGAAAAAGAGAGGTACAATCTCTTCCCAATTCATCAGACGGCCATTTTTCAGCAGCCTATACCATTCCAATGCTCTTTCATGATATAGAGAACAATTTCCTCATTATTTCTTCCGTTGAAATACCTACAATCTTGAATAACTCGCATAATTCATGTATAAAAAGCAAGTGACAACTAGGATGGACAGTTCCATCACCTGAATAGCAGTTATTCATAACACGTTCAGCTATTTTCATATGTATTTTAAACGGAATTCTTTTAGCAGGCGGAGGGTTATTCGCCATTGCAGTAGCGATAACTTCACTCCCAAACAGTGACTCGAATGGAGAGGAATCCATGATAAAATAAAATAACAAACAGAAATAAAAATAGGACTTACAGTAAAAATTCTCCTTACCAATTCTGCTTACCAACATCGCTTCATTCCCCGGCAACGGCACCAGAAAATAGTCTTGATGACCCACAAGTATAGGGGTGTATCGCAATACTTTTGATAAATAAGAGTGTCGAACCCAATGAGGAGCAGAAGGTGCCGACAAGTATTTTGAGCAAGGTTTCACTGTAAACACTAACAAACAGGTTTTTAGGGTTTTTGATATAAAACAGATAAATAAAATACGAGTAAATAAAAGGGAGCAATAATAATTGCAGCGAGTGGCCCAATCCTTTTTAGCACAAAGGACAAGCCGGTTGTTTTACTTATGATGACCAAATGTTCCTGAGGACACATGGGAATTTCGTCAAGTGCTTTCGCTTCATACCGTTTATTAATCTTCATTGTTTTGATAAGTGTTGTGTGGCTTACACACTCGTGATTACACCCCTTGTAAGCTTACCGCAACTACAAGAAAGTAATTAAGATAAATCTAACCACAGCCTTAAACTCCGAGATCCTACGCTCCCTCGTGCACTAATTTACCAACGGGGTTTAGGTTTCTGTCACTCCGGCAACCCCACAATAAGTAAACTAAATACACAATGCATTCCCCTAGGCCCATAAAGGTGAAGTATCATGTAGTCGACGTTCACATGACACCACTATAAGAATGACACCACAACTTAGATATCAAACCATTAAATATTACTCAACATAATTCCACTACTAGCATCAAGACTTCTCCCATGTCCTCAAGAACTAAACCAACTACTCACAAGACATCATATGGATCATGATCAGAGGTGATATAATGATGAATAACAATCTGGACATAAACTTTAACTCACCGATAAAACTCAAAAGCATCAACCACAAGGAGTAATTAACACCAGGAGAGTTTCCCCTATGAACTAAACAAGTAGCAATCCTAGATGTTTACAGCGGAACGAAGTGGAGCGGTGGAGATGATGGTGCTGGCGGTGGAGATGATGATGATGATGAACCCGATGAAGTCTAGGGCGATGGCGGTGATGATGGCGATGATTTCCCCCTCCGGGAGGGAATTTCCCCCGGCAATTTCTCTCTTTGTGATTTTTGCCCCGTGGAGGCGACTGAATATTTCTTCGTCGCTCCCCTTTCCTAATTAGGGTTACGGGGAAGATATACGCGAAGGGGGTGAGCCAGAGGTGGGCCAGGGGAGCCACACACCACCTCGGCGCCACCCCCATGCTGGCCGCGCCCAGGTCGTGTGTGGGCCCCTCGTGGCCAAACTCGACCTCCCCTTTTGGCTCCCTCCGTCATCTGATAAAATAGGAGCTTCCGTATTTTCTCGTGATTTTTGGAGTTCCAGAAATATAATCTCTTGGCGATGCTTTTTCCAGCTGATTCCTGGCTCCGGCAGTTAAATTCCAATAGTCATCGAACATGCAAAATAAGATAAAATAACATAAGTAATGTATCTTAATATGAAATATATCAATGAATAACAGTAAATTATGATATAAAATAGTGATGCAAAATGGACGTATCACCGGGGGGCCTTGTGAGCCATGGGGCCCACCTAGTGTGGGAAGGGGGCGCCTCCCCCTTTTGCCCTAGCGTCAGCCCACCACCATCACTTGGTCGTGCGGCTGCCTTGTGGGCCCCATGGGCCCACTCGGCAGCCCCTTTTCGGTGGGCTCTGGTGATTTTTTATATTTTTACTTTTATATTTTTGTCTAATTTATTCCTAATCCGAATAATCCTTTTACAGAAAATTTCGGAAACTAATCACTTATCATATAAACCTATTTATATGATCTGTGACACCTAGTGTCCGCATACAAAACATCGGACAAATATTGCCTCCATATAAACCTTCGGAATAATTCCGACACCTCCCCAAACTTAATCGATCAACTCTCTGAATATAATTCTATCACGCATTTATAGACCATAGCAGTTATAGCATAAAAACATAATTCATTAATCGTGAAACGGATGTATTTTATTGTCTCTTGGGCATAAATCCAACAGCTGACATCTGGTAGAACGACAACTTGGGCAAGAAGAGGTAGGCCCAAACGGGCATTATATTGTCCAAGCCAGCAGCCCCCACGCCACCAGCCGGCTCCCTACGGGACAGCCCGAGCCGCCATCCGCCATGGGATGAGCACCACCAGCTTCCGGGCCGCCGCCCCGGATCCCAATCTCCGCCACCATCACCGCGCCATCCAGGGCGACACGTCGTAGCGACCGGAGAGCTCCCCACGGGGGAGAAGCCGACGCGCAAGAAGGCAACCCGCCACCACCGTCGACCGGCGGGCTTTGCTCGCCGGCGTCCTCCGACAGTAGCGGGGGAGCCGAGAAAAAGGCGTTGGGGGCTGCGGCGGCTAGGGTTTCCGCCCGAGCCGCCCCTAGGAGAGCAACGCAGGGGTCGTTTGGTTGGTAATGGGGAGTTATAGCATCGACAATCTCTTTAGGGTTCTTCCGTAACCGCACTTGTTTTTTTCCTTGAATTCAAACTATTTGCGCAAGATCATGACTCGTACTGTTAGTCGCAACATCGATCTTCATGCATTTGATTCCTCTCTCTCCCTGATTAGTTTTAGATCCTTAACACCTTCAAAGCATATACCAATATATTGGGTATGCTTTTCTTTGTTTGCCCTAAGGCTTCAGCGTAGTCCGACTCAACAGTGAAGTTCAACTTTGTCCAATTGAGTGCTAGCTTCAGACCCTCTTCAGTCGCTTCAAGTTCATCTGCAGCATTGCAGAATATGCGTAGCTGGCAGCATGCTGCCAAGATGACCTTGCGAGTGTGATTTCGAAGCAACATTTCAGAACCATGTTTGTTTCCAGCAGGTGCTACGCGCGACACATCTTTCGGAGGCTTCAACTGCGTTGGCTGGCGGGACTCAATGGCATGGTGCCGAGGATCTCAGCTACGACCGCACTTGTGTAGGTGGTCGCGCGCAACGCGGTGGTGCTGGTTGGCACCATGGTTGTGTCGGCCTCGCGAGAGCTATTGCTTCGTTCCACATCCTGGAGATGGTTGACGACTGATGGTGAGGTGACTTTCAGAGAGTGCGCATGAGACGATCTCTCTAGTATTGGTCGGTAAGCCAACGATGGTTGTGGACTTGTGGTCAGGGAAGTAGGCCCATTATATCATATTTCGTCGTGTTAGTTGGTGGTGTTGTCAACTTGTTTGTTGGTGCGGTTTGTATGTTCTTGTAAGTCTCTTGCCATTGTTTGTTGAATAAATGAAATACAAGAGGCCGTATGCATCACTTTGATGCAGAGGTCGAGGTCTTAACCTCCTTTTAGAAAAGAATCATGGTATCATGTGGGGTATGGCATCGCTAGATATTTTCCCCCGGAAGCACCAACTCTCTCTTAAATAAAAATGGTGTTCATTATTAAAAAAATTGAAAATTCTAACACGTGTACACTTTCATGTCCCATGCTCACATAATTTTCCAGGGAAAAGGAACATTTTTTTCCAGCCTGTGGTAAGAAACAAATTTGGTGCTCCGAAAAACACTTTGATACTTTTACTACGATACAGCATATGTCTTCTCTTCCAAACTGTGTTGACATGTAAAAAATTCAAACATATGCAACGCAAAAGGACTCTGTTTTTTTACAATGAATTTACAGTTCATTCGGGAGCATATGCTCCTGGGAGCGAAAACGCCATGTCGCATGATTTATGTTATATGTTATGTTCATTATGCCATTAGAAATTCGGCTCACTAGTTTAGATCATCCCTTGGTGAGTGGAGATTTCTTACTCCTGAGCTCTACCTGTGTTTCAAAAAATTCAAAAATCATATTTCAAATTTTCAAAAAATTGTGAAAATAATCATGGATATTCTCAATGACGTATTCTAAAAACATGCAAAATTTCAATTCGAAATACTTTGTATTTTGAGCTACACAAAAAAGACAAATGTACAGATCTGAGTATAGTGTTTCAAATCTCAATTTTTTTTAAGATTTTGTCTTTTTTGTGTAGCCCATTCAATGTTGGGGATATCGCTTATCGAGAACTTATCGATCGACCCAAGATAAGGGTAAATCGGTTTATCGTCATATCGGTCGATTTATCGACATATCAGCCGATTTATCGCTGATTTATCTTATCGTTAGACACCGTAAGCAATAAATCAGCCGGTTTATCAGAATATCGAAAGATATGTTGAACAGTGAGCCCATAATACAAAGAATTTCTCGTTGTGTTTTTTCACGTTTGTAGGATACATCATGAACTACACCCAGACTTATTTTCAATTTATTTTAAAACTTTTTTGATTTTTTTTAAAATGAAGGGAGCACTGGATCTCGGAGCACAAATGACTTTCCGATCGCTCGGTACCGTATCCTAAGCGTTTGGGAATGAAGTGAGTTTGCGTATTTGACCTGCCTCTAGAGTACAACATGGACGGGACTGGAGTTGTTCCCTTGTTTGTAAATGTACTCGACAGAGACTGATTTTCATGAGTGGTTCAATTCTTTCTAGTACTTTCGGACGTCGACAGTTAACTCGTTTGACTATCTGACACATTTCATTGCTGCTATGAGCCTATGACTTGTTCTAACCTCAAAGTCACCGAATCTAAAGATATGTATGTATGACCTGAAACCAACACAACAAAGGCCTCTAACAAGAAGCCAAACAGACAACAAAGCCTCTTCTTCCTCTTCACCCCCGGAGGATTGACGATGGAGGTGATCCTCTCTGCAGTTCTTGGCGATATTTTCAGCAGATCCCTATCCTTCATCGTTGACAGGTACCGCCAGCTGCAGACCGGAGGGGCGGAAGAGAGCCTGCAACGGCTGCGCCCCCTGCTGCTGCGAGTCCAGGCCATCGTCGAGGAGGCCGAGAGCCGGGACATCACGAACCAAGCGATGATCCGACAGCTCGAGACACTGAGGCACGGCATGTACAGAGGCTACTTCGTGCTCGACGTCTTCACGTGCAAAGGCCGTGGAGAAGGCGACGCCATAGCCAAAGATGAGGTGAGCGACGACCCCTTCACCCTCTGCAGATTCAATCCCGCCAAGCGGCTCTGCCTCTCAGCCAGAACGCCAAAGAAAATGATGGTGTTCGGCGCCGGCAAGGGTCACAACGAGCTCAGGGAAGTGCTGTCTAGCCTTGAGATGATTGTCGCTGACATGGAGGAGTTTGTGTTGTTCTTGAAGTGCTATCCTCCGATGTGTCGCGAACCTTGCAGCAGCTACTTGTTTTCAGACATGTGCATGTTTGGTCGCCACACGGAGTACCAGAGGATCGTGAGCTTTCTGCTGCAGTCTGCCTCCCCTGGCACAGGAAATTTGAGCGTTCTTCCCATAGTTGGACCAATAAGAGTTGGAAAGAGCACCCTTGTTGAGCATGTTTGCTACGACGAAAGGGTGCGCGACTTCTTCTCCTCAATTGTTTTCTTCAGCGGAGATGATCTTGAAAGTCTGAAGGCCACCGCGAATGCTCTGCAAAACATTGGTGTTATTAAGTACAGAAATGGTGCTTCACATGGGAGGTTACTGATTATTATGGAACTAATTGGGGATTTGGAAAAGGAAATATGGACAAGGCTGTGCTCCTTACTGAGCCATATGGCACACGGGAGTAAAGTCATTGTTACGAGTAGGTCAGAGAGGATCGTGCAGTTTGGAACAACCCCGGCTCTCAAACTGAATGATTTGCCCCAGGAAGCTTACTGGTACTATTTTAAGTCGATTGCACTGAGAAGTGCTTGCCCAAAGGACTACACAGAGCTATCATCTATAGCAATGGATATTGCAGCTGAGCTGGGGGCTTCTTTCGGTAATGCAAACATAATTGGTACCACTCTGAGAGCTAATCCGGATGTCCTGTTTTGGCACGAGATTTTCAAGCACCTCAGAGAATTCAAGAACAAGCATTTACTTATGTTTGGCGAAGATCCACTTAATCTCCTGCGGAAAGACCAACCTATATATCTCTGGAGGATGAAGGGCAGTTGCGATGTCCTTATAGCCCATCGCTGTTATCAGGTGTGCTCTACCCAGCACAAAGTTCCCAAGCTAACACTGCATGATATTATATGTGGAAGAGTCATGCCTCGTAAAAGTTTTGAACTCCTTGCATGGAAATCTCAGATACCTCCCTACTATAGCTACCTGCTGAGTTGCAGCATAGTGACATCTCGACATATGGTGGTGAAGAAGAAGCGCTCTCGGTTGCAGAGTATGTGATCCTTGATGCAGGTGTGATCTTCAGGAGTTGACCATAAGGCTGGGTGTTTGTATGCTTGTATGTTGTCCATTCGGTAGTCTCCGATGTGTGCAGCAAGACCTGATATGAAATTTGGATGCTAGCAACAAATAACCATGATAACAGTGTAGCATATGTTTAGGGTTGAAGTGAAATCTTTGTAACTGATGCATAATTAAAACTTAGAACAGCATGCTCCGCCATGTCCATGACTGTCTTAACTACTGAACTGAAGCAATCTGGAGTATGATGATGATGTAGCTAGCTGCAGGTGCAAATTTTCTAGGTATGTATGCATGTCTTACATGAGAATGCAGTTTTGTAATGTTAGTGTGGATGTCTGTCATACTCGTATCGTTACTCTTAACATATCTCCAGTTCGTTTCTGAAAGAAGATGACACTTTGTGTGTTGTAAGGACTGGTGTATCATTCCAGAGCTCACACCGGCAAATTTCCTCCTCCTAGCATGACCCCTCATGACCAATACAATATGGTTAATCAGGTGAAAAAGTAGCTCAATGCTGAAGTACATTAAACCTTTTAAAATCCTAGATTCCTGGAATTATAAATACCAACTGTCCAATTGCATTGGGAAATCTAGAGCAATTCAGTGTCTAGTCTATAGAACACCATAAATGACCTTGAACTTCATTGTGCCGTCCCTGGCTCCTTGCATTCAGAAATTTGACTCCTCTAAGCATGCCTACCACTACTAGCACAGTAGACAGTAGTATTATTGATCAGGTGAATAACTAGTTAAACGCTGAAGTACATAGTAGTAACCATACTAGACTATTGCACTGATAAATATCGGCTGAAATCTGGAGCATTTTAGTTCACAGTTAAATAAAACACAGTGCGTGACATTGAACTCCATTGCCGCATTGCGCCTGTCACTTAATTTATGGATTTGATCATATCCCCCAAAAGTCGTGTGACCTTTGCTCACATGTGCAAATTTGGATGGCCTTTGAAAATTTGACAAAGGTCCTGACTGGACATTCTTTTCTGCGCATGTGGTCTACAACTTTGAAAACAAGGACACAGAAATTAATTAATTACGCCCGTCAATTCCTTTTGCGACGACTATATACGAGCTCGAGCCTACTGAAATTTTGGACCAACTGGTAGTATAAATTAATTGAAAACGGCGCTGGTTTGCACGTTTGACCCGAGTCGGAGGTGCGAACAGCGAACTGCGAAGTGACTAGGTACAGACTATGAAACGAACAATCGGAATGCTCAAAGGCTCAAAATAAGCAAACCTACCCGTGAATCCCAGATCCCCCGTGCGTGGGCTGGCGAGGCTTTAACAAGCATCCGCGAGTAGGGCAGGCGCGGGCTGGCGTAACAGAGCAAGCCCGGTGCGTGGCCGACGACGCAGAGCAACGTGTGGCCTCCGTCGTCGGAGCAGACACGGACACCCACGCCACGCAGCCGGCCAGCCGCCGACCGGCGAGCGCTGCAGTCGCGGGGAGAGACGAGCGGCGGATAGAGGAATTAGGAGGATCTGGGCGTCGGCGGCTACAGAAAATTAGCGAAGGGGACGAGGCCCATGAGCCTCGCGATCCTTCCGAAACCTGAGCAAAATCGGGCACGCCAAGGTGAAAGGGTCGGCCCGCGACCACGGGTTGCACGAATGCAGGATGGGCCTGCGTGTTTGAGATGCCGTCAACGCCTGTAATTGGTTCATCTGTGCCAACTGCAACGAATTAATTCAGAAACTGGGGTCAACTGTTTTTTTTGACAATTAATGCCACGATATATATTATATGATCGAATAGTACATGGTAGAGATACATGAGCCGACTACATCGATTACAAAATAAAGTCTAAAACAAACGAGAAAATCTTCGAAATCTTCAAATTCTTTCTTATTCCAAGACACGATCTTGTATTTTTCTGAAGGCAGCCGTAAAACAACAAACATACCAAACCACAGACCTGAGAATACCAACGAAGATTCTCCCATAATTGTAATATTGAGCCGCAATGCAAAGGCTAGTGCACGCACGCAGCCATTAAATTAATCAACCAACATCGTCAAGAGTACCAACACCGATATTTCAGGGAAAAGAAACCGAACAATCTGGTCGACGTTGCAAGGAGCCGATAGCACGAATCACCATTGTCGAGGACGCAGCAGTCGGGACAGATATTGTAAGGACAATCCTCCTTGCAACAACAGCCATGAGAAACAGTCCAAAATTGATCTGGCGAAGCAAGATCTGAAGAATCATACGTAGACAAACTTAACCTTACAAAACCACCATTGACGTCGGGAAGAAGATCTCGCCGCCGAACGAAGTCCGAGAGATTACTTATTGTAGACGATGTCATCTCCATTGATAAAGAAGACAGCTACCAAAACCCTGACCAATTTCTTGAAACACTACTATTATTAAAAACTCCACTCATAGATTGGGTTCCCCACCCCTCCCAACGCCGGCAGGGCCAGCCAGAGGAGTGGGAACCGATCTACGTTGGAGGAGGAAGAGGTGGCGGCGGCTAGAAACTGGGGTCAACTTAAAAAGATACAAGATTGGTGTTGTGTGAAATTTTCCCTTAGTTCTATGAAGGAGGAAGTCAGCGAGATGCATAAAATGAGTAGCGTTTAGAAATGTCATGGTTTGACGGAGGATATGGCTGACAGCTGAGTCCAAAATAGCTTGGAAGTATTGGAGATTGTTGCGTGTTCAGTGAGTGGTGTGTTTCACGTAGTTGTTAATTTGATATGTTGGACCTAGTGTCGACAGGTACTAGGGAGAAGAAAATAGTACTCCCTCCGTTCTATAATATAAGACGTTTTAGCTCTCACATATATTGTCTAAATGCATGCTACAATGAGTGAATATGCAAACTAAAACATGTCTACATACATCTATATATATGTGAACATGCACATATGCTAAAACGTCATATATTGTGGAACGAAGGAAGTACTGAATTACTCCAGCACTCAAGAACTTCAAATTAAATGATGAGGAGGTGAAGGCAAACGATTCAAATGACTGCGCTAAATGCTAGGGAGCAGAACACTTTGCCGTCTGGAGCTGGAATCCTTAGCGTGCAGTATTAACAGCTGAACGAAGAATTGGCTGAGAAAAGGTTAACGGTGCCTCTCGTTGATGCCATGCTTTTGAAAAGGGTCTGTGAAAACGAAATTATATTGAAAAAATGAAAAAAAATCGCCGTTGCCGGGGATCGAACCCGGGTCACCCGCGTGACAGGCGGGAATACTTACCACTATACTACAACGACTCTTATGCAAGATTTTGTTGTGAAGCATATATATCATAAAATCTTGAAAGCACCAAATATGTCTCTTTAGCCATCCGCTGAGCATCAGCACATCCCCGCAGCATATTCCCAGCTTCCAATCTTGGCTTTATTACTAGGTCATTATCACAGCTTCCGTCTCACCATGTTCAGTTGCTCCAGTTGTCCAACCATTGGGTTCGTCTCCACTGAAGATCTGCAGCCTTCGGAGGCATAGCCATTCAGCTTGTTGCCTTTACTTGTGAGTAACCTGGCCTCTCTTGTGCCTCTCTATGGCTTGTACTTTCTTTTTTATACAGAAAATCCGTGACTTCTACGTGGTAAATTTTATTTGTGTATTTAGCGCTCCCTTTTGCTTCGTTTTAAGTTTGTGTATGTGTAGTTTCACCGTTCTTTGTTGCTTGCTTCGAATCGGTTTCTCTTTCTTGGGAGACTCCGTCTTGCTGATGCTGGGGAAGTAGAAATCAAGTGTGAGCTCTAGATATGCCTTCACCGCACCTGGCTCCCTTTTTGTAGACCGAGACTTTGCTCCAAGATTATAAACATGCATCCGAGTCAGAAACATGCGTCAGAATTTATTTATTTTTGCTGGTAAAAATTTGTCCGGCGAGCAATATGATTTTTCGAGTTCGAAAAATCGCAGTGAACGGGGTCTGAGATCTGACCCAGTAACCCCGAGTACTAGTGGATTAGTACATGTTCACCCCACGTCCGCTTTTACTTGAAGGCCCATGTGAAATATGAAAATCTGATCAAAATATCAATGCTCCCGCTTTAGCTAGTTGTTCTACGGTTCTACTCAGGAAGAAAGAACTCGTTCTACTGTTTTCACAAGATTATACGGATCTTGCATTCACATATTCACATGGCGAAATTGGGCCACTAGGCCAGTGCCTGAAACTAAGGGTGTGCAAAAGTGGAACCGTGGCAAACCGTGAAACTGTGGTATACAATTTTTTGTACTAGCTCTAAATCTTTGTCCGACGCAACAAAGGAAAATTACCTAGATTTTCTTAGCCGGTTTGTGTCAAACCGATTTTGCCCACCCCTAGCTGAAACAAGATCAAAGATGTCGCCACAGCATGTTCAGATGAAAAGCAAACGGAAAAAGAGAGGCAATTAAAAACGTTGGTCTATGCCAGCGGCTACAACACGTCGGGCATCGGTCTCTTCCTTCAGGCCTTGTTGGAACCTTGTATTGTTTATGATACAATGGGTTTATCGGATATCACCATTCCGACCTCAACCACCATTCCAAGATCACCAATTAGTCCAATGACAACAACAAGGGCGGACGCCATTCAAGATGAAGTGAATCTATTCCTAGACACGCGCATTTCCCCGAACTCCTAAGGATTGGTTGCCACCTAGTGCTCGGACCCTGTGTCTACTTAGATATGAGGATAATGAATATGAAGACACAAAGGGAGTAGCAAGGATCAAAGAAAGAAACATAAAAGTGAAGGAAGAAGAAACACACCAAAGCAAGACATGAGAGAGTACTCTAGTATCCGGAGTCTCCGACTCCAATCAGAGGGCACCCAGAAGATATCTTACGACATCCGGAAGAGTAGTGTAGCACCCGGAGTCTCCGGACAGTGTGACCTAGACAATTCGGCGCCAATCTGAGAGGAGATAGAATATGCCCCGACAATTTGGGCTCAACTACTCCGGGCGACCTGGACACTTCCGCTCATTTGCCATGAAGAGTCCGCCTGCCTGCCTGTGTGTAGGAACGGTCCAAACCAATATACCCCTTTTATTGGCCCAAGACTTACTTATTCGTGTGGACAGCTATATTTACCTCCGCCTCCCCCCCCCCCCCCCCCCCCCCCCCCCAAACACACACACACACATACACACCCATAGACACACATGCACCCCTACCATTTTTAAAGTTAGACATGAACATGACGATTCATAGAGCCTTGTTCCTTCCCCTACCCTTGTGGAGGCCATGGCCCTCCTTGCATGGAGTTCAAAAATCTCGTATAAACAAATATTTCCTTACGAGTTCTATTGGATCGGTGATCCTCGATTTCAATTGAGAGTAAGTTGGCTCGGCTTATTGAGATTTGTCTACTTTCAAGTTTGGCACTTGTGTTTGTGTGCTTTCATCCATTGAGTCTTGCTAGTTATCCTTATATCTTTTTGTGATTTATGTGTTCTTCACTTTCCCCATATGGTTCATCGCGTTTCTTGGTCGATCTGAAGATCGAACAAACCAACCCATTTTTCTCTAAACCATTGTGACGATGTCCTCAATGTTGCTCCCTCCTTGAAGAACCGTATTGGAGAGACACAATCCTCAGAGTCGCTTGATAGCGTACATAGTCGTGGTGGGTATATGGCTTAGGACCAACTATAGACATCATGACTTATAGCGAAACTTTCAACGTGTAGGTCTTGGCGACCATGTTTTCCGTCCCCTCGAAATTGGCGGATGACTCATTGGTTGGCTTTCTTTTTCCTCTTGCAACAAACAAAGAGGTCGCCCTATTTCTAGAAATATAAGAATTGTTAGGTCGCCAGCGTGATAGTCGATGACGATAACGCTTTTCGCGGTATTGGATTTTTGTGCTAATGTTTTTCTTTACGGTGTTTATGCTTTTAATTTAACTAGTTTTGTTTGTTTGTCTAGATTTGTTCCAATCGTATTTTTATTAATTGAGAAATTTATGGCATCATTTCTTTCATGAGTGAATATCGATTTTGCTGATTCTTAGTCAAATGAGAATTAGCTCGTTGAACGTTGACGCGGAAATTCATGCTGGTCAGTTGTACAAGTTGCACCATAGTTGAAACTTTTTTTAGTTGCATGCTGGTTGAAAATTTTCATTTTAGATTGGAAATTTTCCTTCAACCAATTTTTTTGATTGCACCGTGGTTGCAACTGGTTTTTTGTTTTCAAAATTAGATTACGTCAATTAGCTAATTCTTGTTGGAATGAGGGTTAGATAGACCCAATAAAGATAGGAGCCCTCATATTGTTGTTCGGGACAAAAATACAGGCCTTTTGGAATAGAAAAAAAACATAAATTGAGATGTCATGTTATTTCCCCACGAACCAAAACCACGAGAAAATTTCAAACCTTCCGGTTGGATGCTACAAATAAAAAGATTAGCCATTCTTAATGGCTATATAATACTCCAAGGAACATAACAGGAACCAAAACCATGAGAAAATTTCAAACCTTTCGTTTGGATCCTTTTGGAGTAAGAATTTCAAATGAATCTAAGATTTTGTTACTTTATGCTCCAAGGGACATAAATATTATAATCCAAGGAACATAAATATTATACAATACTATAAATCTCTACTAGTATCTTTTTTCCTTCGTTCCAGGGAACCACCCCATTCTTAGTCCACATGGCACCTTCGCCACCAAGTATGTGCTCCTGAAAGTCGTCCCACTCAAAACCTCCCTGGCCTCGTCCGGGCTCTAGAACTTTCCCGAGACGACAAGTCCACTTTCAGGTTCGGCCAGTCGTAGTCGACCGCTCTCCCCCGCCGGATGTCGGTCGCGCACCACGCGTCACCCTTCCTTCCATCAGCGCATCCTCGCGATCTCCACCGGCTGTACTACCTCGTGGGCCCCAGGGACGTGCCCGCGACGCCGACGCCTCCCTGTCCGCCCGCGTCTTTTAACTTAACCCCGAAGGACAGCCCCTCTTCCTCATCCACCCACAAACTCACCCGCCCTCTCACTGTTCCCTGGGCCCAGGGCCGTTTCAATTCGCCATCAATCGAGCGGGCAGGGTGAACGCGAATTCAATTCTCGGGCGGGCGCATCTGCCACCTTGCGGACAAAGCCAACCCGTGTTCAAACCGCATCCGCGATCGCGTCACCCGCCGTATAAAGCCACCTCGCCCGGCTACGCGCACCCGGAGATCTTTGTGTGAGCTAGGAGAAAGGAAAGCGAGAAAAAAAAAACCAAACCGGAAGAAAAAGCTTGGGCGTCGGAGAAGCATGGCGGAGCACAAGGAGGAGCACGAGCCGGTGGCGGAGTCGATGATGGACAAGATCTCCGACAAGCTGCACGGCGGCGGGGACTCCTCGTCCTCCTCCTCCTCCTCGGACTCGGACGACGACCACAAGAAGAAGGGCTCGTCGTCCTCCTCGTCGGCGGCGGTCAAGGCCAAGATCTACCGCCTCTTCGGCCGCGAGCAGCCCGTGCACGCCGTCCTCGGCGGTGGAAAGCGTAAGCGCCCTGACCCTGATCGAGCCTTGTTTTAGTCCAGATTCGGAAGTGGTGCTGTTCCGTTGTACTAGATCCGATGCGATCTGATCTTGTTTCCAGCGTGAACCGTTATTACTACTTCATTCATGGCTCCTAACTAGCTTTAGGACGAGGGGGGGCGATAGGACCCGTGGTCGTAGCGTGTTCTAAAGCTTTGCTTGGAGGGGTTGGAGTTCGTTCTTACGAAGTGAGATCAAGCTTTGGTTGTTCAAATCGATTAGTTAACGCCGACGGATAGTCGACGGCGCAGTTGGTTGTGGCTCTAAAGCCCTGATTTGTTCATACGATCTGGTGGCCGTGGTGGAAGAGATCTGGGATATGCTTAACCGTCTAAATCTTTTTATTCGGGTGTTTGCCCTGACGCGAATTGCTTACAAGTATCATTTTGCTTGCAGCTGCTGATCTGGTTCTATGGAGGAACAAGAAGATCTCCGGAGGGGTGCTCGCTGGCGCCACGGCCATCTGGCTCCTGTTCGAGGTCATGGAGTACCATCTACTCACCTTGCTGGGCCACTGCCTCATCCTCTCCCTGGCCACCCTCTTCCTCTGGTCCAATGCCTGCACTTTCATCAACAAGTAAGCTTCTCCTCACCCCCAAAATTAAATTGATTGAACTTGTTGTAGACCTGCTGCTGTTGATTGTGGTGCCAGCTTGTTCGTCATTGGCCTGTTATAATTTGCTGATTGGCACTTGTGGTATTTATGATATTTTTAGGTCGCCCCCAAACATTCCTGAGGTGAAAATTCCAGAGGACGCAATTGTGAACTTTGCGCGCTCGCTGAGATATGAGATCAACCGGGGCTTCTCTACTTTGAGAGAGATCGGTCAGGGGCGTGATCTGAAGAAATTCCTCATTGTAAGTTACTAAGTTAGCTATCTCTTCAATTTGGCCATGCTTAATGTTGGGCGCTTGCTCATGAACATGTGATTCTTCTTTGTATACTCAGGTGGTTGCAGGGCTCTGGATTCTTTCTGTTCTTGGGGGCTGCTGCAACTTCTTGACATTGTCATACATAGGTAATTGTCGCTTGTGCTGCAGGACTTAAACTCATCACTGCTCACTAAATGTCCACCTGAACTGTAAATTGACATCGAGCTGTAAATTGACATCCGTTGTTTTCCCGAGTGCAGTCTTTTTGGTGCTCTACACAGTGCCAGTTCTGTATGAGAAGTATGACGACAAGGTTGATGCTTTTGGTGAGAAGGCCATGATTGAATTGAAGAAGTACTATGCCATCGTCGACGAGAAGTACCTGTCGAAGATCCCGAAGGGTCCTCTGAAAAACAAGAAGCCATAGATCATACCCTGCAGCGAATTGCCATCTGTGTGAATCTCAGCTTGTCACCTCCCATTTTGAAGGATGGTTCTTGTGTTATTGTGCCCGTCTCTCTAGTTAATACTTGGTAGTACATATAGCTGTGGTGTGCTGATCCTTTTTTGTGAAGTGGAATTATGGCAGCTGGAAACTTTTGCTCTTTATTTTTATTTATTTTTCAATTTTCAGCATGGCTTCTCTTATCTGGGAGCCACAAATATTATGGCGTTATAAATGTTCTAGGGCCTACTAAACTTGTGATATAGTACTGCTTAGTGCTTTTTCCAGTGTTGTGCTAGCGAGTTCTGATATCTCTCTTTCACGGGCACTGATATGATTTCATTTGGTTACAACAATTGTGACAAATTTGATACTACAATTTTACCACAAATTTATGGAGTAGGAGAGAGGACAAATGGCTCTCGAGCTCCAAGGAGATTTTATGAAAATTCGAAGATGGCATTTGGAAGTTTTAGCAAATTTATAAAAACGTTTTTGCTAATTCTCATGTGCATGAGAAATAAGTTCGCGTTCGATCGCATGCTGGTCCGTTCGATTTGTTCGTTATTTGCGATTCGTGTTTTGCGCGGGCTGTTTTGTTTCGTGGTGGGATGAGAGGCACTCCGGGGGGGGGGGGGGGGGGGGGGAAGCAGCCATCCCTAACAGTGAGTATTAGAGATTTACCAATTTTGTATGTCTTTTTATTCTATGGCATATCTAATATTTTGTGTTTGTTTAATACATGTTGCAGCGTTTTAATTTTTTTGGTAAAAAGATGGACATGATTTTGTGCGTACATAAAATTGACGGACTTTCTAAGTTTCTGTTGATGCTAGTTAATGTAGTTGTAGATCATGTCAGCTGGCTGTTTTTTTTTGTGTATGTTCATGTAAGTGTGACATGTTTTTGTTAGTTAAATTATTTCTTTTAATTTTTCTTTAATTTGTTTGTAGCCTTTTTGAACTTTTTTATGTGTGTAACCGGTCGGTACACTTGCAACTGAGAGTGTTCTGCTGCCGATAGCCCGTTGTAACTGCAGTTGACCCTAGAAAGTCAATTGTAAGTACACATGTAATTTTTTTTCTTTAATTATTTGTTGTATTTTTTTTTGAGTCTAATTGCAACTTCACTTGCAACTGAGATTCTTTTTATAATTTTTTCAAAAATAGTTTGTCGCAATTTTTTAATGTCCTGGTTGTAAATGCACTTGCTACTCAGATTCCACCGACTTTTGATAAACAGTTGGAACTGCACTTGCGATAAATAGCTTTTTATTTTGCTACCTACTTTCAAATGATTTTTTTCTCTTTTTCTGTTCTTTTTTATTTTTGTGTTTTTATTATTATTATTTGTTTTTTTGGAAGCGAGTTGCAACATTTTTGCAATTGAGATTTTTCAAGTATTGGTTTTAACTACAGTTGCAACTGCACTTGCAAGTGAGATGTTTATAGTTTAGAATCCATCTGTAATTGTAGTTGAAACTGAGTTTTTTAGTCAATTTCAAGTTCACCTGCAATTGAGATTTTTTTTTCATTTTTTTGAGACAATTTCAACTACACTTGTAACTGAGTTTTTTTTTTTTTTCTTTGAAACAGTTTCAAGTTCAGTTGCAACTGAGTTTTTTTTTTTTAGCCATTTTCAACTTCACTTGCAACTGAGATTTTTTATTTTTTCGAGTTGTTTCAACTATACTTGCAACTGAATTTTTTCCTTTTCTTTTTTGAGTCAGTTTCAACTACACTTCCAACTGAGTTTTTTTAGCCAGTTTTAACTGCGTTTGCAACTGAGATTTTTCTTTTTCTTTTTTTGAGACAGTTTCAACTGATTAGTTTTTAGCCAGTTTCAACTTCACTTGCAACTGAGATTTTTTGACCCAGTTTCAACTGCACTTGCAAATTAGTTTTTTTTAGCCATTTCAACTTCACTTGTAACTGAGTTTTTTTAGCCAGTTTTAACTGCACTTGAAACTGATTTTTTTTAGCCAGTTTCAACTTCACCTGCATTGAGATTTTTCTCTTTTTTTCTTGAGATAGTTTCAACTACAGTGCAACTGAGTTTTTTTCTTTCTTTGAGACAGTTTTAACTTCAGTTGCAACTGAGTTTTTTTTCTTTTTTTAGTCAGTTTCAACTTCACTTACAACTGATATTTTTTTTTTGAGTTAGTTTCAACTGCACTTGCAAATGAATTTTTTTTTGAGCGATTTTCAACTAAACTTGCAACTGAGTTTTTTTTAGCCAGTTTCAACTGCACTTGCAACTGAGATTTTTTTCCTTTTTTGAGACAATTTCAACTTCAGTTGCAACTGATTTTTTAGCCACTTTCAACAGAGATTTTTTTTATCCAGTTTCAACTACACTTGCAAATTAGTTTTTTTAGCGTTTCAACTTCACCTGCAATTGAGTTTTTTAGCCAGTTTCAACTGTACTTGAAACTGAGTTTTTTTTAGCCAGTTTCAACTTCACTTTGAGACAGTTTCAGCTGAGGCTTATCAAACTCCACACGCGGCTTTGTCGAGGGCCGGTGATGCTTGTTTTGTGTTGTCGATACTTGTCAAGGGTCAACAATGCTTTTTCGAGGGTCGGTGATACTTGTCCAGGGTCGACGATGCTTGTCGAGGGTCGGGGAGGCTGGCGAGGGTCTAAGCGGCCCTGATGATATCCTAGATGGGCAACATCACGCTTCCGATAGCCATCGAGGGGCGCGACGGGGTTATCGTTGAGTTCGTGGTATGATTGAAATCTTTGGCAATGAACGACGGCCCCGTGACGAAAGCACCCACCTTAATTGAGGTGGACATCGTCCCGATGAGGCGAGAGGTGTTTTTGTGACCTATTAACATATTTGGACCACTCAGACAACGTCTCGACGAGGCGACATGTATGAGGTCGACGAGACGGCAGCAAGATGATTACGTTGTCGAGCAACATATCTATACACGGCTGGCGGTTTTCAAACACGTATCTCAGTCATGCGTACACATACGCGTACACGTATCGACTACACACTAGAAACTAGAAAGCGAACTGCCTGTGTATGTGGATGGTTTTGGTGAATATGAGGTTGTTGGTTGTGTGCAAAAAAAAAAAAAATAGTCGATAACCGGATGGATAAACAACACTCGTACTAGTACTGCTGCATACTGCACCGCGATCCAACGACCAGCTGCTGGGCCTTGATCAAATGGGCCTGAACGGAACTTTCAGCTGAAAAAAACGATACGCATGCAGCTGAGCAATCGATCCGGACTAGCGATGGAATTTGCACGTTCTTAAAATATAACGAATTTTGAGGAACTTACAAATGTCGATTTAGAGATCTAAAAAAAAAGGCACCACGAAGCTCGGGCTCAACCTTTTTTTGAAAAGAAGATCTAGAAAACTGCCTCTCGCGTCGCTCCCCGGGAAGGCGCCAGGGCCAACCCTAGCCGCCATCGATCCACCATTCCTCTCGAGAAGATCTTCGCCGCCGCTACTGCCGGCCTTGTCCGCGGCGGCGGGCCTCCACACTGAATGGTGATGGGGCAGAGCTGAGAAGATCTTCGCCGCCGCTGCTGTCGGCCTTGTCCGTGGCGGGCCTCCGCGCTGAATGGTGATGGGTGCAGATGGCAGCAACGGTGGTCGAGCAAAGCTGGGGCGGCGCGCGGCTCCCCGTCGGCCATCGCGGGCGGTGATTCCGTTCGAGGCAACAACGTTGGATTCCTTCTCCCACCAGGACCCGTCACGGGTGGCGGCCGGGGGCGGAGGTCCTGATCGAGTCTGGCGGCGCATGACGGATGGCCCCTCCGGCGTTCGAGGTGGGATGGGTGCATGTCCCGCCTGCTTGGCCTGGGCGTTTGACATGGGTATGCCTATCGGGTACCCTACCATGAGGGTACCTGGTGCACGTATCGACTAGGCCCAACTATCAGAGCCTACATGAAGCCCATGAAGGGAGGCCCACGAAGATGGAGTATCCTCCAAGTTTGGCGAAGCAATAGTCGGTTTAGAGTTTCCTTACTTGTAAATCGAGTCGGTTACGAACACCCGAGACCCAGCCTATTATTTAAGGACTGGGAGGGCCATCGAACCAGACCACGTACTTTCAGAGCCACCAAAACCCTAGCGAGATCGACATCTCGCCGGGACCTTGTAACCATCATATTCACAAAGCAATAACAGACAGGCAGGACGTAGGGGTGTTACCTCCACACGAGGGCCCTGAACCTGGGTAAAATCTTTGCCCTGCTTGTCAGCCGACGATACTTCCAGCTCTACCACGTTCTCTCCCCCATATTCATAACCTAGGGACCTTAACCATGGGTCTTGATGAGTCTACCCCTCGTCAAGTGGCGCCGTCTGTGGGAAAGAATAGCGCTGGACTCGAAGTTTCGCCGGTCCCAACAGCAAACGGCAAATCGCCGATCACACCAGCAAACGGCAACTCGCCGATCTCATCTGCAAACGGCAACTCGCCGGCCATGTCAGCAAACAGCAACTCGCCGATCCAGGCGACACACGGCGACTCGCCGATCCACTCGAAAAGCGGCGCCTGCCCGCTTCACCGCAAAAAGCGCATCTGCTCTTCCAATGAATTTCAATCCGCACTCGCCAGAGCTTCAGGAGGCGTTTTCTGGCCTTGAATCAGGTTTGAGCTTAACTGTTGGAGCATTCAATTTTTTCGTAAACAATCTTGGCACGCAGGACTCGACAGATCCGCAACAACGGTGCTGGGCGCACTCGAGGCTCCGTCGACTGCGCTCGCCCCGTCGTCGATTCCTGAAGCCTGCTCGCCCGCAACAACCATGTCGACCGGCGAGCTCGACAGGTTCATGATGACGGAACTCCAAGGCGAGGAGGCAGAATCAGCATACCGCACAAGCAACGTCGACTTCAACCTACCACTCGACGAGTTTCGACTGCGGGATCTCCCTCGATGACTTCTACGAGCCCGCGATTCATAACGACAGCAACGTCGACTCGGAGATCTTCACCAACACCAACCTCGACTCAGAATCCATAATGGCTCGCCAACACCGAGATGAGCATAGGCGAACACGACAACGAGATTCGCCTCGAAGATCTACTCGATGAACATACTGGCTCTGACATGAGCCTCGACGGCGACGTCGAGTCCATGACTGGAATCGACAGCACATACACCTGTCCTCGGGTCACGCCCCATCAGGTCTACGTGGCCTTCACCGCAGAATCATCCGCAGACGCAGCCGCTCGCAGGCCTGCACAATTCCCATGCACGGTAACCATGCCGGATGGGGTCACAACCTTGACAATCACGGAGGAGATGGCAGCAAAAGCAGATAAAGTCATAAAGGAGTGCACAATGATGCCACCAAATTCCACCCCAGAGGAGATGTTGACCTTCCAGTACTTCAACTGGCAGGAGTCAATTCGACTGCAAAACTACCGAGCGACGCTCGAGGAGCGCAAAAGGCAAGCCAGCCTCTCGAGTGCCCGAAGAAGGGAGCAATCCCTCGGGTCCACAATGCAACCAACCCCACGACCTAGGTCGCGGTTGGCAAGCCTTCCAGAACATGAAAGGGTAGCAATCACCCGTAACCTGTCGTTCATGACAGAGGACGCTAACGGAATCCCAGTGCCCAAAACTGCTGCGGGTGCATTATTCTCCGTAGGTGCTTACCTCAAGGCAATGCAACCTCCGGCGAATGACCCTAACGCAGCCCTGCATCGCCAACAACTCAAATCGCTAGCTCTAGCGGCACAGGCTATACAGCCAGAAGAAAAACTCCAGCAAGGAATCGCGATCGCGACATAGTCGACTCACGACACGCAGCACATCATCGCAGTGGTCGCAGCCACCACTCGGATGAAGGAAGGAGAAGCACGCGCCGGCACAGGTCCAGCAGAAGCAGATCTCGAAGATCCTATAGCAGCGATTCATACTCTGATCGTGAACCAGAGCCATGCGGAGCATTGTGCTTCACTCGACGCATCCGTGAGACGCGGATGCCCAAACGGTTCAAGTTGACAGGCGAACAACCCAAGTACAACGGTCGCCAAGAACCTTCTGGGTGGTTAGAAGATTACAGACTCGCCGTGGCATGCCAGCGTGGCACGAACACCACGGCGATGCAGTACATACGACTTATGCTCGAAGGAACTGCCCGCGACTGGCTCAAGTCGCTCCCTCCATCATCATACGACTCGTGGGACGATTTCCGCAGAGACTTCATCAAAAACTTCGAGCCTCTGTGTGAGCGCCCGAAGACATTCGAGAATTAAGGACATGCACTCAACGATCAGACGAGTCGTTGAGATCATACATACGGCGGTGGACCGAAATACGCAATTCGGTTGGCAAAGTGTCAGAAGACAGGGCCATGGATGCCTTCATACAAGGTCTCGCCAGGAAGGACTTCAAAGAGGCACTTGGTCGTGAAAAGCCAACCTCCCTGGCTGACCTCATCAAAGTTGCGACTGAGTGGGCAGATGGAGAGGATTCTGTACGCAGATCCCGTGCTTCCCCAACACGCGACAACTACGAAAGCGGCAGTCGAGGCCGCAGAGATTCATACAGAGAAGATCGCAGGCGCAAACGTTCCAAACGTCCTTACGACGATAACAGACCCGAGTTCATGGCGGCTGGATACACACAACCCGGGAAGACCAAGATAGAAGCAATCGACGCTCGGATGATCGACGGGACAGTCGAGATCGCGAGCAGCGGAGCGACAGCTACAAAAGGCAAGAATGGCGCAAACGTAGCGACGCAAAACCCGAGCGGTCATTCGAGGAAAAGATGGACGACTGGTGCAGATTCCACCTCTTCAAGGGGGACGACGGAAAACTACGCTCCAATCACACCCTAAGGAACTGCAGGGAATTCGACCAAATGGCGACTGACTACATGATACGACTCAAAAGGTACGGCCCAGCACCTGCTCAGCCCACGCCTGCACCCGCACCACAGCCGAACGCTGTGCCCGCTCTCATGGCGCCACAGCCGCCACCAACCACCACCACAGCCTGCTCCAGGCGCAAACCTCGCAGGTGCCATACAACCCGTACTACGGGCGGAAGATGATCAATATCCACAGCCCCACGGGCAGATGTACATGATACAAAAGGGTCGCCCCTCCAACAGGCAGCAAAAGCTAATCACTCGACAAGTGAACATGGCTGTCATGGCACCTCCTGCCGTGCCGAATTTCTGAAGGGATCGGAAACCATCATAAGCTTCAGTCGAGAGGATCATCCCCCAGCTGTAGTTCGACCAGGGCAGCGGCTCTGGTACTCGACGCGCAAATAGGAGGCTACGCCATGACCAAGGTCTTCATGGATGGAGGCAGCGGCATAAACATCATCTTCGCGGACACGCTCCGCAAAATGAACAGGTCAGTCGAAAACCTCCCAAAATCTTCAAATACCTTCCACGGTATTGTTCCTGGCAAAGCAATTAGCCCAGAAGGCACCATACAACTCGACGTTACGTTCGGGGACAAAAGCCACTTCAGGACAGAGTCGATTGAGTTCGAGGTCGTCGACTGGAAATCACAATACCATGCTATTCTTGGTCGCCCGACGTTTGCTCGATTCATGGCGGTGCCACACTATGCGTACCTCACGCTGAAGATGCCAGGACCAAAGGGAGTCATCACTGTCCGTGGAAACTTTCAAAGGTCCGATGCTTGCGACCGCGAGTTCAGCAAAATCTCCGAGATGTTCGGGGTGGAAGAATCACTCGCCGACTTGGCGATTACCAACGACCGCACACTCCTTCCAGAGCATAAGAAGTTGGCAGTCGACAGATCCTTCAATGCTACAAATGACACAAGGTCGCATCAGGTGCACCCGACCGATCCGTCCAAGACAGTCAACATATCTTCGAGCCTGCCTATCGCATAGGAAGGCGCGCTCGTCGAATTCCTCCGTGAGAACTGGGAAATATTTGCGTGGTGTCCAGCCGACATGCCAGGTATTCCCAGGGAATTCGCCGAGCACTCTCTCCAATTGTTTCCAGATGCAAAGCCAGTCAAGCAAACGATGCGTCGAATCTCCGGCCCAAAGCGAACCGCAGTCGAATCTGAAGTCGACCGGTTACTCGCAGCAGGATTCATTAGGGAAATCAAGAAATCACAATGGGTGGCCAACCCCGTACTCGTAGAAAGAAGCATACAGACATCCTTCGGATGTGCGTGGACTTCACAGCGCTGAACAAGTGCTGTCCAAAGGATCACTTCCCGCTACCCCGAATCGACCAGATCGTCGACTCCACCGCCGGATGCGCACGACTCTCCTTTCTGGATGCTTACTCAGGTTATCACCAGATAAGGATGAAGCAAGAAGACGAAGAAAAAACGGCGTTCATAACCCCACTCGGGGTCTACTGCTACACAACTATGCCCTTTGGGCTCAAAAACGCGGGTGCAACATACCAGCGCATGATGCAGGACTGCCTCAAAAAGCAAATCGGACGCAACGTCCAGGTCTACGTGGATGACATTGTCATTACCACAAGGGAAGAACACACACTACTCGACGATTTGAGGGAGACGTTCGCAAACCTCAAACGCTTCCATATCAAGCTCAATCCTAAGAAGTGTACGTTCGGCGTTCCAGCCGGGCAGCTCCTAGGGTACCTAGTCTCTGCCCGTGGAATCGAAGCAGACCCGGAGAAAATACAGGCCATCCTCACAATGCAAAGGCCTTCAAAGCTTCATGATGTGCAGAAACTAGCAGGACGAGTAGCAGCGCTCAGTCGATTCATCAGCAAACTGGGTGAAAAGGCTTACCATTCTATCGACTGATGAAGAAGGCGGACAAGTTCGAGTGGACGCCAGAAGCTGAAGCAGCCTTCACAGATCTCAAGCGGATCCTCACAAGCCCTCCGATCCTCGTCGCACCTAAGGAACGGGAACCACTCTACCTGTATGTCTCGGCTACAAACAGGGTGGTGAGCACCGTACTGGTAGTCGAACGCATGGAGGAGGGGCACATCCAAAGCATACAACGTCCAGTCTACTACCTAAGCGAGGTTCTCTCCATATCAAAACAGCGGTACCCGCACTATCAAAAGCTGGCATACGCTGTATTCATGTCCTCAAGGAAGTTGACACACTACTTCACCGAGCACCCGATCACCGTGGTAAGTAACTCAGCAATCGGTGATATCCTCACAAACCCCAATGCAACGGGTCGAGTCGCAAAATGGCTCATCGAGCTGGCTCCAAGAGACATCAAGTACGAGCACCCGAAGGCTATCAAAGCACAAGTCCTACCCGACTTCACAACCGAGTGGATAGAGGCCCAATTACCTGGAGCACCAGACGTGTCCAATTCCTGGACCATGTACTTCGATGGGTCCAAGAAACACGAAGGCGCAGGCGCAGGCGTCATCCTCATATCACCAAAAGGGGACAAGCTACGTTATGTTTTGCAGATGGGATTCAAACTACCCTCCAATAACGAGGCTGAATACGAGGCCTGATCCATGGCATGCGGATGGCAAAAGCACTTGGGTGCACTCGATTGATGATCTACGGCGACTCCAATCTCGTGGTGCAGCAAACAATGAAGGCCTGCGACGCAATCGCGGACAACATGATCGCTTATCGCGACCTGTACAACACACTGGAGGGCAGCTTCGAGGGCTGCGAGTTGAGGCACATAGGAAGGGAAAGTAACGAAGAAGCAGACATGCTAGCCAATCTTGGCTCAACTGGCGCACAAATTCCACCTGGTGTCTTCCTCGAGCGCATCGAACACAGATCTATCAAGGAGAAACGAGAGCCTCCTCCGTCGACTACGCCACCCAAAAGCAAAGTGCCTAGCACAGAGGACCCCCCAGTCGAGGTATTTCTCATTGAGCCAACCTGGACTCAACCTTTTCTGGCTTACATACTCCGTGGCGAGCTACCAGATGACATAACCGAGTCCCGACGCGTGACTCGAAGATCAAAAGCATACACCGTTATCAACGGCGAGTTATACAAGCGCAGCATATCAGGTATGTTCCAAAGATGCATCGCATTCGAAGATGGCCAAGCCATACTTCGAGACATTCATGCAGGTACCTGTGGGCATCACGCCAGCAGTCGATCACTCGTAGCCAAAGCCTTTCGCGCAGGGTTTTACTGGCCTACAGCACTCAAAGACGCGGAGGACATAGTCAAAAGGTGCGTCGGCTGCCAGAAATTCGCAACAAGGCCGCACGCACCCGCATCGGCGTTGAAGACTATACCGCTGGCCTGGCCTTTCGCCCAATGGGGGCTCGATATGGTTGGGCCACTCAAAAAATCATCGCATGGCGGGCATACTCACCTACTGGTGGCAGTCGACAAGTTCACAAAGTGGATCGAGGCGGTCCCCATCACAAATTCGACTGCTACTACGGCAGTCAACTTCATAAAGAGCATCATCTACCGCTTCGGTGTCCCAAACAGTATCATCACTGATAACGGCACAAACTTCACGGCTGAGGAGTTCAAAACCTTCTGCAAAGAGCAGGACATTACGCTCAATACGCATCCGTGGCACATCCACAATCCAATGGCCAAGTCGAAAAGGCCAACGGACTTGTGACAAGTGGGATCAAGAAGCGCCTCCTGGTGCCACTCAAAAGAGCTGCGGGTGCTTGGGTCGAAGAACTACCATCTGTGCTATGGAGCCTACGCACAACTCCCAACACTTCTACGCAGTTCACCCCATTCTTCATGGTCTATGGTGCAGAGGCAATCTGCCATCAGATGTAAGGTTCAATGCGCCACGAGTTGAAGCATACAATGAAGAAGACGCGGAAGAAGCACTCGAAGACGCAGTCGACTTGCTCGATGAGGCGCGAGACACGGCCTTGGCCCGCACAGCTGTTTACCAGCAGGATCTCCGCAACTACCATAGCCGTCGACTGCGAACCAGGTCCTTTGTTGTGGGCGACCTGGTTCTTCGACTGAAGCAAAAGAAGGTGCACAAGCTCGCTTCCCCATGGGAAGGTCCCTTCATCATCACGGAGGTCCTTGGTGGAGGCGCATATCGACTGAAGCACGCGAAGACAGGCGAACTCTCTCATAATCCTTGGAACGTTGCGCATCTGCGCCGTTTCTACGCATAAAGTGCTCACAGTCATACAATGTAATAGGCTATATGTCGGATGGCTGCAGGTTTCAGACGCGCTCTTTTCCTTACCAGGGTACCTAAGGGGACTGGAAGGTTTTTAATGAGGCGGCCTGCAGCCTAACATTCAAAAGAGGAATAAAATCAATGTTCCTTCGACTTCTCTGTGACTACTACCCGCATAATTCATACCTTAACCACACCCGAAACCCTCGGGGGCTGTGTTATTGATCAAATGAGCTCTCGCTCTTGCAGAAACACAATGCTTTAGCCACACCCGAATGCTCGGGGGCTGCGTAACAAGGATCCAAACAAAGACACAAAAACTCTGCAGCCGCACTCGAATACTCGGGGGCTGCACAGTCATTGGTTCACAACCAACACATATTTCACAAACCCCGCTCGACTGACTCGGGGGCTCGACAAAAAATCAAAGTATACAAACTATACAATATACAAAGAGTCAAAAATTACACTCGGGGGCTGCCCCCTATACAAAAATTGCACTCGCAAACTATTCTAATCCTCAGGCTCGTCCTTTACGGGCAGCTCGGGACCACAAAGCTGTTCGCGAGTGCACTCGATTAGTGTCTCCGCAGCTCGGATCGTGTCATCCAGGTCTCTTTGTTCGAGAACCTCTCCGGCTGCAGGTGTCCGCAACACCAACCTTGGTTTTCGACTACGCATATACGCCATTGCAGCGTTGGCTCCAATCACAAGTCTCTGAGACAGCAACTCTCGAATGGGATTTGTTTGACGGAAGATGTTCAACAAAGCACGAATCCCTTGTGGTTGTGGCCCCGCAGGAAAAAGAGTCTCGTTCAGGCGAATAAACGCTGCCCGGCATAACTCCAGCAGTTCAGCACTTCGCCAGACGCGATCCTTCAGGGTGGCGAGTATGCGGGCATGGTACCTATCAAGCCAAAAGTGTTGACGCCCAGTCGTAGGGTCGTCAACCACGCTATCCAGACGCCCTTCCACGCGAATCTTTTCAGCCTGGAAGTTGTCGACAAAGCCTACAAAACGGGCGCACCAGTCAGATCAAAAGGACAATAGCTACGCAAAAAGCTTGTAAACAGAGCAAGATTCGAACTTACACTCGAGTTGCCTGTTCACAAGATCCATCTCCCCGAGCACATATTCCTCGCGTTGGGTGGCCAACGCGGGCCTCGCCCTCAATCGATTCAGCTCAGCCTGGGCGTCCTTCAGATCTTGCTCCATTCTCACAAATTTGGCCTTCATATACTCCATCACCTTGGCATCATTTACCAATTGACCCTGGGATCGGGTGGTGATTGGAGCCTGCGAGGAACTAGTCGCAGTAGCAGGTTCTCGTGACTGTTCAAAGAGCATAATCACAAACACAAAGTTTGTGTCAGAAGCTAAAACTCATGTCATAAGCATACAACTCTCGAGTGAAAGACATTAGCAAAAGACTATTTGCATAAACAAGGTAGCACAAACAAAGCGCAGACTCGCGCAGTTCAGAAGGTATCATTACAAGGCATAAACAAAAGGGTACAGCTACCCTAAACCTAAGTATTCGATTTCCTAAGCAGACGATTGGCAGTCTCGAGTGCCCGGCGCTCCATGGTGGACATAAAAACCTCGGCCAGTCGCGCGGCGGCTCCGCTCACCCCCTTCAGAGAAATGGGCTTCCCATCTGGCTTCCGAGGGAACGCAGACAGTGCTGCCTCGTAGTTGATGGTGGACTCGGATCCGCGTACCGTGTTGGCGCGAGCGAAACCCGCCATGGTGGACGTCCCGGGGCCAAACACGTCGGCGAAGTCGTCCGCCGTCGACGGCACTACGCCAGTCGGGAACACCACCTTGTATACAGCTCCAAGTGTGTTCGTCAATTTGGCGAGTGCGTCCTTCGCCTGGGTGCATACGGCGCCTAGGCCGCCCACAACCTGGTCCAGCGGAAGATCACCACTCGACACGTCCGCAGAGGCCGGTGCGCCAACAGCTTCTGCACAATAAAAAAAGGCAAAAGTCATTTCATGACACTCGACAGTATATTATCATATCAAAAGGAGAAAAGATTACTCACCTCCCATGGCCTGCGCAAGTGCCGCGAGTTGGTCAGCATATCCTCGCTCGCGTGCAGCGGCTGAGTTGGTGGCGGCAGCCAGTTCTTTCTTCGATTCTTCGCGCTGTGCGGCGAGTGCATCTTCCAGCTCCTTCTTCTCGCCTGGCCCAGCAAAATCACGTGCATTCAATACTTGACAAAATCAAGCATTGCAAAAAGAAATTCGGCAAAACAAAGCAAAAAGGAGAACTCACGACTGAGCCGCTCTAGCTCGGCGCGCATGGTGTCCCTCTCCTGCTCCACCTGGACATAAGCCTTGGCGGAATCTGCCAAGGTGTGGTAGAAGGGCTGCGAGCGACGAGTTCAGCAAAAATTCAAACTTTCACAGACCTACAACTAAAACGGGTCAAGCAAAAAGCTCCTTACGTGGTTCATCCACGGCTCAGGAGCCGCGACTGATGTCCCGATAACTGGAGTTGCCGCCTTGGTTGGCTCAACAACAGCATCAGTGGCCGTTGGCTGGGCAGCCTCGTTTCCAGTCGGTGCATAATTCGACTGCTCCAGGGTTGGAACATTTTCGACTGGAGGAGTCCCAGGCTGATTGTTTTCAGCGCTGTGGGCAACACGACAAAGCAAAAAGACGGTCAGCATAAATATGTGACAGCACAAAATTCTCATACTCAAAAAACACATACCTGTGCTCCTCATCTTCCTCATCTTCGGAGTCGCCAAAAATTGGTCCCCCAAAGGCTGGGGTACCACTCGACTGAAGAGGAAGAGTTGAGCTTGTTGAGCACGCACGCAAAGGAGTGGCTTGGAAAACAGGTGGTGAGCCTGATTCCTCGTCATCCTCCAAGCCCTGCTCCCTCGCGGGTGAACTCACAGCAGAAAGCGCCTTCTTGGCCAGTCGACGCCGCTTCGGTGGCGCGGTATCGACTTCTTGGTCAGAGGTGGCCTTGTCTTCAGATTGGACCTCTTCTGCTGCTTCCTCCTCGACTTCCTCCACATGTGAATTGGTGGCAGAAGGGATGGCGACTGATCCCCTTTCGGGTCCACCACCAGTGCCTGAGTTTCTTCAGTCTCTCCATTTTCAGGCAGAGGAGGAAGGGAGGCAGCAGTCGAATGACCCTGCATAGCACATATCACAAATTGCAAAGTCAGAGTCAAAAAGCACATATCGTAGAAGCTACGAGTGGCAAACTATTAAACTACAGACATACCTCAAGCAAAGGGTTTTCCGTCCCGTATGGCATGACGGGGCAATCGATGTTGCAAGGGTCGGCTGTCGTCAGGCTGGTGATGTGGCGCACGTGCGTCACAAGTTCGTTCCTTGACAGTTCCTCTGGGCTCATTCGAGTGGAGTCACCCGTGCCCTCATACTCCCACATGGGATGCGCTCGGGCACGGAGTGGCCACACCCGCCTCTTCACAAAGGTGGCGATCAAATGGATGCCTGTGACTTTGTCTAGCATGCCTCCGATCCGAGCCAGCAAAGGGCTTGCCTCCTCCATTTCTTCGGCTGAGAGTTGGTGATCCCATGCCTTGGTCCTGGTGAAAGCAGCAGTCGAGAAAGGGGCGGCTGCGTCATGCTCGACAGTCGCATAAAACCACCCCTTCCTCCAGCCTTGGGCGGAGTCGACGGTCTTCAGGCGGAAGTAGCGGGTGTCGCTGCGCACCTGGATTCCACAGCCGCCAACTGGGTAGGTGCGACCACCTCCTCTGTTCGGCCGTACCATGAAGATGGCTTTCCACAGCGCCCAGCTGGGTGCGACGCCGAGGAAGCACTCGCACAGCGTGATGAAACACGCGATATGCATAATACCATTTGGGGTGAGATCATGGATCTGCACCCCGTAGGCAAAAAGAAGACCACGAACGAAATCGTGGAGGGGAAGCGAAAAGCCCCTAGGCAAAAACTCCGCAAAACAAACACGCTCGTTAGCGCGTGGTTCAGGGAGTACCTCCTTGGGCGATGGCGCGCGGACGGCGAGCTGCTCCGCGGGTGGCAGATACCCCTGCTCGCGGAACTTGACCAAATGGGCGTCCTTGATGGTGGACTTCGCCCAGTCCCCGCTGCCTTTCTTCAGCGCGGCGGATGCAGATGTACCCGCCACAGTCTTCTTGCCCTTGGCCGCATCGGTCGCGGCAGCGGCAGCGGCACCACGCTTGGAGCCTCCACCTTTCGCCATCGCAGCGGTGGATGAGGGTGGAGAAGAGAGCTTGGTTGCAGAGCAATGGAGGTGGGCGCGAGGAGGAAGATGAGACGAGGGGCGGCGCAAATAGGCAAATGGCAAGTAAAAAATTCTGCCAGCGCCGTCTCCACTATTTACCACAGATCGCAATACGATCGCAACCGTCAAAACAAAGGCATACGCTCCGCGCGAAATCTAGCCATACACGTGGCGGCCGCGGAAGGCAACCGTCGCAGGCCACTCCGCCCACTACGCACGGGAAACTAGGAAATCATCATCACGCCCCGTGAAAACCGCGCCAGAGCGGTCAAATCAAGTCCAAACGGCGCTACACTTGGTCAGCTCTGCAAAAATGGGCCCACACAGAAGTGTCACGTCCCATCAGTCTTACCAGGCACGCCACCGCTTGTCAGAGATGGCAGTCGCAAAATGCGTCATTGCTGACGTTGTTTCATCCTTCAGAACTGGCATAAAAATCACTCGATGATATCTTCGGGTGGTCTCTCGCATAAGTCTCGATTGGTTCTTTAGTAAAGATCATAAAGCCAGTCGAAATTCTTTCGACTATAGTATCATACTCCCATCGGGAGCGTATCAAAAAATTTCTTTGACTAAAATGTGCAGGGTAAAAGATTTTGAGATTATCCTCCATTGCAAGCAATAAAGCACAATCTCGGGGGCTACTCCCATCGGGAGCGCTGTCGCGCACCCGATAGAATAATGGCAAAAGTGTCAGTCGACGACACATTCGACTAAGTTCATAAGCAAAATCACACTCAAAATATTCCCGAGTTGATCCGACGATCCTTGGATGCTGCATGCATAGTGCAAAGGTAAGACCCACCGATCAGTCGAGCTGGGCTAAGGACCGCTCCAGCAGCGTTATCCTTAAATTTTCCGTGTCAGCAGACATGATGAATTATCCCCGACGGACGCGTTGGGTTGATTCAAAATTATACTGCAGTTCGATTCCGTAAGACCTCAACGGCTGTTTCGAGTCTGTCCAGTTTGTTCCAGATTCGAGTCCGGGGACTCGAGTTTGATTGAAAGCTAGTATGGTTTTGCCACAAATGGTAGTTAACTGGCCCCGATCCGTCGTGTGTGCCGGGCCTGCTAAGCTAATATCCCTTGATTATCATAAGCAAAAATTCATAGTCGATGAAACACTCGACATAGCCAACATGTGCTATTTCATACAAACATTTCAAATCATACGACACAAATGCAAAGAACATAACGTGCATGATGTATGAGTCCATGCCCGACTCTTCGAATCAGACAAGTACTCGGGGGCTACTGACATGGGTATGCCTATCGGGTACCCTACCATGAGGGTACCTGGTGCACGTATCGAATAGGCCCAACTATCAGAGCCTACATGAAGCCCATGAAGGGAGGCCCACGAAGATGAAGTATCCTCCAAGTTTGGCGAAGCAATAGTCGGTTTAGAGTTTCCTTACTTGTAAATCGAGTCGGTTACGAACACCCGAGACCCAGCCTACTATTTAAGGACTGGGAGGGCCATCGAACCAGACCACGTACTTTCAGAGCCACCAAAACCCTAGCGAGATCGACATCTCGCCGGGACTCTTGTAACCATCATATTCACACAGCAATAACAGACAGGCAGGACGTAGGGGTGTTACCTCCACACGAGGGCCCTGAACCTGGGTAAAATCTTTGCCCTGCTTGTCAGCCGACGATACTTCCAGCTCTACCACGTTCTCTCCCCCATATTCATAACCTAGGGACCTTAACCATGGGTATTGATGAGTCTACCCCTCGTCAGCGTTGTTGTGCCCTTGATCGGAATAAAGGCGGTTTGCCCGGCTGTTCGCATGGGCACCACGTTTACTTGGTGGTCCTTGGGTTCTTCTCGCGCGAAGACGGTGGTCTGCTGGAATCCTACCCTCATTGATCTGGCCAGTGTGACGAGTTCCAGAAGCTCCGTCGGCGAGCTCCATTGGACGTCTCATGCCTGGAGATTGTTGGATCGGATGGGATTCGGTCATGTGCACCCATATTTTTGGCAGTGAGATTTCTAGATGGAGTGACGCGAATCTTCGTTGTGTGTTATCACCATGGGACATGTCAGTATTCGATTTTTGTGGTGACGACATTGACGGAGAATGTCCTGAAGGATGAGGTGTGGGGTCTAGTAATGGCGAACCGTGTTTTCGAGGAGATGAGGACTTTGCTTGGTGATTTGTGACTTGTAGCAGCAGCATCAGCATGCGGGGCCGGCAGCATATGAGGAGTTAAAGAGTCTTATCTTTCAGTGTGAAAATCTAAGGTCTGACCTTTATTGGTTGTGGCTGGCAATGAACTTGTCAAAGACATTGTTTCGTGAGTGTGAATTTTCTCCAGGGTGAAAACCTAAGATATATGTTCGGACGGCGACGGTGCTCGTGCATTGTTTTCTTCTTCTTGGAAGCGTCGCTTTTGAAGCATTTGAATTCCGGGTGTTGTCTTGATGGTGGTTTGTGCCGCAACTATAAGGAATTGATCACTGTAGCGGGATCTTGTGTTTTTTCTTCATCTTTTATTGTAAAGTCATGTGCATCACTAATGTCATTAGGACATCTCGTTGTTGCAGAGGCTGAGTGTAATTGGTATCTCTTCGATATTAATATATTCCCTTTGTTAAAAAAAGCTCGGGCTCCATTTGTGATTTATGGAAGGAACAGGTGATTTCTACTAGAGGGTTCCTCTATAATGGCAGGGGTGTGCGGGAAAATTTGACCCTTTTTTAAATGGGAGCAACTATGCAGCAGGCACCTGCTAATTGGCGAATATGTATGCAAGCTGTGGGAAGAAATAGCTTCATTTTGCATGCATGCACTAAATACCAAAATTGATGATGTCATCCCAAATTTATATGCGCTCCGTGCGGCTGAGCCAGAGAAATGGCGCTCCTTTGTATGCATGCACAAAAACTAAAAAGCTGATGTCATCCCGCATTAAATGCAAAATTTTAAAATTCAAAAAGTTTTGTAGGCCAAACCGTTTATCCGATTTAGAATCCGTTTTCACCGCTGAGCTAGTCGCGACAAGATCTTCGAAACTAGATCCCATGTTGACATATTCCGACAACTTTTTTTTGACCTAAAAGTTACCCACCCTGTAACATATAAGTTACCCAGGCTTGAATACGTAAGTTACCCACCATATGAAAGATTAGTTTTCGAGTTAAAATAGAACATTTTTTTGTTGTTATTTTAGATTTTTACGAGTTTTAAAGTTACCACACCTAGATTTTATAAGTGAATATCATTTTGAGATGGTGAATTTATCGTGCATAAGTATTAGGATGATAACTGTCGATTTTATAGTGACAACTACACCATAAAAAAGATGGACATTGTGTTCGTAACTATTTTTTTTGGACATTTATGACAGTAGGGAAGGCCCCTACTGCCTCTATATAAGAACACCCACAAAGGGGCAACAGGCAAAGTTACATATTTACAGAGAGGTTCAAAGAAATCAAAGAGTGCTAACTATAGAATTAATGAAAGTATGTTTGCTGTCCTTGGTCCTATGGACAAGGAGTCTAAAGTCCTCTTTGAAACGAGCAGCCCAGGCTGAGGTAGAAGGTGTAATTCCGTTAAAGTAGTAATTGTTCCTCTCCTTCCAAATACTCCAAGCAGCAGTAGAGAAAACGTCCATGAACATCTGCTTCGTCCAGCGAGACCTGGAGAAAGAGATCAACTCAAGTCCGGTGGACATCACATTTGGAGATATAGGGAAGTTCAGTATCCCCCAGCAATCCTTGCTGAAATCACAGTGAAAGAAGAGGTGTTCCACTGTTTCCTCAACCCCAGCGTTACACATCGTGCAAATGAAGTTGTTGCCCACATTATAGTGGCGTCTGCGTAGCATGTTCCTTGTGTTCAATCTGTCAGATAACAGTAACCAGCAGAAGAATTTGATTCTTGGAATGCTTTTGCTTTTCCATATCCAATTAAAAGACTCATGAGGAACAAGATCTCTGAAATAAAACTTGTAATACTGGCTAGAAGAATATTGATCAGAGCCCCAGAGATATGACTACTTATCATTGGAGGAGTTGGCCAGCACAATGTGGGCAGTGTCTTCCTGAGCATGTCGCAGTTCTTGGATAGCTTGTGAAGAAAGTGGTAAATGGAAATTAGCACCAAGTGTATCTGCCGAGAGAAAATCTGTGGCTGAGACATCTTCATCTAGAGCAAAGGAAAATGCTCTAGGATAGGAATCTGAAGCAAGCTGGTCCTTCCAAGGATCCTTCCAGAATAAAATGGTGTCTCCTTTAACAATGGTACACTTGGAGACCCCTCTGTAAATTGGTGATAATTTGCACACATCTCTCCACCAGAAAGAGCCACAGAGGTCAAGAGCATGAGGAACCTTGTTGCTATAGTGAGTATTCCATATTAGAGTGACCCAAGGTGTATCCATTTTATTATAGAATTTATGAAGGTATTTAAGCAAAAGTCCTTCATTCTGAATTTTTAAATTTAAAACCCCAGCACCACCTTTATTCTTGGGTCTGCACACTTTGTCCCATGCAATCAGAGAGTTGCAATGTTCACCATCTTCAGTTTTCTTGTTCCACAGGCAGTGCCTTCTGATCTTATCAACATGTTCTATGATTTTGGGGTGTATCTTAATGGCACACATTGTAAAAGTGGCAATTGAAGTGAGCAATGTGTTGATTACTGTAACTCTCCCACTGTATGTCATCATCATGAAATTGGCATTCATTGCCCTCTCAATTCTGTCCACAAGAGGCATTAGATCATAGACAGTGGGCTTTGTTGTTCCTAGAGGAAGGCCAAGGTATGTAAATGGCATAGTGCCAACAACACAACCAAAGATGGCTGCAATATCAGAGGCCTGCTGCTGTGAGATGTTAATGGGAATCATGATTGATTTATGGTAATTGATATGTAAACCTGTGGACTGAGCATAAGTGTCCAGAATCTCCTTCATCTTTTCCACTTGATCAGAGCAAGCAGGCATGATCACAATAGTGTCATCGGCATACTGAACCACAGGGTAGTCCATTCCATAGTCAGGGGAGAAAGGAGCATGAAGCAAGTTATCTCTGAAGGCCTTGTTAATAGCAGACTGTAGCAGATCAGCTGCTAAAACAAAGATAAGAGGTGAAAGTGGGTCCCCCTGTCGAACACCTCTTTTACAATGAAACTGCCTGCCAGCGACACCATTCAGCAAAACACTTGACATCCCAGAGCTGAAAATTGATTTAATCCACTGTAACCACTTTGAATCATTTGTTTCATTATTTTTAGCATAGCAGTGTGATCGATGGTATCAAAGGCCTTTGCAAAATCTAATTTTAGGAGAATTATCTCTTTCTTGGATGCCTCACACTGGTGGATAAACTCAAAAGCCCAGGCAATACAGTCTTGGATTGTCCTACCTTTTGAAAACCCATATTGGTTTTTGTGAACGATTTTGAGAACAATTTTCTGTAGCCTGTTTGCTAACAATTTGGTAATTAGCTTGAGACAGCTGTTGAGAAGAGTGATGGGTCTGAAATCATTAAATGTTGCAGGAGATCCAATTTTGGGAATGAGAGTGATGTATCCTGTGTTAATGCTTTCCAAATTAAGATTACCATCATGGAATTCCTGGCATAGAAGATAAATATCCTCTTTAATGATATGCCAACAGGACTTCAAGAACTGCCCATTAAAACCATCTGGTCCGGGAGCTTTATCTGCAGGCATCTCTCTAACCACTGCATCAATTTCCTCATGAGAAAAGGGGGCAGACAAACAATCCAGTCCCTCAATTGGTTCAATCAGGTTTTCTAGGTCAAAGCCCATCACAGTGTTCTGACAGGTGCCAAGTCTATCCTTAAAGGATTCATAGATGAGCTTCTCTTTGTCAGCATGTGATGAAACCTGAGTACCATCAGGTAAATCAAGCTGAGCAATAGAGCTTCTCCTAAACCTGTCAGTGGCCAAAGCATGGAAGAATTTTGTATTTTCATCGCCAAATTTAGTCCATCTTACTGTACATCTCTTCTTCCAGTATTGCCTCTGATATTCTAAAAGTTTCAGCAAATGGTCTTTTAGGATTCTTCTGAAATTGGTTTCAGGCACCGTAAGCCCTCTCCTGTCTTCCAAATTATCAAGCTCCAGGAGTGCTTTATTGCAGTTTTCTATGCAGATTTTTAGTCTGGAAATACCTTTGCTCCAGAACTTCAGGTCATACCTTAAACGTTTTAGCTTAGCATTAAGGTTAGCAGCACTGTTATTTTTGTAGGTTGGTTTGCTCCAACTAGAGGCAACAGTCTGCAAAAAACCACTGTGTGCCGTCCAGAAACTTTCAAATCTGAACAGTTTGCAAGCTGGGATGGAAGTCTGAATAGAAGCGACACATGGAATATGGTGTGTTCGTAACTATTATTTAGATGACATGGTAACTACATCGATTTTCGTGTTCGTGGTGGATAACTATAACAACAATTTCGTGGTGGATAACTATATCACGTGTTATCATGAACACATGGTTAACTCCATTAATACTGAGTGGGTAACTTTATCAGTACTATGTTGGTAACTTTATCAGTACAGAGTAGGTAACTCCATCAGTACTGGGTGGGTAACTTTATCAGTAATAGGTTGGTAAATCCATCACTACTGGATGACTAACTTTATTAGTACTATGTATGTAACTTTATCAGTACAGGGTGGGTAACTCTATCAGTACTAGGTGAGTAACATCATCAGTATTGGGTGGGTGACTATTACTGATAGAGTAGGGTAACTACATCAATTTCGTGGTGGATAACTATATCATGAACACATGAGTAACTCCATAAGTAGATGGTGGGTAACTTTATTATTAATAGGTTGGTAAATTTATCAGTACATGGTGGATAAATCTATCACTACTGGGTGGGTAACTCCATCAGTACTAGGTGGATAACTTTATAAGTATTAGATTGGTAACTTTATCAGTACATGGTGGGTAACTCCATCAGTAATAGGTTGATAACTTTATCGATACTAGGTGGGTGTGCTCCGGTTGGTTCAGCTCCGGGGAGAAGCTTCTAGGTTGATAACTTTATCGATACTAGGTGGGTGTGCTCCGGTTGGTTCAGATCGACGAGGGGCGGTGAACCCCGGCGTGGCTCCCGGCCAGGGGTCGCCATCATAGGTCGTCCACTTAGTTCGGCGACGTGCAATTGACATCTTATTGTCCGAGTCGGGGAGCGCTGAACCGGGAGAGGGTCGTCGCTTAGTTGTTGAAACGACATCCGTCAGAGTGGTTCCTCAATCACGACACGATCAGATAATACGACACGAATCGGGCGACGCGTCTCGATGAGCTTATTGGATGACGACGACCGGCGCCGTGGTCGACGATGATCGGATAATACGGCACGAATCGGGCGATACGTCTCGGTGAAAGCTTGTTGGACGACGACCGCCGGCGACGTGGTCGGATAAATGTTTAGAGTACATAAGCAACAACTAGATAAAACATCAATCATGGCTCCCGGTAATCTAGCCGTAACGGGCGGAAAATATATGGACCTCACACTATTTTCCGAAGGATTCCGACTGTATTTCACGGAGGTAAAATTAAATACGGTTCCCAAGCGGGGCCTAAACTTTTTTTTTAGAAAGAGAGCTTTATAAATCAACTGGTATCATAAGTTTTACATCCGAAATTACAAGCTAACCCATCATAAAAAACATGATCACTTATGGACCTAGCTAGTTTGGTCAGGCCATCTGCCACTCTATTCCCTTCACGTTGGGTCTGAAGCACTCTGAATTTTTTTTTTTTTGAAACAAGCACTCTGCAATTGGGCATGCAGCTTAGCAGGTTCTTTTTCCAAGTGGGAGACGAGGCCTCATGGGTAGTCGTGTTGGGAGAAAATGGATACAGAGGCAATTTACCTTTGGAGTTTCCCATGGCGACAGTGTTGCTGGAGTCTTGCTTGTAAGCCTGCAGGAAGGAGACCGAGTTGGCCACCGTGGCTTCTCCCATCTGATGTATAATGTCGTTCGTTCCTCAGGTGCCATGCCCACCATATAAAGTAGCAGAATTTTAGCTCTAGTGTCGGCGTCAGCTGGAAGAAGAAGCAGCAGCAGCCAATCTCGGCCAGTGTATCTGAATTCAGTTTCGTCGGGCAGAGTCCACACCTTTCCAAGATCATGGCGTAGAGCGTGGCTAAACCTTTTTGTTTGCAAACACTAGCTAGCTAGCTCAACAATAGCAACAATCCCTGATAGTACATAGCAAGCAGACGGGCAAGCTATTCGACTGCATTTGCTAGCAGCAGCAACAACTGATCAAGAGCCGGACGAGCTCGTGACGCATGGAACGGAGCTTGCCGGACCAGAACCTGATGGCGCGGCGCGGCCTATTCCACTCCGACCAGGAAGCAAACCAGGCTAGGAGGAGCAGTAAACAGGGGAGAAGCTGCCTTCCATGGCCATGGCATCCTCCGCCTGCTGCTATTTCTCCCCTCCTCCCACGGCTGCCTTCATCCCCTCGTCGTCGCGCGCTCGACTCCGGTCGCCCTGAACCCCACCGAGACCACTAATAGGTCCGCCGTGAGCTGTGTGTCCTCCCCGTCGAGTATCGTGTGCCGGAACGCCGTGAATCGACGGGATCGAGCCATCTTCCCCAACTACGGCCGCGACCTTCCCCGCCAGGTCCCGTCCTCTTCGGCCTCTCCTACCATACCATCGCCTTCAGCGTGAGCCTCTGGTCCCGGAGGGCCTCTCCATCTTCTTCCTAGTGCCCCGTAGCGTTGTACCGCCGAGCGCCGCCGCGAAGCTTCGCTTGGGTGGTTGCCGTGGCTGCTTCCGGTGACCAGGTTGTCTGCTCTGCCGCCCGGTCGATCCATAGCGACGCGGCGCTCCAGATCCACGCGGTCCTAAGCTCGAACACGAGCTCCTCCGCCAAAGCCCTTCTGCCGCACCGGGAGCAGCCACCGCCCACCAAGCAGCGTACTGTTTTGCGCAACCTCCGCTCGGGCCGCACTGCGCGATGCGAGTGGTCCACCGTTCCTCCGCGAATCGACAGTTCGCGTGGGTGCGTCACGTTTTGCCAAACGTAAGACGCCTGCTGATTAGATTTTCCGTTTTTAAATTCATCTCATAAAATTGATCAAATTTCAAACCAATTCATGATCTAACCCTTTTGATTGAAGCCCGGCCCCGGGGCTCCATACTCTACTGCACGACGCCCCAGCCCGGGGCTCAATGAACCTGCCACGTCAGCCGACCTAGGCCCGTAGGTCGGGCCGTGAGTTTGACGCTCCGGGCGAGGGCTCCGTGTTGCTGACCATGAAGCCTCGGGACCGGGCTCCCTGCTGCGACCATGAAGCCCTGGGGGCTTCATGGTCAGTTGGGCTCCGGGGTTTCATGGTCAGCTGCACGAACCCCTGAAGCACGGAGCCCTCGCTCGGGGCGCCAAACTCACGGTCTGCGTGGCTAGGTGGTTGACATGGCAGGTTCATGGAGCCCTTGGTCGGAGCGTCGTGCAGTAGAGTATGGAGCCCGGGGCCGGGCTTTAACCAAAAGGTTGGATCATGAATTGAATTGAATTGAAATTCGGTCCATTTTGTGAACACCACGTCTCGCTGCCCCACCTTCCTCTTTCTTCCCGCCGTTGCCTCCCCACGCGGCGTGATTACAGCGCCGACCGCCCTGCACATAACCCTAGCCGCCGTCCCATCCCCACCCCACAGCGCATGCTCCTCGCCTCCCTCTTCTCCCGAAACCCCAGCCTCCTCTTCCTCCCCGCCGCCGTCCGCATCGTCCGCGCCACAATGTCGGCCTCGCCGGCGGCGTCCGCCGCCAAGGCGACGGTCTCCGTCGAGTACGCCAAGTCCGGCCGCTCCTCCTGCAAGGGCTGCAGCGCCTCCATCGCCAAAGGCGCGCTCCGCCTCGGCGCCTCTGCCCGCGACCCCCGCGGCTACGACAGCACCAAGTGGTACCACGTCGCCTGCTTCCCCGCCTCCTCGCACCCGCTTGGCCCCGTCGAGAAGGTCCAGGGGTTCGATTCCATCAAGGTTTGTGGTTTTTTTTTTGTTCCGTTCGTATTTCGTCCTGTTCCGTTTCAGTGTTTTGTTTTGTCCTTTGGGGCTTAATTAATCCCGGATTTTTGGGATGTGCGCAGGACGACGACCGTGAGGAGTTGCGAGAGCTCGAGAAGGTAACCCATTCCTCACTCGTTGAACTGCCTGTCCTGTCAGTGGGGTTCCTGCTCATTGTGATGAATATTACTGCCTACTACTCACGAAAATGAATATTATTTAGTAGATGGCAGTGTTGAGTAATGTAGAATGAATGAATGATGTTGCTAAATTTGTTGGTGGGACGTCTGGGTAGTTTTCAACAGAATCTATACGTTTTATGATTAGAAAATGGATACGACATTTAGCTTGTTTCCCCATAAAATGTAGTTTTGTCTCTTACTAAATATGTACAGTTCCGTGAAATTGAGAAATCCACTATTTTCAGAATAACAAGAGGGATCAGACTGCAGTCAGTCCACTGGAAGTGCCAAGTCCGAAGAAAGCAAAGGCATCTTCGCCTGAAGCGGGGGTGACAGAAATGGGAACTCTCTCTGTCGAATACGCCAAGTCTGCCCGTTCCACCTGCAAGGGATGCAACGTAAGCATTGAGAAGGGTGCGCTTCGCCTGGGTGTCGCAGTCCAGGACCCCCGTGGTTTCGCGAGCACCAAGTGGTACCACGTCGCCTGCTTCCACAAGTCGCCGGTTCCCCTGGGTCCTGTTGAAAAGCTTAGGGGGTTCGACTCCATTAAGGTTTGTGCTCTGTGAGGTTTCATTTCATTCACATTTAGTTCTCTTCTGTGTTTTCCTGTGGGGCCTAAACTCTAGATGTTTTGAGGGGCTCTAGGATGACGGCCGTGAGCAGTTACAGGAGCTAGAGAAGGTAACACATTCCCCACCTGTTGAAATACCTATTTTGCTAGGCTGTATTTCTGCTACGTATGCTGAATATATCTGACTACGAAATCCATATTTTGCAATAGTTTTGTAGAAGTATGTGTAGGTCCATAAAATTTACTCATTTTCAGGCTGCAGTCAGTCCACTGGAAGTGCCAAGTCTGAACAAAGCAAATGCCCATATATCTTTGCCTGAAGTGGAGGTGGCAGAAAAGGCAAGTGCATTTTATCGTGCCCAATATTTACTGTAGAGAACTTTGATTCTTAAGAAGTTTGGGTTTTACTTAATTGCAATTGCGTGAATTTTTTGGATTTGGTGGGATGTACATAATCAGGAGCTGAACAGTTTGGCCACTCATAGAGCTAGTTGAACAAAGTGGCACTGTTGCTACTTGATATTTCTGCACATCAATAATTGGCACACTTACGATCTTTTTTAGTTGGTGTGACATGTCATTTCTTGTATGATGGTTTGTTTAGTTCGGAATGCTTAGTTTAATTCACCATGCGTAGAGGTAAATGTCTAGCCTACTTTCAAATCCCTCTACTTGTCCATCATGATATTTAGAAACATCAATTGTTTGACATTTATAGTTCTAAGTTTTGCTTGAACCTTCCTTACTAACATTTGATAAGCTGTATGAATAGGCCAGAGGTGATCGTTGTTAGCCTATTATAACTTGCACTTTATTAGCGGACTTTATGTTCTTATATATCATGGCTGTGAGTTGGTGAATGCAGACCCTTTTATTTTGAGAGTGCTTCCTAAGGAATGACTATGGTACACACCTTTGTATCTTATACATTTTTTTTTATAAGGATCCTACCCTCCACTAAATCAAATACGTAACCAAGGTTATGAGTTGGGAAAATGTTGAAAGAACAGTCGAGTACTTTTTGCTGTATCTATCTCCTTTTTTCTTTTCTTAACTTCATCTCAGAGCTGAACAGCATGGTTATTTATTTGATTTATAAGGCTTGTTTTGTTTTCCATAACAGTCATCCCCGGGAAACAAAGGAGTTGGTACAGTAATACCCTTTTCAGCTTCTCATATCAAGAAAACATACAAGGTCTTCTAATTCCTAGCAGTTCTCACTCCAGTGTTTCCACCTCTGGGCTGTTGATAAATATTTTATTATACTAAATTACTTTGCTCACCTTCTTGTCTGTTGATGCAGGATGCCACCCTTTCCACGCATTGGAAAGTTTTCGATACAGTAATTTTCCGTGAGCAGGTCTGTTGAGCAAAAAGAGTAACAGCTTGAGAGATTTTTCTGTACTTTTATAATCTATATCATTCTTGTACTTTTTGTAGTATAACATCTTGTAAATTGTCAGTAAGTAACCTTTTTGCAATTTTCATGTTCAGGATGATGGCCTTCTTGCTTCAGCTAAGATTGCTGCATTTGATTTCGATGGGTGCCTTGCCAAAACCTCAGTGAAGATGTATTATATTACATAATTCCCTTCTTTAAAACATGTTAAGTAATATCACTTGATACGAGTGTTTGACATGCTTCTTCTGTGGGCAATGTATACGTTATTCATGGTTTAATAATGAAGACACATTTTAATTGACTTGCTAAAGGAAAGATTTGCATTACAGTTAAGTTTTATGGACAATGTTGGTCTGGTTGGGCAATCTCATTTAATGTCATTTATATGTAAGTTGGGGTCATCATGTCCTACATCCTGCTATATCTGGAAGCTAAATGAAACATGAATGTCTGTGAAAATCTATAACGGCTTATATTCGAATATGACAAATTAATTAGAATTTTTTAGTTCGTGCATGCATGACATGGGATGTACTTAGGGTGCTCCTGCTGTATATTGGTTAGAATTTGTAGACTTTAGTATGCTAATCTTGGTCTTGAACTCTAGGAAATCATAACTTTTGATCATTCACCAATCACCATCCTTCTGCCTTGGTGTCCTTAACCTGAGCAGTATTCGTTTTTGCAAACAACTGTTTTAATTAACCATCTCTTAAGGAAATACTACATCCGTACCGAAATATAAGATGTTTTAGATATTGCAATACGAATACTGCTCATCTTATATTTTGGTACGGAGAGAGTATTTGGTAATTAGATCAACTGGAGTTGTGTTGTGAAAAAAAGTTATGCTTGGCCTTGAGTATAATATTAGGTGACTGCTTTTGTCATATTGCTCTCCTGAGATTATGATATGTTACAGATGGAGTTCCTTTTTTGAATGCTTCCTTTGCATGCTGTTGCTATACTTGTAAGGCAGTAGATAACTTTTGACCTACTGCAAATGCAGCACTGGTGCAGACAAGTGGTCACTACAACATAAATCAATTCCTGATAAGTTGCAAAGCCTGTACAAGGATGGTTACAAGCTGGTTAGTTGTACTCTTCTCTTGTATCTGTGCACTCCGTTTGAAGATAACTATACACATAGCATGTTTATACAAAATCATGTGTGGTGTTGTCAGGTCATATTCACCAACGAGTCAAACATTGAGCGCTGGAAGAATAAGCGGCAGCAAGCTGTTGACTCAAAAGTTGGACGCCTTGACAACTTTATTGAGTGTGTTAAAGTCCCTATTCAGGTATTTTGGGAACCTGTCTTCTTTTCTCTAATATTTGCGTAAAAAAGCGTCTCTTGATTTTCTGACCCATGCTTTGAGTATTTACAATATGTCACTTATTTTGTTTCTCATAATTGAAATGACATTAGCTATTAGTCTATTACCCGATCACCTATATATATTTTCAATCGGCTACTGTTCATGACATGCAGAACATCACATCTTGCAACTTCTTACTGAACATCACCTAGTTATTGCTTGTGCGAGTCAGTAAGCCACTATTAAGAAACACATAACTTGTTTTCCTGCAGGTTTTCATTGCGTGTGGTGTAGGGAAAGGAAAAGGAAAAGGCACACCAGATGATCAATTTCGTAAACCAAATTCAGGAATGTGGTGGTTGATGGCAGAGCATTTCAATTCTGGAGTTGACATCGACATGGATCAGTAATCATTCTATTCTAGACTTTGCTTTTAGATTCACCATTTTGAATTGATTAGTTTCATAATGGGCTTAAGCGAAACTTATTTTTTCTTCAATATAGTTTCATTATCTTGGTGCATGTGTGGTTGCTGGACAACCAGGTGACACATGCACATCTACAAAGATATACACGGTTCACTTCTATGTTTGTTTTTGCAATGTTTGAACTGCGTGTGCTTTATGAAATGCTTTCATTCAGGACCATTGCTTATTCAAGCAATCCCCCTTTTGCTGACTTGCTTATATATCTGTCAAGAGCATTCACAAGACTGTCTTGTGATATATATGAAACTACTGTTGTTATATGTGTAAGATTGACCACCTATCCTGTATTTTGGCCGAGTGATCGGCACATGGAGTTCCCATAATAGCGCCTGTAGTTCTGAGTTTGCTGCTAAAGCCACACAAAAAGGCATTCACAGCATTGTGCTGTCTGCATATCTGATATCTGGGTTGATCAAGCTTAAACATGAGTTGTGCTGTTATGCAATAACCAGTATTTCCCACCGTGTCCTTATAGCTTAAGTTTTTGGGTCAGTTCAGTATGTTGATTGAAGAACTCAGACCTCACCTTTTTCCCCTTAAGATTTGGTCAAACCACAGGCTCCCCTTCTGAGATTTGCCGTGCTTTTCAGATCTTTCTATGTTGGTGATGCTGCTGGCAGAGAGAACGATCATAGTGACGCAGATATAGAATTTGCTAAGGTATGGCGGAGCGTCTTTCCCTTGAACTACAGTGCACTAGCATTTCTTCATTCGATTAAAACATTCGGTACTCGAAATGCCCCTGAAAGTTGTATTTGTCATTTATAGAAATACCACCGACCTGGTTTACAAACATATTACTTAGAACCTGAGAAGTGAGCACACCATACATCAGCATTTAAACCTGTTGCATCCATTTGGAAGTTATTGCTAAGAGTTTTATTTTCAACTGATTCATTGAATAGCTTAGCAAGTAGCATAAACCCAACTTTTAGCCATGCAACCACTTAAGGAGACACAGTTAGGGAAAATGACAATAGTCAACAGTTAGACAGGATACAGATCTTAAAGCTTCTAATATGAGACCAGATTAAAAATGGTTGTGGGCATCGTAATAGTAAAAGTTGCTGGGCATCAACTACTTAAACATCCTTTCATGATAGTAAAAAACCCATCATAACAAACTCAGTGCGCTTACAATTTGCTGGGCATGGCTCTCGGAACAGGTGCAAGATTGAGTATGTTTAGAATTTCCTTTCCTTTAGTGATGATACCTGTTCTAGTTCCATAACCTTTTTGACTACCTCAATCCTCATGCGGTATTTTCCTTCCATGGTTTTAAGACACTATTACTTGCTAGCTGAGGCAGCAAGTCAGAGTGATACAAGAAAATCTCAGTTACCCATTTTGGTAGCCATTTTTCCAATCACCAATGAAATAGACTATAGTTGAACTTTGTTTGAGTTTGAATGCTGGTTCCATCTAAAATGAATTAATTTAATCCCTTCCAACTGGGTTAAAGGTTTATGTTCTTCTCTCTGGGGTAACCTTATCTAGCTACCCTATATTATTTGTTCCATAAAAAACTGTGTTCCTTTTCAAGTTTTTTGTTTGCTATGCTACTTCATCGTTAATATTAACTGGTGAAGGTTAATGGGCTATATATTGTTTGCTTCCTCATTTCTGACGCTCCGTTATTTTTCTATTATAGGCCGTCGGTCTGAAGTTTCATGTTCCTGAAGAATTCTTTGGTGCCTAGGTGTTCATTGGGACCAGCTGCATTAGGTGATGAATTAGATGGTTTACCAAGTACCCTATCTCGGTGTCTTATGTGCGGAAACTAAGACCGACCATCGGTGCAGTTATTTTGACGTGGAAATCTAGCAGAGATTGCTGTTTAAACTTCCCATAGTTTCCTGAATGCACTGTTAGATGCAGTTCCAATCTTAAAATATTTTGCTGTAAATGGTTTAGTCTTAAGTACTAGTACCGAGACCCTCGCTGGCTTCTGAATGAGTTATTCCCGTATGCCTGTTTGCCACCCAGGATCGATGATGTGGTACAGTTGGAACTTGAATCACCATACTGTCCGACTGGCCGGTCATTGGTTACTGCCTCAATGATCCTGTGCTAGTGAGACCATGGTTTGATCACAGCACGATAGGAAAAGGAAAAAAACGGTGAGTTGCAAGATGGATGTCGCTTCATGGTAAATAGGCATTTAGAAATTGGAATCTTGCTTTCTTCTACAAGTTGTGGTTCAAATGCTGTTCGAAAAGAAAACCAAGGTGTAGAATTATATTGTTAGTCAGCAGAGGGGTACATGATGCGCCAATTTCAGCAAATGCTGTCGACCAGTGACTTGTATAATTGTCACTAGTGTCAAACGCTGGTCATGTCCCTCTACCTCGTGTCCTAGATGACAATGTCTTTTCCTTTAATTATGTAACATGAAATGCCGATTCTGTCCCGAGTTATGTAACCTTCACTAGTGGGCAAGTAGCTGACATGAAATGATGGGAAACAACCTTCTGGGAGCAAGCCCTTCCGACTGCGAACGCCAAGAAATCGTTCTATTCAAATTCCAAGGTCCGAAAGAATGCCAGAATATGTTCCTGCGGGCTGGTCATCGAATGCATATTATTGAGGATTATTGGCACATGTAGGAAAAAATTCCAAGAGAGGCCCCTGTGTTCCTGTCACACAATTATACGGATTTAGCACAGCAGTCTGCAAGGTATCTGAGAATTATTAGGCTTAGCGCATCTCCAAATCAACTTCCACTTCCATTATTACCAAGAACGAATGATTCCCTGGTACTAGTTTCCTCAATCTGGTAATTCCACCGGCCGCACATTACACACCAACAGGAGCTCCTTTAAATCCCCACCTTCCATTCAGCTATTTTTCTCCACTTTCACTGTCACATACGCTTCAACTGCAACTTCCTCCTGATTCTGCCATTGGAAATGAGCAAAACCGGCAGCGTCACCATCGACGTGAGCCTGTCCCCGAACGTGGTTCTCCCCGGCTTCGTCAGGAAATCCAGGACCCGGAGCGGAGGGAGCCGTAGGCGGTGCAGATGGGTCGCGGCGGAGGTGTGGGCCTTCGCCAGGGAGGACGCCAGCAGGGTGACCTTCGCCCTGAAGACCGGCCTGGCGATGTTGCTGGTGTCGCGGCTGGTGCTCGTCGGAGAACCATTCAGGCTCTTGGGCACCAACATCGTTTGGTCCATCCTCACACCGTTGGCATCATGCTCGAGTACACCGTTGGTCCGTGGCGAGTGGCGACATCATCTCTTCTAGAGATAATAAATAGAACTACATACATTTTGGTGTGGTAAGACGTTATCGTTGTTGCAGGTGCCACGTTCAACAGACGGAGGGTTCAACCGGGCCGTGGGGAGTCTGGTAGCCGGAGTGGTTGCCGTCGTGGTGATCTGGATAGCGCTCAGCAGTGGCAGTGTGGCTGAGCCGTACGTCATTGGTCTAAGCATCTTTCTAGTTGGTACTGTACGTAGTAGTACCTTCTTGTTGCATGGTGGTCGGTGGAATACTGGAACACCAGTACTAGACTAGCTAGCACGTCCTGGGCAGCGACGTCTGAACGCATCTGCGTCCTGGGCAGCGACGTCGACGGCATGGTGCGCAGCAGCTCCGACAGACTGAGCCTCCTCAAGGCCTCCAGTTCTCTCTGGAGACTCGACCCGCGTGCTGGAGCAGGGCAGCGGTCGTGGCCGTCGCGGGAGGCAGACGATCTGGAAGTGGACACGGTGGGCAGCCAGCAGGTGGCCACCAGGATGCGCGCGCTGTTGGTTGAGTTCGTGGGAGTCAGGTTTCCAGTGGGGCGGGTCGCGGCGCGCCGCTATCTCCGCCAGCGGGTCGCTTTACGCCAGCGGGTGCTAGCAGACCAAATGCCACGGCCCGCCAATACTGGCGCGATATGTTGCGGCGGCCTGCTACAGCCCGCCAGGCCGGTGTGGACAGATTGCTCTGGTTTTTTTTTGCATTTTTGTAAAAATTCATTTCTGAACAAATGTACGTTGCTGTACATTGCACAGAAAATTTCCAGAATGCAATAGAAAAAGATGCTGAACAAATGTACGTTGCTGTACAGTGCAGAATGAAATAAAATTTCCAGAAAATTTCTGAACAAATTTGTGGTAAAATTGTATCAAATTTTGTCATAATTGTTGTAACCAAATGAAATAGATATAACACAACTCGATAGCACAACACTGGCATGATTCCACTTCACAAAAAAGGATCAGCAAACACCAGATATATATACTACCAAGTATTAACTAGAAAGACAGGCACAATAACACAAGAACCATCCTTCGAATTGGGAGGTGGTCTAACAAGGCCTTCATTATAAGTAGAACTGACAAAATGATGTGAATGGAAACAACAAGCAGGTGGTCTGACAAGGTGAGGTTTCAGTACATACATGGGAATGGTGTGCTCAATAGCGGTGTCTCATGAAATCAGTAAGATCAGTACATAAACACAACTGCTCACATAAGTTGATAAACACAGCAGTTGAACATAAAGATTATTTATCCAACTGTAGCGGAGAACTCCTAAACATATGGGCAACAGTTGAAGTACTCCACCATTGCCTGCGTGTAGCAAACAGAGCCAGAGTAAGAGACTGTAGGTTAAATATATCAACCAGTTCAGGCTTCAAGTCAAATGCATATCGATGCAGCGTATTACCAATTATAAACAGCAGAATTTTGTAAATGAAATATAAACAGATGCACATCAACGTACATGCTAAGCAATGTAGTGATTGTGAAGTAAAGCTGTAAGTTCCCAAATTGGATGGTGGAATGCATAAACTATAATGAGAGCAACTTTGATTTGAGTGGATAAAATACAGGGAGTAGTATGCAGCAATTATGCATTAACCAACAAGGCTGTCAATCAGGTTTTAGGCTTACCTAAGCTAATCAAGGGCCAACAATATCAGCATCTCTTCCATATATGTCGGCCCGTGTTCCATAAATAACATCAGTTGTTATTGTGTTGACATGAGTGGTTCCTGCAATGACAAAGAATGAATATCAGCAAGTTTTTTCATAAAATAAGTAATGACCATAGAATGCTAAATAGCAATAAGGGAGAGGTAATTACCACGAGGCCTCATCCAATCTTGCAAACATATAAGAGCCTCAACCGTGCTGCCAACTAATCTGCTCCTATAATCACTTAGGATTCGTCCTCCGGTGGAGAAGGCGGACTCCGATGCAACAGTTGATGCGGGTACAGCCAAGACATCTTTTGCTATGCGAGATATAATGGGATACTTGTTTTCATTAACTGACCACCAATTTAGGATATCAAAGCCATCACCTTGTGGACATAGATCTTCTTTCAGGTAAATGTCAAGTTCACTTAGCTTTGCTCGTTTTTGGTTATGTTCCTTGACCTGTACATCCCATTGATCCCATGGGTTACTAGTACCTATCACAACACTGCTGGATCCTTGATCATTATTCATTTCCGAGTCACAATCATGTGAAGAATATTCAACAAAGAGATCTTTGAATGTTCTCTTCACTTTATTAAGACACTTTGTTGCCTCACTTTCAAGTCCAGATTTTAAACAGAAGTCCAAGAATTTAAACTTGTATCTTGGGTCAAGTATTACTGGGAGACAAATATTCAAGAATGATAGCTTCCAATACTTCATCAATTTTTGCTGCATTACTATAACCATTGATTTAATGACATCATCTTCATGTTTACTCTCACTTTCCAAGGTTAGACGAATCTTCCAAATTGCATGAAAGTATAAGTGCGCTGTTGGGTACAACGTACCAGAGACCAACCTAGTACCATCGAGGAAAACCTTCAGCAAGCCGCAAACAGCTTCTGCAGTTTCCCATTCATCGACTGAAGGTAGACATGTATAGGAAGTATCTTGCAACTTTAAAGCTGTGAATGCCCTCCTATACTCTAGAGCTGTTTTAACCATCGAGTGCGTGGAATTCCAACGCGTGGCAGAATCTAGAGACAGGTTAGTCTTGCAAGAGATTCCTTCTTGTGCAATCATTTCCTTAAACTTCTTTTTCCGAGGTGGCGAGCTTTTAACATATTTGATGCTTTCACGAATATTGTCTACTGCCTTGCAACTAATCATCAACCCTTCTTGAGCAATAAGGTTGATGACATGAGCTGCACATCGAACATGTAAAAGTTCTCCTTTGCAAGGCAGCAATTCCTTCCCTAGCAGATTCGATTTCATGTAGCTCACACACAAATTATTATTTGAAGCATTGTCAAGGGCAATGGAAAAGATCTTCTTTTGCAAACCCCAATTCTGCATGCATTCCAACATGATATTGAACAAGTTTGCACCATCATGTGGTGTATCTGCCTCTGAAAACCAAATAACTTTTTTCCTTAATCTCCATTTTTCATCAACATAGTGGCAAGTGATAACCATGTAGCTGACAACCTGATTTGATGTCCACATGTCGGCTGTTAGAGAGACCCTAGAGTTGAGCTCCTGTAGACTCTCTCGAAGCATGGTCTTCTGTTCGTTAAATAGGTCAACACAATGAATTCTTATTGTTGACCTAGACACGAACTCAAATGTCGGATTCAGACTTCGCACAAATGCTCTAAATCCTTCATACTCTACTATCCGGAAAGGCAGTTCATGCAACACAATCATCCTTACCAACTCCAAATGTGCCCTATCAGGGTCATACTGCCATTTTTTCAGATCAGGTTGTGTCATGCCAGATTTCAGGGAGTCAACAAACTCGTTGATCTTAGCTCTCTCTTCACACACTAACAAATGCCTCGAGCAACTGCTAGTGCCTACTACTCTTGTAGCCACAAAAACCTTCTTGCAGTGTTTACATTCGGCTTCTCTCAGTTTATCAGCATCATCATAGATGGGAACAAAATCATTCCAAACATCAGATTTAAGCTTCCTTCTTTTTGACCTATGTGAGTTACCTACGAAATTTGAAAAAGAACATGTAATCATGCTATTTAAGACATGAACACAGCTGACATGAAAACTTAAAAGGAATATGCATGGGAACTTACAAGGAATCTCATAATGTTTAGGCGATAGCCGTTTGACACCTATTGTTTTTGGTGATGTTCGAGATAACATAGCATTGATCCCCGGGGATCCAACTACAGGCACTAGAGGTGACCTCCTCTTCTTTGGTGGTGCTTTTGGTGGTCTTCTTTGAACTGAAACTTGACCAATTCAGTAATAATAAGAGACAGCTAATAACAAATGCGAGGAAAGACAGTCACAATAACAGATAATCAAGTTGGATTACATAAACAGGACAACAAGATGGTACCATCAGACAACGCCATTACACAGCCACCAGGGCAGAACACTGGAACTTCCTATAGCACTATTTCAGATACATAAACAGGAATTTAGAATACACTAGATGAAACAGGCAGGGATTTTCACAAGACAATTTAATCTACCATTTTCAGAAACCACATCCAAGAACAGAACACATGCAACGGAAGACAGTCACGATATCAGATAATCAAATTCCCCTTCGCCGCCATCACCACCTACCGGTGCGTGCGTCTCACTCAGCATCTCTCTCCCCCTTCTTCTTCCCCTTCCAGCCTGAATGAACTCTACAGTAGTACTACGTCCCAAGGTTGGGGTTTCAGTTTCAGAGTTTCAGGGTGAGCAGAGCAGCAGGTTGATGACCGCTTGCGTTAGCCAAACATGACACATTGACACGAACACACGAACTTCCTACAGCACTACCACATCTGCGTTCGTAACACAAGCTACTCGAACAGGGACTTTGCAAGCTAACTACAACAAAGAACAGACAACAAAGAATACTACTGAAGTACTGATTCCGGCCATGCCGCATATATCTTGCCATCACTGCAGCTCCTCGTTCCCCACAGTTTACTACTGACAAAGAACAGACAACAAAGAATACTACTGACAATTTACCTTGAGCGTCCTGCAATGGAAGGGCTGCCCGAAGATCAGGGGCAAAGGCAAAGGCCGGAAAAGGGGGATGGGCTTGGGGTGGAGATGGAGTAGCGACGGCCACATCAGGGGCGGGGGGCGGAGGGGTGATGGCGACTGATGGCGCTCCGGCGTCAGGGGCGTGGGCGGCGGGCGGAGGGACGACGGCGACTGATGGAGATCCGGCGTCATGGGCATGGGCGGTGGCCGGATGTGGAGATCTCGGCGCTGCCGCCGCCGTCGACCCCAGCGCCGCCGTCGCCGCTTTCCCCATCATCGCTTTCCCCACCCCTGTCTCCTTGGATGCGGGTCGATGTATGTCCAGCGATGTGGTTGCGGTTCGACGCGATGTGCCGCTTCGGCCCGCTTGCAGTTGCGCGGGTGGCCCAGCGGCGCTTTGCGGGCCAAATATACGGGGCGGCGTAGTGGCGTAGCGGGTTGGCCCGCCCCGCTGGAAACCTGACGTGGGAGGCTGGATCACCTGGTGGACGCCATCCACGAGCTCTTAAAGCTCGCCAAGTTTAGGGAAGAAGGAGGCCAGTTAAATAGCTGGGAATTTGATGAGTAGAGCGTGGAAATAATGGGCAATTTTGAAATCAATTCTATCAGAATTATATTATGACAGCAGAGTTGGCAATATTAATAAACTAGATTTGAATTTGTATTTGAATAGCAGATCTCTTAAATTTGCATAGCAAGCAAATGCATAAATCAACAATAAGACGATCTCATTCTTAATCAGTCATACCCGTACATGCAATCCAAATGCCTGCTAAGCATACAATACAACAAACGGGCACACTGCAAAATATCTACAGTCCATTACCCGTGCAAACAAGAGAAATAGCATATGCTCATTACCTATCCGCAACTGTTATTTAGTTAAGGTCTCCATATCATTCTCTCGAAAAGAACTCGTGGGTACGACTGCTGCAGCTGTCTACAAAGTGTGGTGGTGGCGTCTCTCCGGCGGGCCGTGGTACGGCGGCGGCAGCGTCGACCAGTTGATCGGGAGCGTGGAGGTGGATCCGATCGTTTTTCTTTCAGAGTGCTCAGGGGGCTCTGTGCATTTTGCAAGGGTCTTTGTGTAATTTCTTTTCTTCGTTGGACCAGTTTGTAAGATGCTCTGAGTTTTCTGAATATAAGAGTCGGACCACAGTTCAAAAAAAAAAAAAAAAAAAAAAAGAACTCGTGGGCATCATCGTATTTGTCTAGTACAACGTTGTAGAGTGGATGAATCGGCTCTAGCAAGTTCGAGTATGGGCCAAGCATGTGCTGAGGCAAGGGGCATGAATCGGAACCAGTCATTGCGCTGTACTGGCTAACCGAGAGTCCACTGAGGCAGTAGCACGAGTGGTAGTGATCTCTGTTCTTTCCAGGTTTATCCCTCAATCCTCCCTCCAGCACCTGTATGTTACAGCAGTACGTGTAGTTTCAATTACGATATGAAATTTCACGTCTAGAGAATTATAGCTCATCACAAAATCTGAAAATAGCGACTCAAGATATCATCTATGGAAGAAATAAGATGTTTTTTCACCTGTGCACAAAGCAGGATGTATTGCTGCAGGGCAATGTTGTGGAACAACGGGCCTATTTGGTTGCTCTGCTTTACAAAATCAAATCCGAACTTCGCATAATCCACTGTTTCAGAACAAAATAAGAACGTTGAAATAACTCAAGATCAGACCTAACACCTTATGATCAAAGCAGTAAACACTAGTATGTAACGTAGGTTATGAACAGTACTAGAAATTTCTATTAAATTAGCAAAAAGTGTCGAGGGTAGACAGCATACTGACTACTGAGACCAAATGACACTAGTCCAATTTGTGGTGACAAGGAGTTTCGTTTGACCCAAAGTCAACATGATTTTGTATATATGGCAAGTCATGCCGGATACTGCATACTGAGATTTACCCGTGATCCCCCCCGTAAATATGAGGATTGGGAACGTACCAGGGCGCATGGAGCGGAGGACTACAACCCACACGGCCACGCCCCACGAAGGAGCTTGGACCCGATCACCCAGAAGGGCGGCACTAGGGGTGGGCAAAAATGGTTTGGCTGCAAACCGGGAAACCACGCTCTAATTTTTTATCGGATACAAAGAAGAAAAATGAACTAGCTTCTCTCTCCAAGTCGTTCTGCCTCGACCGGGCCACACTCTTGCGTGGGTCGTGGCCACCGACACGTGCCACTTCCCTCCGTGTCGGGACTCAATCCATCGTCCCCTCTCGACCGGGTCCAAACTCCCAGCGACCGGAAGGGTTGCTGCACCCCCGGCGATGCAACCAGTAACACCTTCTACCCTAGCTGGCCGGAGTCTGCTCCCCGTGCTAAGAGTCGCGACCGGAACAGAGCCTCCTCCTCGATGGATAGGCCATCCACGCCGATCGAGCCACGCTCCACCAACAAAAAGTCGAGGCAAGGCTGCATCCCTGCCGACCATCTCAACCACCTCTCGTGTGTCCACTCTGCCCAACTCCACCTTCTAGGGCTACGACGGTTCACATCCCCCGTCCCACCAAAGAGCCACGGCAATTCACTCGATCGGGAGACAAGGAAATAAAGGAACACTCCAACCACATTTCTTAGGTATCACCCGGAGGGGCCCACTCCCCAAACCAGGATACCCCCTATTGTGTGCGGATTTGCGTCATAGTTGTCTTAATGGACTAAAACTGCAAAACTTGAGAAGAGCACTAGTCATACCATCAACAGTTCATCACAATTCCAAAAGAGAAACACACCAGCTTCCTTCAGTGTGTTACTTTAGAGTTTATTTACCCACTGAACAAGATATATAAAGCATGGTATTTACAAGGAATCTCAGGCGACTACTTATCTGACCAGATATTTGAAGCAGAAATAGTATTTGATAAAGACACACTCGCCCCACAATTTGATTTTCCATAAGAAAATATTGCGCATAAATACTGACCGATAGAAGATTCTTCTGAAGCCAACCCAGAGGAGCTGGTCCCACAAGCATCATCTACTGAAGATAGTTTGCTGGAATATGATGGTTTAGATTGTTCATCAACAATTGTCATCAGTTTTTGTGCTAAAGCAATAGCAGCTCCCTGAACATACACCAGACATCTGTCATATATGGAGCAGAACATGTGGCTAAAAAAGCAAATACAGTAGAGCTACTTGCCTGCCAAAAGGAGTAGCAACCATCAACCAATTTATTGGTCCGTCCCTGGAATCCGCATTCCACTCCTTGACGAAATGCCACCCAGCCCTAAATGAACAGGCCCTCATTAGTGTTGCAACAAACAGAAATTATATAACTCCGTCCGTTCCTAAATATAAGGCGTATAAATTTAGTCAAAAGTCAAAGCTTGCTAAGTTTGATAAAAAATATAGAAGAAAATATCAACATCTATAATACTGAATAAATACACTATGAAAATAAATTTTATGATGGATTTATTGATGTTAATTTAGTATTTTAGATGTCAGTATTTTTGTCTATAAACTTGGTTGAACTTGCAATGGATTGACTTTTGACTAAAATTTATACGTCTTATAATTTGGAATGGAGGGAGCATGTGGCTGCAAAGTAAAACTTCAGATATTTCCTTGAAAAAGGTCTACTTTTCTACCTAGTGTTTTTGCAAAAGTTACTTCCAACTCTAAACTCTCGCAAAAGGTAACTTCTTTACAACCTTTGGCTGGTTTCGCAAGTGGTTTCAGCTGGCGTCAATGTCATGCCAGTGATGTGTCACCAAACAAACCAGTTCATGTTGATTAGACGGGTAAAGGTTTCAGCTAAACCACACTGAGCTCTCACTATTGGTCCCTTTGCCGTATCTCGCTCTGTTTCTCTTTGTTCTCTCTCTTTACCGATCTGTCCGATGACATGGACATGACGTCTAAACACATGGCATCCACGCTAGTTAAAAACCACTTGCCTAACCACCAAAGTTTGTAAACTGGACAGTTTTGGTCGTTAGATATTGCAACTTGGACATTTTTTAGAGTCAGTTGAGGATTGAGAAGTGGACCTTTATCTATTTCCTAATAATAACTATAGCGGTGATTTAGAATAAATATCTGAAACGTTTCTTCACTCATATAATTGAAAACCAAAGGACAAGCTTCAACTAATTGAACAAAAACTAAATAAGTTCCTAGTATAAGGGTCAGTTACTGAAATCAAAGAAGCCAGAAGTAGCACACCACACTCTAACAGAAGGAAAACTGAATAAGGTAATAGGGGCTGTTGTCTTACAATCAAGCTAGGCAAATCGAGTTTCTCCACTTCATTAAGCAGGACCATTGCAGCCAGCCCACAATACGTGTACCTTATCAAAGCAACTTTTATTTGAAGTTCTTGACAGATACATCCAGAAAATTATCAGAGATCATCCTTAGAAACATACCCACCATGAGCTTCAGCATAAGGTTCCCCCGCAATCCCACCTTCATAAGTTTGACAACTGGGCATAGAGTTTAAGAATTAACCAGTCATTCTATAGAAAAAAGAGACCAGAACAAACCAGCCAGATATTTTGCAATTGCAAAATTGACAATCACATTAACCAAAGCAAACCTTGCTATGTAGTTTCCAACACCTTTTGCCAGGTCAGCATCAAGAATGTTCACGAGGCTGGCGACCTAATCTCAACAGACGAAATATTATAGAACAGCAACAAAAATATTAAGAACTGTAAGAAACTCACCGATATTGCAGTATAGCAAGCACGAACATCGATTTCACCACCATCATGCATTCTGGTTGAAGGATATTCAATGGAGCAACAGACATTAGGTGGAAGGAACTTGGTATGGAAAGAATATTTTCCTTGCCCAATGTATTATCGAGAAAATGCAGACCTGAAAGCACCTGATTTGTCCTTCATTAGAAGCATAAACTTGTACAGATTGTCCCTGATTAACAAAACAGAACTGTTAACAAAATGACACAGATGTAATTCATATCTTTCTCTAAGAGCAGACATGGATTTACCTTTTTATAGATGATAGTGCTCTTTCACTCCCTATGGTTACAAGTGTATTTACAGCAGCATACGATGTAGCAAGATGCGGTAACTGCCAAAGAGAAGGGGAGCAACAGGATGAAGTTCAAAATTGGGCAGTAGAAATTATCATCTTAAATGAGTGTGCAAGCATGATATAAAATCAGTTGATCAAATAACAAACAAGATTAATGCTATCTCTGAACTTTGAAAAGATTGGAAAACAAAACCACTACAACAGCTAGCTTTGCCAACTACAGTAGACCTTCAGTCATATAAACACATCAGGTCACTGAATACCAAAAACACAGGTACGTATTTCATATAAAATAGATATCCCAAGTTTTTATCACGCTAAAGTCAGGTTCAGTATCTCTACACCCCAGCATTGACATGACCTGTCCCAAGTTCCATGGCTGTCTAAAATTGCATTTGAGGAATCAATGCAAAAGATTAACCAACCCAAAGCTAATACTGAAGCTAAATGTGTGGAACTTAAGAAAAGTTTGAGATGAGAGCAAACCTGCCCAGGTCCACCAGCGTATCCACCATGTTTGTCCTGAAACAATTATAATTACAAACCCACATAAGAGACCAAATGGCATTGAAATATTCAGAATCACTGTATGTGCAAATGTGTGCCTTCTGTGCTTTAGTTATGTATAATAACTATTAAAAATCAGTAAAAGTAAAAATCATATTGCTTAAAAAACTTTTAAGGGACAACATGAGGTGACCAAGTAGCACAAAATAAATTAAAGCTTATTTTCCAGTACCATCCTTCTACGAAAGCAACATTACTCAACTGAAGCATGACGCTATATAGTTTACTAGATCTAAAATGTACTGTTCTGTGCAACCAGAATCTAGTGTCATGGTAACACGTGGATGAGATATCTATTCATCTAGCCAAGCCATATTAAGCAGGCTAGCAAAGCTGTTCAGCCATTCAATCTTGTTCTCATCTCAAGGAGAGCGAAAGTGTGAAAATCAGTCTGCTTATAAAGTTATCGACAGATATATCTTTAAGCATAGGATTAAGAAATTTAACAGCAAACTGTACCAACACATCAGGCAGTTATATGGTAGCAGATCCAAACCTGGCATCGAGATAAAAAGTCCACAATATCGTTCTCGAGGTCATCGTCAAGCGTTTCGTCCAACAAAGCAAGTCCGTGAACCATCCAATAGCACAACCAAGGTCGACTGGAACAACCAGAAGGAAAATATGAGCAAAATATAGACCAGGGATGGCATGCAAGTCAATTCAACACTGGAGAAGCATTACTTGGCATCGAGTACATGGAAGCTCGGTCCAAGATGCCTCAGACTTTTCGTCAAATACTCGACATGCTGATCACGCCACAGCTCTAGCCTGCAACAGAAGAATAAAAACACGATCAAAGCTCGGCATAAGCAGGTGGATAGCATCACAATCTCAATTAGTGCTTGTTAAAGAATTAAAGTTAAAAGGCACACTCGTACAGTCCTACAACACCTAATTGACGGCACTAAAGCTTCTAAGAGCAAATATGCTGATACCACAATCAAGCAATCCTTCCCTCACATCTGCTAAATAGGTGAATTTATCAGTGAACTTCCAATTCCGAGCAGAAGCCAAGCAGAAGTGCAGAACCATCTGATCCCCGTACTAACCGAGCCCATCTCTCGCACCCAAACCCTCCACTCCCAAACACTGCGAATAGCCGAAGTAATACCGAGCGTGGTCGAGGGATCCTTACATGACGGACTTGGTGTTGGGCGGGGCGTCAAAGAGGACGCGGTAGATGTCGGCTACCCGCGCCTCCACCTTCATCTGCTCCACCTGCGTCACGGTGAGCCGGGGCAGCTCAGCGGCCCCGCCGTCCTCCGACGGGTCGCCCCCTGTGGGAGCCGGCGGCGGCGGCGGCTGCGACGAGGATTCCATCGGGGGAGTAGTGCTGCCGCGGCTGCGAGCTCTGTCTCTGTGTGGTCGCGCGGATCTCAGCAAAAGGCAAACTCCTTAGTTTTTTTTTCTTAGGTACAATTCGACGCCAATACAGAAGTGAAAGTGGCAAACCTAGCCCAACATACAGTGAGGCGCAATGGACCAGCCCATCTTCCTGGCGAGGCCGTGCTATACCTGCCCGGCCCGAGCCCGAGCGGATCATTCCCACCACCGCACACACGGCCGCGCCCCCCGCCGCCGCCGCACCGTAGGGCAGAGTCTCTTTCCGCCTAGCGGCTGCGGCAACCAAAGCAGCAGCAGGAGGAGGAGCACACCGCGTTGAGATGGCTGCCATGGTCGGAGCGCGCAGGGCTCTCTTCGCCGCCCGCTACTCCCCTCGCGGCGAGCTCGCCGCTGCGCTCGTCTCCCCGGCCCGGCGCGTCGATTCGCTGCCCAGGTAACTCACGCCGCTCCGGTAACTCGTCGAGTCCTATCCTACGACGGGTCTTCCCCTGCCTTGCCAATCTAGTGTAGTTTGTGACGTTCGCATGATTTCACTCATCATCCAGTGGTTTAGCTCTCTCTGTGAAATTTGCTATTGAAAATAAATCCACGTACGTTAAATATAGAAGAAATCGATTTTACTTGGAGCTTGAAATGGCAAAAATACGAAGCACAGACGCCAACCCACCCATGCCACCGTAGAGGAACTGCAGAGAGCAGTTTCTGAAACTAGCTTGCCACTTCAACCACGAATTGTAATTTCACTGTCCGCGGACCCAAACAGATTGCTTTGACGCCTCAAAATGTCCTAGATGGTTTCCTCTTGAAAATGTGTTTCTTGCCTGAAAACTCACGTGCTTCGTTTGCTATTCTGTTTCAGTCTTCCAGCTGAAAGAGGATGTCTGCGTTCTTGGGCTCCATACCGAGCCGCTGGCAATCTGGCATCCGAACAAGTTGATGGAGACTACCACTGCGAGTGGGGGGTGCAGAACGAGGGGAACTACGGCATGTCCCGCTCGAATCACTCAGCGGATCATCAAAGCCGCCCCCTGCAGAGGGATCCCCCTTCAGCTCATTCTTCAGAAGGCACTGACAGAAATAAAGGTGTGCATGTTGGTGGCTCTGTCAATGGGCATTATGGACGCAATTCTGAGCAGCATTACCAAAGTGGTGGATCATATGGCTTACCAAGTAGTCGCCAGCCATATACCGCTGCAAGAGTGGATAACGAGACAGCTGGATATAATACCAGGCAACCTTATGGGGGCAGTAGCGCATACAGTCATCAAAGCCCCAATGGCGATCTACAAAATGCTCATCGGCAGCATCACAATGGCACACAAGCTAATAATGGCCTTTCTGCAGATGGTAACGTGCAAATGAATCACCATCCTACTGGATATGCCACATACAACTCTGGATACAGCACCCGAAGTAACCAGCAGAGCTATACTGGTGGGCAGTATGGATACGGTCCATCAGCATATCAAAACTCAACTGGAAATGATCATCAAGTGTTTCAGCAACAGAAGGTTGATCAGATATCTGATGGTAACTACACAAATAGGCCTGGCAATTCTGCCTCACAATATCCGAACCCAAGCAGTTCCTCTAAGGTGCATGTTGCAGGATTTCAACAAGGCCACAATGGTGATCTTGCATACAGTGCCAGGCAACCTGATCGGGCCAGTAGTGCATACAATCACCAAAGTCCTAGGGAGGATCCACCAAATACTCATCAACAGCACAATGGCACTGGATATGGCACACACAGCTTAGGTTACAATACCCAGGGTAACCAGCATAACTATACCAGTAGGCAGAATGGATACGGTCCTTCAGGACAATCATATCAAAACTCAGCTGGAAATGTTCAGCAACAGAATGACTATCAAAGGGGTGATTATACAAATATGCCTGGAAATTCTGCCTCCCAGTATACAAATCGTAGCAGTTTCCATAATGAGCACTCTGCAGGATTTCAGCAAAGCCATGCTTCACAAGCCTATCCGAGTCCTTATGCTGCTAACAAAGTTGACACACATAGAAATCATCCAGGGCATTTCATGAATGTAAACACAGATGTACAGAGCAACCGTAATGGAATTTATCAAGAAAAGCATTTAGGTATTCAACCTATCACATCAGCTGAGAACAACTTGACCGGTACACCATATCAAGATAGCATGTACCAGCATTCACGACCTGGCAGCCTTCCAAATGATGGATCACCTTCCAAAGTATCTGACGAAGCTGGTGGCATACCCAAAGGCACTATTGAAGAACTGGATAAGTTATGGGAAGAAGGGAAAGTAAAAGAAGCTCTTGAAGCTCTACCAATGCTGCGAGAAAAAGGCATTATACTGCATGCTCCTCAATACTTTAAATTGATGCAAGCATGTGCTGATGCATCTGCTCTTGCAGAAGCAAGACAAATACATCATGAAATATCTCAATCAGAACTAGCTGCTGACAAAGATGTTAACAACAAAATTTTGGACATGTATGCTAAATGTGCCTCGATGGAAGATGCAAAGAAACTGTTCAGTACTATGGCTCAGCGTGATTTGGCATCTTGGAGCACTATGATCTCAGGGTTTGTGCACAATGGTCTTGGTGAAGAGGCAACTGATTTGTTTGATCAGTTTAAGCAGACAGGAGATAAACCAGATCCTGGCATGTTCACACATGTTTTCTTGGCCTGTGGAATTTTGGCATCTGTCGATGAGGGCATGTTGCATTTTGAATCAATGCAGAAGGATTTTGGTATAACTCCTGCCATGGATCATTATGCCAGCATTGTTAATATGCTTGGCCAGTCTGGCTATCTTGATGAAGCTCGTGAATTTGTTGAACGGATGCCAATGGAACCGAGCATTGATGTGTGGGAAAGTTTGATGAATATGTGTCGACTTAATGGATCTTTGGAGCTGGGAGATCGCTGTGCTCAGATTATAGAACGTCTGGATCCTTCTAGGCTGAATGAGCAGTCTAAAATGGGTCTTTTCCCTGTGAATGCTTCAGACCTTGCAAAAGAGAAAGAAAGGAAAAAGGCTAATTCTGTTGAAGCTAGAAGCAAAGTTCATGAATACAGAGCAGGGGATAGATCCCATCCTGAAACCTTTAAGATCTATGAAGAGCTGAGGTACTTGGCGGCTCATATGAAGGAGGCAGGCTATGTTGCGGATACTCGATTTGTGCTCCACGATGTTGATCCAGAAACTAAAGAGGAGGCCTTGCTAGCTCATAGTGAGAGACTAGCTGTTAGTTACGGTCTTATAACCAGCGCTGTCCGTTCGCCTATTCGGGTTATAAAGAATCTTCGCTCCTGCGGAGATTGTCACACAGCTTTGAAGATAATCTCTAAACTTGTTGGCCGCCAGATCGTTGCAAGGGATGCGAAGAGGTTCCACCATTTCGAAAATGGTGTCTGCTCTTGCAAAGACTACTGGTAAAAAGAACGCAACAAGTTTGCATTGTTACCGAACTTAATAGGTACAAAACCACAATAGATTGTGTAAATCCTAAAGGTATGCTGCAGCCTATGAAACATTTAGTTAACCACAAGTTTCATGTTAGGGACATGTTGTATCCTCTATTATTTAACGCCTCGTTTAAGTGTTCTACTTCTGGAATTTAAGCTTGAAACATTCTTTATCTGATGATGACCCTTGACGAAGCTAGGCCTAGCCAAAGAAAGATGCCTAGAGCCTAGAGGAACATTTTCGTGGTGTATGTGACAACTATTGCATTCACCTAATTCTTGAAGAAAATTACTGACTTTTTCGTGTGATGCAACAAAACAACATGCATTCTGGTGTTCCTAGTGTACAACTGTCACGAGATCTTGTTCATGTGTTCTTCAATTTTTTTATAAGAATTCAGAAGGACTTATATCCCATATGTGTAACCTTTGATTTATAGGATTGTACTCCTCATATGTGTGTTTTGTACCGAAAACCTAAAATGGAGACCGGGCTACATGGTGCCCGATTTTTCAAAAATTCAAAATCGACATTTTTTTGTTTCAAAAAATCGAGATTTTTTTCCATATGTAGATATTGTCGAGATTTACAATCGTGCAAATTTTTAACTCCAAATATGTTGTATTTTGGGTTGCACAAAAAAGAAAAATGGGTGGATCTGAGTGGTGAACAATACGCAGTTTCAAAAATTTGAAAATTTCCCCGATTTGTCATTTTGGTACAGCCCAAAATACGACGAGTTTTAAGGTAATTTTTTGCACGATTGTAGATCTCTACACTATCAACATCTGTGATTCTTTTCGCGATTTTTGGAAACTCGAAAAATGTCATTTTTGATTTTTCCAAAAAAACAGGCTACATGTTGGGCGGGTTCCAAAAATCCACTCTCTGTTTTGTACACTTTATAAGAAAAAAAAGTCCATGTACGCATATAGCTTATGGTGCAATCAAATCACATAAGATTATTCATGACAGATCAACACGTCTTTTTGTTCTCCGTATGTGTATTGATAATCATGTACATAGAAAAAACCTTAGTCTGCTATTAAAAAAGGAGCCACTCTATCATCTCGTATTGTGAGTACTAAAATATACTCATTGGATTGGAAAATATAGACATTGACCAACAATTACTTTGTTAGAATGAATTATGTAGCATAAAAATACTTGTTTATGGTTGTAGACTTGTAGTTTTGTATGACGTGACAACACATTTATATAACACTTTCTCCGTTCCGAGTTATAAATGGTTTGAATATTTTAATGTGCACTACATACGGAGTGAAATGGGTGAACAAACACAACAAGACGAGTCTATGTACATGTGATTCAGAAGAAAAAAAAGGCAGAACAACTTATAATTCGGAACGGAGTAAGTAGCTTTTGGTCAAAAAATTGTCTTAGCCAAATGAAGTACCTTGACATGGGAAAAAAAATACCAATCTGTAAGTCTGTATAGAAAATAGCGAATTCGTATAGACATTGTCCACCGAACGTGGCACAGCTTTTCTCCTCTCTTTTTTTAGCATGCACAGCATTTCTCCTAAGTCGTATAGACCGCGTCCACCGAACCAGAGCCGTGGCTCACTCGGGTCTCACAGGCCCTCGGCGTCCAAACTGTAAAAGAAGCCCAGAGAGGGAGGGTTTTAGAGCCCATCCACACCACACCAGCCATGGCGACGGCGGCTGGCGGCGCGCGGCGAGCCCTCGCGGGGCTGCGCTCCGCTTCCCCATCCACTCTCTCCAGAGCGTTTTCCCGTCCAGCGGCGGCCACCCATTCTCCGGGGGCCGCTCTGCCCCGCGCCGCCTCGCGCCGGCGCCTCGCGATCTCGAGGTACCTCGGTGTTCCTTTTCCTCGAATTGGTCATGTTCGGGCAGTACGGTTTGCTCAGATTCGGCCGGCGTGTGCAGGGTCCCGGTGGCGGCGCTAGGCGGAGTGCAGGGTCTGATGCCGCTGCACAGCGCGACGGCGTCGGCGCTGCTCACCTCCATGCTCGGGCTTAAACCCGGGTCCTGGGGCTGGCTCTCGGAAGGTAAACCAAACTTAACTTGGCTTTTGTCTTATCCCCGTGCCATGGATGACGCGTGGAAATGCTAGTAAAAGTTAGGAAGTTGGACGAACTCTGGTGAACCAGATCAGAACTAGATTTTGTTTTCCTTGCTAAGTTTGCTGTATCTGTAGACACAATTGTGATTTGTTAGTTCTGAACTTTTAATGTATCCGCCCCTTCAGCCTTTTTGTTGCCTGGTTCGGTCTCTCTGAGTGGCTTATTTCGTTGAAAACGTTTCCATGAGACTTTCTTTCATTGAAGAAGTCCATGACTTGTTCTAGGTGATATGAGGTTGAACAGGCTTTAGAAAAAAATGCAAAGAAGGGTACATGAAGGTGGATTATGGATAAAAAGAAATTAAAATAGTATAATTTTTTTCATGAACTGACTAAAACTAAAGGACTCAAGGAAGGAAAAACGGATTAGGATATTTTTGTTTGTCTTCTAGATAGAGAAAAAAACTAAAGGAGAATAATACGGCGAAACATTTATACAAAACCGAGCACACGCAAGGGAGGGGGAGTACCTTTTCTTTAGCTTCCAACATGAAAGATTTAACCTACTATACTAAATGCCTTTCAAGATGTATATTTCTAAACTGACTTAACCTATTAAGCCCTTCCCCCTAAACTTTAAATCCCTATCCAGGATTCCCATGAATGAGATGGCTATTTAAGGCCAGGCTGCAAACCACATAACCATACCTGGTGGTAGAATGATTGTAGTAGGAAGCTAGTGTTTAGTTTACTGGAGAGTTTCAGTCTAGTTTGCGTTTAGTTTCTCCTCTTTCAGTTTAGTGGATCACATTAACTACTTTAACATTGTTGCTGGCTTGCTTTCTGGATTAGGATGATCAAAGTGGTCCATAATGCATGTCTCTATGTTAGTAAACTTAGGATTTTCAAATGTATAGTACCTTCAGCTGAATTTTATTGTTGTTGTTGGACATTCACTACTTTAACATTGTTGGGCATTTTTTGTGTTGGACATTTAATTAGGTTGCACCTGGGCGTCTCTAATTGTTATGTTCTTTATGGAGTGCTTTCCTCTTAGCAAGCTGATTAGAAGAACTAAAATATTGCTTCTTGGTTTTCTGTCTGAGCATTTTGTTAACTGTCTTCTCCTTTCGAACAGCTGTTATGTATTCTCCATTTCTGCCTCTTGCTTGCCCGATTTCAGCTTTTCTTAAAATTCGGATCTGGTAAAATGGGTTGAGACCGTCCATTAAAGTTCCTTACAGTACCATGACACGGGTACATAATTATTAGGCATATGTTGTATACACACAGAGATCCCAAAAAATGGTCACCATAGGGCATATGGAACCAAGCAGTTGAAACCAAGGTGTATGCAGTACTTCATACCAAAATAGCTGTTAATTTGCTAGACTTTCACAAGTGTTTCATGCTGCTTATATTGCTGGTGGACACGGATCCGGTGACATGCCCATGGCATGTGCACCGATGAACAGTGCCGTGCCTTGCACTCTGGGCCGGTGGATCGAAAATGAGCAGACCAGATTAACACACTGTAGCGAGAGTACTGTAGCAGACGTACTGTAGCAGACTCCCTGTAGCGAGCGCACTGTAGCAGATGCACTGTAGCAGATGTTCATCTATCCACCGATTTTGGATCCAACGGTGAAAAACTGGGCGCATGTCACGGTTACTGTTCACCGGATCTCGTTCCATTGCTGGTTCACTGGATCACCTGAAATTTACGTCCTTACCAAATGGATATACATACTGCACTAGCCTGGCATGCTGTACTGATCATGTTATTATATGGAGCATTTTGTTTTTGTTCTGACCCATTGTTTTTTCTCGTTTTCAACTTCAGGGTTTGCAACACCACTATAACAAGAATGGGGTTTCAGTCGCCATACAAGAGTCTTCATCTTCAGTTTAGCCTTCCCTTGGCAGATTGCAATAACACTCCCTGTGGACTAAACCCTTGGAATTTTGCTGGTGGAATATGTAATATTACTGCTTAAAAATTATGATTGTGTGCCAGTCATCTTATTATCCAGTGATGATATTCATGCCAAATTTTTGTAACATTATTTTGTGATACCAGTTTCGTTAATTTGATGGCATTTTGTGATTCTTCGTCCCAGAGTGTATCGCGGAATTAAAACATCATCAGTTCATAACGTCATTTGCATGGCTGCCATACCAGCATCGTTCCAACAGATACAAACTCTGTTTCAAGAACCAGGGTTCCATTTTGGATATGGTACAGGCCAAACACCTCTTTTTAATTCAAAATCGATATTTTGTGATGAAAAAGGCGAAAACTCAGTTTGGCTCATGAGCCCAGTGATCCCTTAATTTTTAAAAATCCTAAAATCGTGAATACAAGTTTCTAAAAATTGTGGAAGAAAATTCTTGATGTAGTCAATGATGTAAAAACAATTGTGCAAAATTGCAAGCTATTTTTTTGAATTCTGATCTAAAAAATGACAAATCTGATAAATTTTGGAGTTTGAAAATATGCACTGTTCACTATACTAAATCCATTTTTTTGTAGCTCAGAAACAAACTATTTCAGATGGACATTTTACACGTTTGTCTATACATCATTGTGTATGTACAGATTTTTTTTCAGAAAATTTGAAATTGTGGTATTTTTAATTTTGAAAATAAAGGGATCACTAGAGCTGGGAGCCAAAATTCCCTACTCAGATCCGAAAAATCTGCATTGTCTTTCTGTATCATATACAGACACCATATCACAAAAGCAAGGGAAAATTTGAACTAAATCTGCTTTCGGAGGCTAATCATGGCTGAGTTCGCCCTTTTAGACAAAATATTTACATTGAAAGCTGTACTTCTCATTCCGCCAAATTTCATACTGTAAGCCAAAAAGGACGGAACAAGGATCATTTGCTGCAAGTCATAATATATCTTTATATTGTTCATCATGACTTTTCGGATTCATCGTCCCCAAAACTACATACATTCGATACTCCCATACAACGATCTTTGTATTGTTTGACACCGTTCATCTATTGCTGCTACACTCAAGAGATAATAGTCACAGTTCTAACCTCGTCTTGTCATCACCTTCAGAGTGATCATTGGAATGTGACTCGAATCTCGATCATTCAGGGGGGTGTTCTGAAATACATCAAACAGAAGAGCTCGAATTCGCTCCCGCAGCCCCCAAGTTTCTTCAGGGTTGAACCATTTGCGTCCAAACTAAAAAAAGCACAATAGTCAAGACTCCGATTGTTACTGAAAAAATAATGGACAGGCTTGATTTATACCTTGCAAAGGCGCTCTCTTGTCCATCTATCTGGTGCCTCTTGAATAAACTTCTCTATGTAGTAAAGCATAAATATACCACAGTCATAGTCATTTCGCTGGCGCGGCACCTTGCAAGTCGAAATGGAAGGTAGCTTTAGAAAATTGGCACAAAAAATGATAAAGAGTTGAGCCTCTCGAGAACTATCATCAGAACACTCAGGTACTTACCTCAACTTTTTCCGTGTGTATATTTCTTGGAAGATGTCTCCATATCGTGCCTGAAAAGGGAATGTCATAAGACGGATCCTTCTGTAGATAGCACCATTCTTCTTTGAGGTAGCTGCAACAAAAAAAAATCATATTCGTGAACACGACTAAGGTTAATCAAAGGTAGGAATTTTCAGAATGAAAAGTTCCCCCTACAGGGACGGTACACATCACCACAGATCCCTCCAGTTCTGAGTTGTAAATGCTTGGGATCAAGAGCAAATATTCACGTAGTATCACGGAACATACCTCTCAATCACACGAAAAATCTTGTCGCTGGGATGCAGTCCTAGAGAGTCCAAGTGGAACACTGTTGGCCCTGATTCTCTCTCTTTTGTGGGCATGCAGATAATAACCAAACTCCAGTGCATCCTAATTTACAAGAGCATGAGCTAATCAGAGTCTTATGTGTACATGATAACTACATACTCTAGAACGTTATCTGCCAACCATCAAACACACCCTCATGCCAAATATTAACCAAACTAATCATATATGTGCTTCAAGGAGCAGATAAACACGTCCGATTTAGAGTTATCCAGAGATGAAAAACTTACTCTCCATGTATAGGCAAAAGTACATATGGTGTCCTAAAAATATCTACATTTTTCCACCATCTCCTTAACTTCTCAAACTGTGAGTCGCAATCACCCTACAAAGAATGAACAAGTCAACCAGCAGTTGTCAAAACTAGCTTTGAGGGTGAAGAACAGATAATCCCAACATGCAAAAGGTATTGAATGAATAGAAATTTATAAAGCAAAAGAGAAATGATGAAGTAGGCTATTTTCCAGAGAGAAAAATATGCACAGATTTTTTGGAACATATCATGTTGAAAACCGAATAACCATGCATATTTGCAGTTTTGCATTGAACAAACAAAGACCGCCAAGGTTTTATAGAATTTCCTGGAACTTAAAGTGGGAATATCCTGCTGCAATTTGGAAAACTATGTGTCAAGGAGAAGTGCAGAGAACTAGAATTTTTCTGTTTACATGCATATGTAGCTCCATATTTTATTAATCGCGGCAACAGGGTGATATAAACTAAAACGAAGCTTTGAAAGAACAAAAGTATGATTTAATGTGAACTGAATGACACAATTACACTAGGTTGTTGTTAAGTATGCAATTTAAGAATACAGTCACTGTAGCAAGAAAGTCAATACGGTGGCATCCCGTATGGGAACAATGAACCTTCCACTTCAAGCCAACTCATCGACCAACTATAGCAATACTTCAAACCATGGAATTGCAGGTAATGTTGAATGTTCTAAATTATTAAATAAACATAGAAGGATCAAGAGCATACCTTCCTGGATAATAATGCCTCTTCAAGTTTGCTGTAGAAATATGTACTGAAGATGTACAAGTCGCCACAAAGCCGGGATCTTTTTAGGTACCTGACATGGTCATAGTCAGAATGGACAGGCAACGTGTATTAAAAACTACACAGCATATTATTTTATTTTGACGTTTATTCAGCTAGAGCTTCCAAACGAGAAGAATAAATAGAGCATAGACATTTCCATCTTGAAGGGAACACGTCACGATAAACGTGAGATATGTTGAAACTTCACGACTCGGTTGATGGATACAATTCGCATTTAGTCCTTTAAACAAATCAAATATGTCTTTCAAACATTTGGAGGTACTGATTATTCGCTGTAGTAGCTCAGTTATAAAATGAGTAGGAGACCTACTTTCTATTTCAACATAACATTTGGTAGTCCTAAAGTGGCATCTAAAGTAAGTTACTACAGATAAAAACAACTGAACAAAGACAAAAAATAAATGCAGTTCAGTCATACACATCAAGACTTTCTAACAGCTGCATGCGAGCACTTGAACGTTGAACTTACTAACAAAAGAAAGAGGAAGATAATGTCATAAGCAGAAAAGGGAATAGAGTACTTACTCGATGTAAAAATTTATAACAGGTGATTTCAAAAATACTGCAGGTTTAAGACATTCTATGTCAGAATATGTCAGCTCAACACTTTCCGGGTCAGCTCTGTAGACAGTAATAGACATTAGTTTCAGAGACGATTCTATCTGTTAATACCGGTAACTTTACATGATTCTCACCTTGATGGATAGTAGATCTTTGACTTTTTGTCCCTACACAAGTACGATTTGATTAATGAAACATCTATGATTGGTCACTGATTTACAATATACAGTGATGAAATATAAACCGTATCTCTATTGTGTTACCAAATTACCATTCATTAGCCATCTCAACATCAACTGATTTAGCAGGTTCTGTATCTTCATCATCCAAGAGAACTACTTCCTGAAAAACCGAAGAGCATGATTGGAACACATATGAAGAAGTCTTATTGATGTCAAATGTTTGCAGCTAAGATCAATGACAATAATAATGAAACATTAAAGCATCAGTGACGATCTTCTCAGTGAATCAAATCCAAACACCGTAACATGATTGATGCCCAATTTTTGGCACATCTAGGCTTTCATTTTGTTTTATTAAAAATAAAATAACTTTGTGATTTGAACTCAATAGATTTTTATTCAGAAAACATAGAGATGGATGAAATAAAAATTTGTATTGGTACCCATAATTTTACACCATGGTAAGTATGATGCTAGATGCACAGAGCAATTTTAGTCTAGATAACAGGTTTCAGTTTCACGAGTGAAAAGAAAAAATATCAAAGACCAATGTAAGAAAAAGGTGAAATAGTTGTCAGCATATTCACCTTGTTTTTGTCTCTTTTATTTAACATCTCATATTGGTACATCTGATTCTTAGAATTGCCAAACCTGCATATCAGATTTATCTATCAGCAAAACAAAATAACCACATAGGCACGTACCAACACAAGCCCACAGGAAATAAGGGGTCAAACAACAATCTCTACCTGGTTACGTTTGGGTTTTTGCTACTTCCTTCACGAGGTTAGATCTATTTCAAGTTGTTAGGTCTGCAGCTGATGCTTCCATTGAGGAGTCTTGTACGTGGCTATATAATATATTTTCCCAGTCTACTCCCCTACTCTAACACCCACGCTCTCGGAATTTACCAGCTTACCGCTACAATCCCTAGCCTCCATCGAGCACAACTAGAATCTATCCTCAAGATCCACGGTTCATACCATAAAAGTGGTTTTAAAGAGACATATTACTTGCAGGAACTATTAAGATGGAACTATGTTCCTCCTGTAAACTGGAAAAGATAAGACAAGCTTATTCCAACATGGATATTCCATCAGGTTAATCGAAAAAGCTGGCTATGAGGTCACTGGAGTCGTATATGCAGGTTATAAGCCCAATGGTTCACGAAAATATAGCACTGGAGATGATGTATAACCTTTGAAGTCACTAATGACAATGACAAAGGTATAGGCGTCCACAAAATCACAGCATAAAACATGATCATGAAACTAAATTTGATATGGTTGTGAGACATGGGAAGATAGTTAACAAGAAAACAGTGCTGCAAACACTGTCAGTAATTACTACTAGATGGAAAGTGAAACGCCAGAGTTACAAGAGAGAAATGGTCAACATGCGACGCGTAAATGTTGTACAGCAAAGGACAGAGTGAAAAGTCCCTGATGTATAAGTGAAACAGGCAAAGTGCTATAGAAGGTATATCATAGCTCATCTTGATAGAACTACCAGAACTAAAACACCAAATGAACTCGATTAGTAAATAGGAGGGAATACCTCTTGGGGGAAATCTCAAAAGCGTCATCTTCCGTATGTCGTTTATCGGACATACCCTTTGACCCAACATTGTTATTTTTCTGTCGATTTTTGGTACAAATCTTCAAACCTAACCTCCTATCATCCATATCTGAAAATTTATTATCAGTAGAATTTTGACGAACTGTACGTCTATTTAGTTCACGATTGACTGGTTTTCTTGCTCGTTCCCCAAGTTTAAAATATTCTAGCTCACTAGCGAATGCAGCTCCATCAACCTACATATAACCAGGAAAGTTGTCAAAACATTTGTAAATTCTAATCACAAGTGTATTCTGATAAAATGTAGCATGTAAAAATTAGGAGGACACCAAAGTGCTCACCTTGCCATTCTTTGTAGGTGGAGCAAAATATGACTTCTGATGGCGTTTGACACCAGAGTTGCTGCAGTTGAGCTCATCACCACTATCTGCAAAATATATGCATATGGTACATTGGTGACTGGTAAAATATAAGCTACATCCTTCAAACAGTTGAAGGCAAGAAACAGGAATGTGTTAGACCAGCCAGCATGAAAACGCCCTCCATGAAAACCACAAAAAGACCTAGTTAGTGAACCCTAATGCCTACAGATCAGATACATTACAATGGGGATTTTTTTTAAAAAGGATGTGGCAGTGTATACTTCATTATATCGATAAAAAAATGATTCTGCTGAAAAACTGTTGTCCCATAGGAAGCTTGTTGACCTTGTAAACAGACTGTCTAGAGACTAAAGCATCTATACTCTCGAGAAAAGGGAAACGTACATATGTTATCCAACCAAAAATTTACATGAGCTAAACAATGACTCTCGGGTAGTATATAAGATGAAATCAAATGACCACCACTATCGAGTATAAGAGCTTCCTTTTTCCTACAAAAGTAGAGCTGAGCTACTTTTCTGCTTGAGGCTTGGGCATATCTGATAGGTGACTCGCTTTCTCTCATGCGTCTTCAGTCATTCACCCTAGGAGTGTACATACCCGGTTTGGATACAACCCATGAAAGCTTGCCGTAGTTCAGTTTTCTTTGTTAGCTCCGATCACACTAGCAAAACTAATACAAAAATTTGACCTATGAATTTCACGGTTTCAACTCAAACCGGTTGTGAATACCCTGATTCACCCACTGGTTACTTTGTTATCCAAGTTGGCAGCTTATGCCACGAGAACAACGGTATTCAGTTACACTTTTGTATGATTATATATTGCATAAGAATCAGTATATAATTATATCAATACATAATAATTCCTTCTTTTCAGATGTCAAAATTTATAAAGTGACAGGTAGTATACCATTTAGCTCACTATGTTAAATATCAAGACATAACAATTCCTGCTTTTCGGATGTCAAAATGTATCAAGTTACATACAGTTCAAAATGATACCATTTAGCTCACTATGAATCCAAATCAAATCCACATTGAGGCTGTATGCTGGCTACAATATTTTGCATTTGAGATTTTGAGGCCATCAGCCATTGAGCAATAATCAGTTTCAAACTAATTGACAGTATTTTATGCACCCATGCACTATTCATGCAGAGACCGTTATAATATCAGTTGGAAAGTAGAGATAATAATTAGTTTCTGTATTAGTTGTGTTTACTTAATCACTCTCAAACCATGCATCTGGCCTTCTTCAACATGGAAATTATCGATATGGGTTTCAGCTAGCCATCAGATGGGTACAAGAGAAAAAACAGCATATGTATCTGACATTACTAACAATGTGCATTGCATAATTAACAAGGTCAAGCATAAAGCTTACTGAAGGTGAAGGGATCATCCCTACTGGGGGTGTGCAACGTCAGTCTCCGACCCGTGTCAACCTACAACAGTTAATGAAAACGATTAACTCCCTGCACGGATGAAATATGCTGAAAATTGTTTTAAGAAAAAAAATACGCTGACAAATAGGAATACATTAGAATGGCCCAATGATACAACTAGAACATATCAAAAGCAAATTGTTCTGAAAGATTATTTAATTGTCATGATTGTGAAGACAAAATATCTGATTCACCTGTCGATAACACCAAAAAAGAAGCGATGCATTGAACACATTCAAGGTAAAAATCGAATATTATGGAAGGAAAAATAATTGGCAAAATCTGCTTATGTGCCAACTTAATTATTCAGTTGCAAGTTTATGACACAATATCTCATTGTCATGAACAAAGAAAATATATGCTTTCCATAACTGAATACAAAAGGGAAGAGCATAAATATGCATTTAATCAAGAGAACAAGGCTACTGACAGTGGAGCGCCAAGTAGTAAACCAGGAATCTAGATATGGCAACTTCTACCAAATTACCAATCCTAATGTCATCCATGAGCAGTAACATACAAAAATGGATATCTTTGACGTAAAATTACTTGACTGACCATAAGCACCTGAATCGCTACGGACTCTAAATCAAACATCATGGCAAGGAAAAATGTTTGCTGCTTATGTGGCAACTTGATTGCAAGTTTATAAACATAAGAAAATATGTATACTTTCCTTAACTGAATGCAGAAGGGAAAAGCATAAATCTGCAGTCAATCAAGAGAATAAGGCCACTGACAGTAGCGAAGTGAGCTGTGGCACATTGGTAAGGCTTGAGGCGGTGCAGCCTGCCCATTCGGGTCGAATCCTTGGATTGAGAGTCAGCATGTTGCACTTTCACAAACGTGCGCTTTCAGTGATAAACTGTGTGTGTGTGTGTGCTTGTACAAAAGCAAGGCTATTGACAGTGGAGCGCAAGTACTAAACCACAAGCTTGGATTTGACAACTTGTACCAAATCATCAATCCTGGTGTCATTCATGAGCACTGACGGACATGAAATTAGCTGACTGAACAAAGGTGACGTGAATCGCAACCCGATATTCTGAATCCACATCACCTAAACTAACCAGTGGTTAGAAATTTCATTACTGAAAACGAAATAAACTTCGTATCGAGAAAAGATAGAACATGACTGCCTGCTAAAATTCTCCTTTTGGTCACCCGCATTGTTATATTTTTCAAAAGAAAAAAACATCAATGACGAACGTGTTACATAATGCTTATCAATCATTTCGGCAACTCAGCTTTATGGTCAGGATTTCTAGAATATGTTGTAACATGGAAGTCATACGCTTTCAAACAAAAACAAACATATTTGTTCATTATTCAGTTCAATTTCTTTTCTATTGGAACTCTTCAGTGTAATTTCAACAGCTGAAAGCGACTAAAATCCCCTTTTTTTTACCCTGAACCTCGCCTTGAACCCCAAAGGGCAAATCCAGAAACCCTCTAAAAAGAGAAAACACTGATAAAAAACAAAAAAAAACTAAACTTCCCCAACCAACTATCGATAATCCTCGTATACACGAATCCAGATTGGGGGAAAGCAGGCAGTTCCAAGAACTAACCCCCCTCCCCCAAAAAAGAAAATCGATTGCGCAGAAACCACATTTCGCTCACCTTCCTCGGCCCGGCGGCGCGGCGGCGATCAAGCTCCTTCTCCGCCCGGCGGACCGACTTCCACAACTTCTCGCCGCCGTCGGGTGTAGGGCCACGGAAGCCGCGCATGCGCTTAATCTTCGCCTGCAGTTCCTGGTCGTTGAATTCCTTGAACTCGTCCGGGTCCCCCTCCCCGCCGTCGGAAGCGCCATCGCCGTCCGCCTGTATCCGGGAAGGTGGCCACGGCGTCCGCGGAGAGGGGGACACGATCTCCAACTCCGCCGGCGGGGAGCCGAGGGACATTTGCGCCCGGTCGATGGCTATCGGACTGGGCAGCATGGTTAGTGCCGTGCCGCCGCCTGGCGGCGGACGGGGGAGGGGCTCCGTCAATCGAACCGGCGGAGCGAGGGTTTTATGACCAGACGAGACGGGCGACGAAAGGGAGAAAATGAGATTTTCGAAAAGTTGAAAAGAACTTGTGATTGATATATGATGCTGCCGCTTCAATCCCAAGCCAATAATTACTAGGTCGACCTGCCTGGCGCCTGCCCAATTTATGCAGTTCTGCCAATCTGTCCATTTAAATGGCTTTCGGCAAAACATTTTGCACAATTAGAGCATCTCCGGTAGATGGCACCATTTTCTTGTTATAGCCTTACAAGGCACAAACTTTTTGGTTATAGGGAATGGAAACTGGTTTTGCTTCGTAGATGATGCATTTTAGAGCCGCGGGGTGGCGACCGGAATCAAACTCGGGGACGGCGGGGAGCCGGGCAAAAAGCGGGGCCGGCGTGACAAGGCTTCAACAGCTCCAAGCCGGATGCGGTCCAAGGCGGATGGTGGCGGCTTCCACAGCTAGAATCCGACCGCGGACGGTGCGGTGGCGGGGGAATCGGGCTCGGATGACGACGGGGTGTCGGGCCAGAGCGGGGAGGCGCGACGAAGCGGCTCGGCGGTGAAAGGGAAGAGGAACTTTCAGAATGGCAGTTGGGCCACGCGGCACGCGGATGCGTTTTTTTGAGCAGCCCTACTAGTGATGCAAATATGCATCACCAAAGCCAAAAATTTGGGGCATGCCAAAAAATATACATCACTAATACATCATCTTCTGGAGTTGTGTTTTTGCTACTTGGTGATGTAAAAATCAGTTTTTTAGTCACGTGCCCTATTTTAGGTCATCTACTAGAAATGTTCTTAGGTCGGCCGTCAAATTTGTTTCATTGTGCTGATTTTCTAAAAAAAAACTATGGTTGCCAAACAGAAAAAAAGAATAATGGACATCTTTGTAAACTTTCAAGTCCTTCACATACAACTTTGGCGTGAAAAGGAGCCAAAGTCCTCCCACGCTTACCTGTAAAGCCGACTCAACACGCCACGTTGGTGGAGAAATTCGGGCTGATTTTTTACTATAGTGTTCAAGAACCTGCCGATTATTTGGCCATCTGTAACACTTTGAGACTTCACTGGTCAAACTACACATCATGGACAAGTTCGCGATTTTCCCTCAATACTAATTACCGGTAGAATCTTGATCTTTCAAAATTCGATAATGTTTTGCAAAGAAGACATCTGAGTTTTTCATTTGCGAGGGAGTATTATTGATTATGGAGTTACAAATGCACCACCGGCCCAACTATTAAAGAAATGACACAATTTAACATAATAGTCCTTAAAAAATATTGTTTAAAAATTACTGCCAGTGAAGGGAAAAAGGCTTGGTAGTATTTCTGGGTCTTAATTTTGGCGGATAAAATCAAATAAAATCATAAAACATGGATTATTATCATTTTGTGGTATTAGTTGCACTATTAATTATATTTAATTGCAATAAATAAAATTAAGACATAATTGTCAATTGCTAGAAATCATTTACTTCTCTCCAAGATTTGATGAATGGTTAAGATATTGGTATCATAAACACTTTTTTTTAAAGGGGAACACGCCCCGGCCTCTACATCGACTGATGCATACAACCCCAACTTTATTCATTATTGTAAAGTTTCAAACATCATAATTTACGGACCACTCAAAGTTGATACATGAATCAATCACTTAAAATTAAGCATCACGCAGCGCGTAAGGCTTAACATTGGATTTTACTAGCAAGTAAGTAGGGCCCTTGACTAAAAAGTTCTCATGCAACCAACTATAACTGGTTGCACCCATAGTTCAAAGCTCTATGTTTGTCCTTGTACCGGAGATAGGATCATGAATGGACCCAATGAGTAGTCAAATGAATAATGTGCATAAAACAAGGAGCTCTCGTTAAAAACAAAATCATTCTAAACAATCCATATAGTCCATAATAGCACATACTATTACCATTTGAAGTTTATTCGCTTTATCAATTCCATTATACCAATCAACAAAAAATTGTTATATTAGATGGAGGAGATTACTTAAAAATCATATGGAGAATGCGCCAAATCAGTTGAGCAAACGGAAACTATATTAAAAGGTGTTGAATTGATTCAATGTTATCACAAATATTACATTTGTAAAACTTTATAAGAAAGGGACCACATCCATATGAAGATCCTGATCTTGATCTTTTCAGTGATATCTTCATTTTCCATATATATTGGCAAAGGAAATGCATACAGTCGTTCATGCAATCAATATACATTGATTTCACCGTAAAGTGTCCAGTTGTAGTTAGTTTGCAAACAAATACATATGGTTGTTCCGAGTGACTAATACCAAATATAAACATAGAATTTATATAGAATATTTGTAGCCAATCAGTTAGAATCGAAGAAGTAGCCAGAGAGGAAAATCAATGAAATATTCATATCATAGAGTTTATACTTAGTTCGTAGGTGTTGTGTTTTTTTTTGAATCACATGATTTTGTGGGATATGCAACTTACATGGTTACCTAAGTGAGGAATGTTGCAAGAGGAAGAAAGGTATAGGGAGTCACAAGTTAGTGACAGCAATCAAGTACACACATCGTAATAGCATAGATTTACTACCACCAGGTGATGCAGGAAAACATAAATGTACAAAATTATTATTCGAAATTTATGCGCTTGGGAGAAGCAGATGAGCAACATTAAAGGTGTAGTACATGAAAACCATGGGTGGGTGTAGAAAACAGTGACACTCTAACTAGTCGTGCTTGCAAGGTGGTGCCTATATAGGTCTAAGGAGTATGACATGTTTGCACGTCTACTAAAGCAAAGTATATGAAATTTTGCATTATGATTAGCATTTAGTCGGGCATCTTTTTCATTAAACAAAACATGATTTCCATATTGTATAAATTGTACATAGAATGTTCATATCGCATAAACTATATATGGAATATACATGGAACAATTTGTTTCACTAAGAAAGGCGTTGGATAATGTTTATTCTATGAAAAATTGATATCATCAGATTCATACAAAAAATTACGACTTTTCGTATCACAAAAGCGCATATTAATAGAGTACCACATTGTTCAAAGCCTTATCCTAGAAAAACAAAGGTCGTCTAAGACTAGAGCACGCGCTTAGATTCGTAGTTTAAGCAACACGGGTATGCAACGAATATTTTTGAAACTCTTGGCACTTTAAACATTATTTAATCCATGACGTTCATTTAATTCGTATATTACTAATTTTGTGGTGTCCTGTGAGTTCTAGTTCCTCTTTTTTTTCAAAGGTTGGCAAACTCCAGATGAGCTCACATTACTAAAGGAAAAAAATTAAGTACTCGCTAGCATGATCCAGTACATTCATCATAAATAAAATTAACTTTATAATGAGTTGCTATCCACCAAGTAACATGGATAAATTGTTAATTCCAGCCTATTCTGTCATATTAGTTTATATTTAGTAGTAAACCATGCATGTGAGCCCAAATTTAAGAATTATGTATCTTTACTATTAAAGGGAGTTGGTTGCCGTTTGTCCCACCTCCCCTTTAGTAGTAAAGTTGCAAGATGGACTAATAAACTCACACCGACCAGTTCTAAGATAAACTAAATGATGTTTATGAAGCTAATTCTATTTTTCGGGAACTAATTAACCGAACAAAAATTTATCCCGGTGTAACAAAAAATGGGGAATATCAAGAATAATACAACATTACTAAGCCAAGTCCTCAATAGGGTACTATGAGCATTGCAGAAGAAAATTAACAAAAAATGGTGAATATCAAGAATAATACAACATTAATAAGCCAAATTCTCAACATGTGGTACAAAAAGTTGGGAGTTTGTGGGATCTACACTCACACCTAGATCACACAAAGAGCTGTCAATTCGGAACGGACGAGTTGGACTGCCACTGTCCCAACACGCCACATTGTGTTCCGCAGCTGCGTGTCTACTGTCTAGTGGTAAAACCTGTGACCTAAACTCCAATCATTGCTCCTGGCTATAGCACCGTAGAATTAATACTTTTTATGACAGCGTAGCATACTGTGTGACCCGACAGCCGACAGTTTGGCCATTTCAGTTTGTACGTTCAATTCAGTAGTCTTCTAGACTTTCACGGTCATAGTCATCTTTTTAGAATGTGTGTGACTATGTGAGAGATAGTTGATCTTATAGAATTACTAGTCATCACGAACTTTGTCAGATCATCCCCACATGTGGCGGTGTCAAGCTATTCAGTAGGAGGGTTCCCAAGGGGGGCTCATAGGTACAGCGTGCAAAATGAAGTGGGAAAATGAAGAGGCCAAAGACAACCATAGCGCGAGAGACACCAAAGCCGGATATGATTCGGAAATCCATATCGGGTCATGGTGCAGATGCACGCACTGCTCAAAAAATAATTTTTAAAATGTCAATAAAATAAAAATAAAAATTTCGGATATAGTTCAAGATATTTATGTTAGCAAAAAAGTTTCGCGAAGAAAAGACATTTTTATGACCGGTGCAAAAAAGACAAATCCAGGCTCCAAAATGACTTTGTACGAGATATTTTTTGTCTTTTTTGCACAAGTAAAAAAATGTCTTTTTTCGCGAAACTTTTTGTGCTAACACAAAATGTCCTGATGTATATCCGATTTTTTTTACAATTTTTTGACATTTTAAAAAGTTTTTAAAAATATTTTACACAACGGTTACATCTACACCCGTGACCCGAAACGCCGTGTCAAATGTGATTTCACTATCATTAACTTATGCCAGATCGGTATTACCATGTGTCCTTCCTTTATTATTCATACGACCATCCGTCACCATGGACGATCTGACAAAACAGCGGATGGTAGCGGTGGACAAATGAGATGTATGGTGTGGAGAAAACAATATAAATATACTGCATTGTTGTTGCCCAAAAAAAGAGGAAGCGGGAAGATAGATATTGACGTTTGTAACGATGCATTCACACAGCTTCGTTCCCGAGAGAAACAGGCGATAGGGTTCCCAGCCTCCCGCTAGCGCCGCCGCCGATCTGCCTCGTCCTTGTGGCCTTAGGCCATGGCGACGCGGTGGATCCCGGTGCTTGCTGGCGGGAGGGCTCCGTTTTCATATGCGTTTTTGTGTTTTGTTAGGTTTTGTGTCCTACTCAAGAAGACGACGCGGCAGCGGCTTCTTGAACATGAAATAAGGTTCTCCCCGCCTAGCCCCCGTTCCGGCAGCGTGTCTAGCGTTGTTGGAGGGCGTGTGGAGATGTGTCTCCGTCGAATCTCGCGGGATTCAGTCGGCGTTTGTCTTTGGCAGATCCGTCGCCGTTCGTCTGTGTTCGTGTGTCTACAGGTTGGATCCTTCCGATCTATGCTTCTCTTCATCGGCGACGGTTGCTCGTCTGGTGCGCTGGTCCTATGGGGTCTTAGCACGACGACTTCTCGACTGTCTACTACAACAAGGTTTGCCCGACTCCAGTGAGGGAGGGGCGATGACAGCGGCGTGCCTTCGGCTCGTTCCAGTGCTTGTAGTCGTCTCTAGGTGGTCTACGGATCTGGATATAATTTTTGTTACTTCTTGCATTCTTTGTACTACCTTGACCATTGATGAATAGATTGGAAGTTTTTTCGAAAAAAAAAACGATGCATTCACAAAACACTCGTGCATAGCGTAAATATCACCATCATGAACTAGAATGCCACTTTTTTTTTACATCAACTAGAATGCCACTTTAATCACTGAAAAGGATGTTTTCTAGCAGCACACGGGTATTTAGATAGTGCCAAAAAAATTGCAGCCGGAAATGATAAGTAGTCACATATAGTCATAGATCACCGTTTCACTGCGATCAAGTGGCGGCCAGAGCCATTTCCGTGATTCCGGAAAAGGAGCAACCATTACAACTTAATGTCGCTGCATCATTACAGCTTATGGGTTGTCATGGACCTATATATCTCAACACAAAATGTTGTGAACTCTGAAGTCGTCAGGCGGCGACACTTCTGAAGAGGTGAGGTGTAAGGCTTCATTCAGAAGTCCTGCTCTAGTCTTTTGGTACTCCACATTGGCATCCCATACAACAGCTAGACGTTGGCTGAATAGCAAGAAACAGTAAAGAAGTTACCAACCGTTTCAGAATACAACAGTTCGAGTAAACTATTTTCTCAGACTAAGACTGTTTCAGTACACTGTTTCCAAGCACTAGCAGAATAGCTGAAAATAGTATTTTCCAACATATGTGCATTGACATTGTGCATAACAAACTAAGAGTACCAGTATATTTCTTGCCAATGGAAATCAGTATGCGGTTAGGGGTAACTGATGTAAGTATAATTAATGTTGGGCATAGTTAGCTATACACACACTATTGTAGTATTTTACTAGGATACAGCCTGAACTTTATTCTATAAAAAATATTTACAATATGATAAATCAAATAGATATCAATATCTGCTATGCAGAACTGAAATGAGATGAACTAGGCTGATTTGAGTTTTAAAGTTCCTAAATTTCTCCTAGTGGAAAATATTTAAAAATGAATAACTGAATCATCTACAAGTCTACAACAGTTTCAGACTATTATCAAGTCCTAACAAAAACAGATTAGCAAATACTAGTATACTACACCAACACATGGGCATTGTGCGACTAGATGTCCAAGCAGATCATGACCGAGCTTGTCGTGGTGGGATCACGCAGATGCCTAGGGGTAGGCTTAGTTTGGGGCCGAACGTACGCTTGAGCATTCGGTGAGGGATTGCGCGATGGAGTCGCACACGAAGAACACTGCAAACACAAAGATCTACCCTGCTTCGGGGCCCTCGTGAGGAGGTAAAACCCCTACTGCAGCACTATCATATTTGGTGTATTTCCCTCTGTATATGCGTGTGTACAAACGCTCCTCGAGCTGTGAGGAGCTAACCATGGAGAGGAGCTCCAGGAGGAAGAAGAAGAAGCTAAGGCCAAGGGGGAAAATGAGACAGCGTGGGTATCCGGCGTCTCCCATCTCCTCCCCTGGTGCTCTTTATATAGAGAGAGCCCAGGGGACATGCAGGGGGACAAGGGAACAAACATCACTGTACACTGTTCACTGTAGCTGACTTGACCAATGGGGTCTTGTCACACTGTAGCCTGCGTCACTGGTTGTACTCTTGTCACATCCTGGGCACTGTAGCCACGCTGCCTGTGTCATTGCTTTTGTCCACTTGTGCTTGTCTCCTAGAGATGACAGAGGAATCCTGTACTGGACGAGGAAGATACTTGTGATGCCTCAGATGGGGATGGAAGCAACCGAGGTAGCGCCGAGGTAGCAACCCGGTCGAGGCTCCGAACGAAAGGCGCGTCGGTCGAAGCAGCGCTGGAGGAGACCTCGGCCTGCTGGCCGATCTTGGTCACGTCCGAGACAAGGAGGCCCGAGGCCTGGGGCAATTTGGCTCATCCAGCCTCGGTCAACCAGAGGCACGCCGGCCTGCCCGAGGTTGAGTGGCCTCGGCCCCGCAAGCTGGATGCGTGGCGAGGCGGAGACGGTGGTCTGCCCCGAGGTGCTGGCCTGCCTGGCCCAGCCGAGGCTGCTGGTATGCCGGCCCGACCGAGACAGGCGGATGTCTCGGCCTGCCGAGATGGCGATGTCGGGGCGTGGTGTCGGTGGCGCTGTGTCGGGGAGGGCGCCGAGGCATGGTGCGGGATGTCTCGATCCCTTCCGAGAGGAATAAGATGGCGGCCCACTCCGGGGTGCTAGGGAACTCGGTCCAGCCCATCTCGGCCCAGCCGAGGTGTTATCTCGGTCAGCCCGAAGCAAACTGATATCTGCCGCCCGGGGCAGCTAAATCTCGGCCCATCCGAGGTAGAATGATCCCGGCAACACCAATGTCGGCCCAGGCCGTTTTCTACTGTCTTTATCTTTATTTATTCCTTTGCTACCTCTTCTGACAACCCAATAAATCAACAACATCGGGGTGCCCGGGGTTACATCCCTGACATTAGTCCCCGAGGCTGCGGGGGACTCGCAGAGTCGCGCGCAGACTTACAAAAATAAATCGCCACCATCGAAACCTCCATGTACATGAGCTCCTGCGTGTAGGGCGCCATTGTTATTCGGTTGTCTTAGCCATGCCCTCCAGGCCAACAGCGACATTCGGTTGACCGAGCTCACCCGAATCAACAACGAGATGGACAGTTTGTGCTGGAAATGTATTGCCTGCATGGTCACTATTATATGCCGGTTCTTAGCCCTCCTGGCTTTTACCGAACTCGGATGCCACCAGCGTCGGCTAGCCCTCCTGGCTTTTACCGAACTTGGATGCCGCCAGCGTCGGTTAGCCCTCCTGGCTTTTACCGAACTGAGATGCCGCTAGCGTCGGTTAGCCCTCCTGGCTTTTACCGAATTGAGATGCCGCTAGCGTCGGTTAGCCCTCATGGCTTTTACCGAATTGAGATGCCGCTAGCGTCGGTTTAGCCCTCCTGGCTTTTACCGAATTGAGATGCCGCTAGCGTCGGTTAGCCTCATGGCTTTTACCGAATTGAGATGCCGCTAGCGTCGGTTAGCCCTCCTGGCTTTTACCGAATTGAGATGCCGCTAGCGTCGGTTAGCCCTCCTGGCTTTTATCGAATTGAGATGCTGTCAGCGTCGGTTAGCCCCCTGGCTTTTACCGAATTGAGATGCCGCCAGTGTCGGTTAGCCCTCATGGCTTTTAACGAATTGAGATGCCGCTAGCGTCGGTTAGCCCTCCTGGCTTTTACCGAATTAAGATGCCGCTAGCGTCGGTTAGCCCTCCTGGCTTTTACCGAATTGAGATGCCGCTAGCGTCGGTTAGCCCTCCTGGCTTTTACCGAATTGAGATGCCGCTAGCGTCGGTTAGCCCTCCTGGCTTTTACCGAATTGAGATGCCGCCAGCGTCGGTTAGCCCTCATGGCTTTTACCGAATTGAGATGCCGCCAGCGTCGGTTAGCCCGACATAAACCCGCAAATATGTATCTCATATGTCTCGGTATCTCGGCCTCTCTAGGCATATCACACATGTGTCTCGGTACCTCGGCCTCTCTGGGCATATCACATAACTTGGTACCTCGGCCTCTTTGGGCACAACTCACATGTCTCGGTACCTCGGCCTCTCTAGGCATAACTCATATGTCTCAGTACCTCGGCCTCTCTAGGCATATCACACATGTCTCAGTATCTCGGATGTCCGACAGCCACTCTAGGCGCTTACCGACATAGATGTGTCCAGCCACTGCTGGTTTGACATAAGCATATCTCGAATGCCGGTTTTAGCCACTTCGGGCGTATACCGACATAGATGTCTCCAGCCACTGCTGGTTTGACATATAACCTGCAAAAACATATCTCAAAGGTTGCCTCTGATTAACCAACATAGACACTGATTTGGTACACAGGTAATGCCATGATACACTGGCAAACAGAATAAACGATGATTTGGGATATGAAATGATGCCAAGATATTGTGACAAACCGAAATAAACAGTGATCTGGGATATGAAATCATGCCGTGATACTATGGCAAACCGAAACAAACGGCGATCTAGAGAATACCGGTAATGCCAGGGTACCTTGGGTAATTTGAGATAACCAATATAACCATGTTACCTCGGATTTCCATTATAACCCGGATCTCCAATATACCTCGGATTACCAATATACCTCGGATTACCAATATGACCCGGATTTCCAATATACCTCGGATTACCAATATCACCCGGATTTCCAATATGACACGGATTACCATACACCTTGGATTATAATACACCTCAGATTTCTGGAATACCTCGGAATTCCATTATACCTCGGAATTCAGTTATAACCCGGATTTCCATTATGACCCGGATTTCCATTATGACCCGGATTTCCAATATACCTCGGATTTCCAATATACCTCGGATTACCAATATGACCAGGATTTCCAATATACCTCGGATTACCAATATACCTCGGATTTCTGGAATACCTCGGATTTTCTAGGATACCTCAGTAACGAACATTCTCAACAAAACCGATGTCACCTTTCAACGTTAGTCCAACATACATACCATGAAGAATATTTGACGGGAATAACGATTATACTAACCGAGGTAAACTAGCTATAGCACTTGACAGGAGACGAATCTAACAACAGATATTATGCACAAAAAGCTAGACTCGGTTTCAACCGAGTCCCCGAGTCACTTTTCTTATCTAGGAGGAGGTGTAAAACAGACTGGCTATCCAGTCCCCGGGTCAAGACATCTTGTCCCGGGTAGAACAACTAATCAAAGCAAGGTAGAAACGAGGGGCCAGTCCCCGAGTACTGTTTGAGACTATCTAGAAGCATGAGCAGACATATAAATGATACTTACAAGGCTAGGTTGTTGGAGAAGTCTTAATTCGGATTTCCAAGTCTTAACTCGAATTTCCAAGTCTTAACTCTGATTTCCCCAGGATACCTCGGACTTCAGAACACCTCAGACCTCAGAACACCTCGGATTCCAGAACACTCCGGATTCCAAAACCGCTCGGATTCCAGAACACCTCGGATTCCAGAATCAGCTCGGATTCCAGAACACCTCGGATTCCAGAACAGCTCGGATTCCAGAATCAGCTCGGATTCCAGAACAGCTCGGATTCCACTGTAGCCAACTCGAAAATGAGTCAACACACGGGATGATGCCGGAGTTGAGTCCCCGCGTTGATGACGAAGGTCCCATCCGAATTGATCCAGCAAGCGCCACTATCAGCCCCACGGTGGGCGCCAACTGTCGTGGTGGGATCACACAGATGCCTAGGGGTAGGCTTAGTCTGGGGCCGAACGTACGCTTGAGGATTCGGGGAGGGATTGCGCGATGGAGTCGCACACGAAGAACACTGCAAACACAAAGATCTACCCTGCTTCGGGGCCCTCGTGAGGAGGTAAAACCCCTACTGCAGCACTGAAAGGATCGAGTAGGTTGACTAGAGGGGGGGGTGAATAGGCAACTACCAATTTTAATTTTCTTTTCAACAAGTTAAGGAATTGCTCAAATATAAGTTCTCTAGATATGCAACTAGGTGAACAACCCTATATGATGAGCAAGAAGCTAGCTAACAAGATATACTAAACAAGGTAAGCTAGCAATACAAGTAAAGGTATATATAAAAAGGATAAGCCACGGTGACACGGAGATGATTCCTGAAGTTCACTTCCCAATGGAAGCTACGTCTTCGTTGGAGCGGTGCGGGGTCACAAGTGATCCCCGAATAGCCGTGATATGGCACACCGTATCTCCTCCACTATATGATGCCCTCGAGGTCGACAACAAACCTTTACAAGGATGAGGCACACTCCCACAACCGAATTGGAGGCTCTCACCAATTCCCACGGCTTCCAAAGCCGCAAGAATCACAAGGCCGGGGCACGTCTCCACAACCGAATTGGAGGCTCCCGGCTAGTCCCCGCGGCTCCCAAAGCCACAAGAACGACCAAGGACCGTCTCGGGTTCCAATGAACCCAAGATGCACAAGTTCCTCTAAGGAATGGATATGGAAATCAAATCGCTTTGGTGGAAGGGTAGATCTAGGTCAACTCTCCCAAGTCCTAGAAGGACAAGGTGTTTGAGTGGCTAGGAGAGAGATCTACCGAGTTTAAGCTTGGAACAATGGTGGGGGAAATATTTCTGGTCGTGGTGACCTTTCCAATGTAGGAGAAGGTCTTTATATACTGCCCCCAGATTCTAGCCGTTGCAGACAGGAGAATCGGATAATCCGATTTAAGTCAACATCGTAATCCGAACAGCGTCAGTGAAGATATCTTTCAGTCCTTAGCAGAATTCCGCGAAATCTTGAGATCGGATAATCCGATTATTTCCAACTCGGATAATCCGAACATCTTCAGTGACATTTCTTCTAGTCCTTAGCAGAATTCCAGCGAAATCTTGATCATCGGATAATCCGATATTTCCAACTCGGATAATCCGAACATCTTCAGTGTGACATTTCTTCTAGTCCTTAGCAGAATTCCAGCGAAATCTTGATCATCGGATAATCCGATATTTGCAACTCGGATAATCCGAACAACTTCAGTGTGAGATTTCTTCTAGTCCTTAGCAGAATTCCAGCGAAACTGCAATCGGATAATCCGATATTTTCAACATCGGATAATCCGGTTTACTTCAGCAACAAAACTGGCTCTTTTCAACTCCCTTTTTGGTTTCGATGCAAAGATGTTTTACACACTTAAAACCTGCATCACTTGATTCACATGTTAAATTGTCACTAGTGTTGTTGCCTAACACACAAAACACAAGGGATTAATAAATGTCCTTTCAATCTCCCCCTTTTTGGTGTTAGATGACAACACTAGGATTTGCAAGGAAAGCATAGTTATATATTATCTAGATTCCCGAGCTTAAGTCATGAGAAGCTCCCCCTGAATGTGTGCATATAATTAAATTGCATTGGAATACAAATGCAATACATATGGAGGAGGACACTTCCAAATATTGAGGAAACTAGATGGAGACATATCAAAATAGGTTGAGTTTCGATAGTGGACTATACCTTGTGCATAATAGAGTAGAAATGAACCTTAGCACAAGAATACAACTCATAACCATATTAGAAATCCATATGTCTCATAACTTAAAGGTTCACACACATAAGTTCCACATGAAAACACAACACAAATAAGTTCACGAATAAGTTCGACATAAATGGACACAAGCGCAACAAGAATGGTAAAAGCATATGCTTGTGCCCGAAACCCATGCAAATCCCACACGGAGACCTAATAGAACTACTTCTCCCCCTTTGGCATCGAAACGCCAAAAAGGGAAAAGAGCGATGCTACGACCCAAGTAGATCACTCCGTCGCAGAGGTCATCATCATCAGTGTCATCACCATCCCTTCTGAAGACTCATAAGTACGGGCACGAGTGTAGGATGGCGGGAAGGGCCGGCAGACGCTGTCTCTAGCAGATGAGACTCAAGCTGAGTCCATGGAAACTGAGAGCCCTCGTTCCACTGAGCAAAAGAGAGAGGAGCAGACTCTGGAGGATCATTTGGGAGGCGAGGAAGGTGCTTGAGAATGTTCTCCTGCCTAGATAAGTGTCATATTGTCCCCTCCGATGTCAGCATTCATGCACAGATGTTCCTCTGGAACCAGTTGAGTTTCTTGGGCGGAGCAAAGGAAGGAACCAAGACGGACGAGTGGCACCACGACGAGCATCACCCATGAAGGAACCACGGGCAGGAGCTGCAGCAGCAGAAGATGGAATGACCTCTTTCCTCTTCTGATAAACCTTCTTGTACGTATGGGGCTCCAATCATACCGGTGAAGTTGTGGTTCTTCAGAGTGTCCTTGATGAGCATCATGATGTAAGGAGCATACGGAATAGTGAGCCCACTGACCAAAGAGTCCAACTCGAAAGATAAAATGCATCACATCCACTGTAAAATCCTCTTCAGGGTTTTCATTCTCAACAATTTTCTTAGCAAGGCAAAGCAGATTTGCAAGAGGAGCAACTATATTGTCATTGTTACCTCCACTGGGAGCAATAGTTGAGCGGAAGATGATCGCAAGCTGGTCATAGAGGGGCAGGAGGCCCTTTTTTTCACCAATAATTGCACCAGCCCCATACATATCCTTCATTATGTTTTTGTTGAACTTCTCAACAGTGTGCATAGTGTAACCATTGGGAGGAAGGTTGCTCTGGTAGGGTGCATAGCCAAGAAGAGTAGACAACCGAGCAAAGGAGGATGTGCACTGAGTGCGACCCGTCATCCACTTCATGGTCTTTATGTGGTCATCTCGATCACCAAGGTGGAGAAAAACTGCAGAATCATTTCCACATTGTAGGGGCATTGCTTCTCAATGAGTGAAACCAAGCCCATCTGTTCAATCACATCTGCAGCTTGAGCATAACTGGCCTTGGCCTTGATATCTCGCATTCTGTAGGGCTGCATCGGGCGAATAGGATGGTTATAGTGCTTATAGATGTCATTGTATATATATATCTGCTCCATGCACCAGAAGTTGGGATCTTCAATATCATCATCTCTTGGCATACTCGTATACCAGTTGGACTGACGGATCGGGCATAGTCAATTGGGTTCATGGTCAAATAGTTGGGGCGAGTTTCCTTGAGCTTCTTGGTTCTATGAGCAACTTGCTTCTTCTTCATGGGTTGCTTGCCTTTTCTAGCATGTTTCTGTGGAGGACTACCCGAATCACGACTGCCGGAACCACCTGTGAGATAGAATAATAGATGGATAGCATAGATGAGTACACACAAGTCACAGAGCAAGGAATGGTACAATGTACACTAGAAGAGCATCCCTAAGTTGAGTCTACTAAGTCCTGGACAAATCAAGATGTGGCTGAAAAATAGCACTGAGCAATTTCGGATAATCCGATTCAGTATGAATCGGATAATCCGACTGGTCGGAATATCCGGTTCAGACTGAATCGGAAAATCCGATCTGGATCTGGCAGCAACAAAGTGATTCAAGTCCTAGGTCTAGCAGTAGATCGACAATAAGGGGGGCTAGCCTAGTGTTCTAAGTACCAAGGGGAACCACAACACCAGCCAAAACAACTTCTTCCAAAGATTTAGGTGAGGAACACCTAGGAGATGAGAGAGAAGAAGTTACCCTCGTCCATTGAGGAAAAAGCTTCGGTGAATGGTTCCCGGGAGGAGGAGCACCAAATCCGGCCAAATGCCGGAGTTGGGGCGGCCGGAGATGCGGGGAGCCGGGAGAGTAGGGGCGGCGTGTGGTGAGAGAGGGGGTCGGGGGTGGAGAAAGATGCTCGAATGAGCCCTTCACCCCGACCCCTGTTCTATTTGGAGACAAACCGCCAAATCGGATAATCCGATTTTGACTTGGATCGGATATTCCGATAGTCGGATAATCCGAGCAAGTCAGAATCGGATAATCCGATTTCAGGATTTCGTTAGAAATTCTGGCCTGCTAACCCTTTCTCCTCAGTTTCAAAATAGGACTTGTGTGCATAAGATGAAGTGTTTTTAGGGAAGATAGGCTTGGGATAAGATTGTCAAACTGACATTGGTACTCCACACTCAAACTTGCAAAAATCGAACACGGAAATGCCAAGATGAGTGGGTTTCCCATAAAACCAACAATAGGACCAAAATTCCAAATGATTTTCAATTAAGACCGAAAAGAACCAACTCTTCATAAAGAAGAGGGCGGTGGCCAAGGCCACCATGTATGAGTTTGTGGTGTGACACCGCGAAGATGTATCTCGGGTTCACGGCCACTACTCGTCATTTAAGCTCACAATTCATGAAATGAAAATATAGAGACAAAATGAGTTCTTACTATCGGCATAATGGGGGGAGGGATAGCCCAATGGATTAGGACCGCACTCCCCCTATGTCCATGCCTACACTAAACCAAATAAGTATCGTCTAATATGGGTAGGTATGCAAGAAATCCACTAAATCCAATTGGATATGTCCACCACATTGAGTTCTCCTCTCAACTCCTTGAATCTTGCTTCACCAAGAGGCTTCGTGAACATATCGGCGAGTTGATGCTTGGTGTTGACATACTTGATTGCAATATCACCCTTCTCAACATGGTCTCGAATAAAATGATACCGAATCTCAATGTGCTTGGTCTTGCCATGAAGAACCGGGTTGTGTGCAATTTTAATAGCACTTTCATTGTCACATAAAAGAGGCACTTTGTCACAAATGACACCATAATCCTTTAAAGTTTGCCTCATCCATAATAATTGTGCACAACAACTACCGGCGGCGATGTATTCGGCTTCGGTGGATGACGAGGCCACACAATTTTGCTTCTTGGAAGACCAACTCACAAGGGACCTACCAAGGAATTGGCATGTACCCGAAGTTGATTTTCTATCCATTTTGCAACCCGCCCAATCCGCATCCGAATAACCAACAAGATCAAAGCTTGTACCATGGGGATACCAAAGACCATAGTTGGGAGTATCCAACAAATATCTTAGAATCCTTTTGACCGCGGTTTCATGACTTTCCCTAGGACTTGATTGGAATCTTGCACACATACCCACACTAAACATAATATCCGGTCTAGATGCACAAAGGTAAAGCAAAGATCCAATCATAGAACGATAAAGCTTTTGATCAACTTCCTTACCATCCGGATCTAAGTGAAGATCCGCCTTGGAGTCCATGGGAAACTTATATGGCTTGGCATTGTTCATATCAAATTTCTTGAGCATGTCCTTAATATACTTGGCTTGACATAAGAATGTTCCTTCTCGAAATTGGTGGATTTCAAAGCCAAGAAAATAATTCAATTTTCCCATCATGGACATCTCAAATTCCTTGGTCATTAGCTTGCCAAATTGATCACTAAATTCACGGTTAGTGGAACCAAAGATAATATCATCAACATATATTTGGCATACGAAAAAATCTCCATTTACCCTTTTTGTAAAAAGAGTGGGATCTATTACCCCAATTTCAAAGCCACGGTCTACTAAGAACTCCTTGAGATGATCATACCAAGCACGTGGAGCTTGCTTGAGCCCATAAAGAGCCTTATGTAGTAAGTAGACGTGGTTAGGAAATTTAGGGTCTTCGAAACCCGGTGGTTGTTTAACATACACCAATTCATTTAGTGGACCATTTAAGAAAGCACTTTTAACATCCATTTGATATAAGACAATATTATGAGTAGATGCATAAGCAATTAGTAAGCGAATGGATTCAAGTCTAGCAACGGGGGCATAGGTTTCACCGTAGTCGACTCCTTCGATTTGGGTGTAGCCTTGTGCAACCAATCTTGCTTTGTTGCGAATGACTTGACCATGTGAGTCTTGCTTGTTCTTAAATATCCACTTGGTTCCAATGACATTATGGGAGGAGTCATTGGGTCTTTCCACTAATGACCATACTTTGTTGCGCTCGAAGTTGTTCAACTCTTCATGCATAGCCGCAACCCAATCCATGTCTTCAAGAGCATCATATACCTTGAGAGGTTCTAAGCTAGACAAACAAGAGACATGACCACAAAAGTTAGATAATTGATTGCGTGTGGACACACCTCTACGGATACTCCCAAGGATATTTTCTTTGAAGTGTTGTTGGTAATCCAATTTTGATGCACGCCGGATGACCCGGCGTTCCAGGCTTGACCAATTGTTTCACCAACACAAATATCTTCATCATTGCCTTTATCTTGCTCATGGTCAACCGAAGTGGAGTTCTTGGAGTTGTGGGTTCATTATGTTCTTGTTCACCACTAGAGTTGGGTGGGTCTTGACCATCTTCTTGATCAATATTTGAGGTGGATGGCTCAACTTGAGTAGAACTTGTTCCTTCTTCTTGAGTATCATCAATGGTCCTTCAATAGGAATTAGTTCTCCAATCCCCATAGTTCTTATGGCTTGAGATGGAGATCATCACCTACATCATCATGATCAATATGCTCCGCTTGGGAGCCATTATCCTCGACAAACTCCACGTTCATAGATTCTTCAACACACCCGGTGGATATGTTGTAGACCCTATAAGCATGAGACTTTGCGGCATATCCAACAAATATACCATCAAAAGATCTAGATTCAAATTTAGCAATTTTGCAACCTTTAATGTAAACATGGCATTTGCATCCAAAGACTCGAAAGTAAGATACATTTGGCTTTTTACCGGTGAGGAGTTCATATGGTGTCATGTCCTTGAGAGGACGGAAGAAGAGCCGGTTTGAGTAATGACAAGCGGTGTTGATGGCTTCGGCCCAAAAGTTGTATGGGGAATTAAATTCGGCCATCATAGTTCTTGCCATATCAATAAGAGTGCGGTTCTTCCTTTCGGCAACACCATTTTGTTGGGGAGTATATGCAGCGGAATATTGGTGTTGAATGCCCTCCCCACTTAGGAAATCATCCATAGTGTAATTCTTGAACTCCGTACCATTGTCACTTCTAATTGCCAAAATCTTGGAGTCATATTGGCGTTGAACTAGGGTTGCAAAGTCAATGAATATCTTTTGAGTTTCACTCTTCTTCTTGATGTAGAAAGTCCAACAATATCTTGAATAATCATCCACAATCACCAAACAATATTTCTTGCCACCAAGACTATCATATGTGGGAGGCCCAAAAAGATCCATATGAAGGAGCTCCAAAGGCCTCTTAGTGGAGATAATGGTCTTCTTGGGGTGATTCTTCTCATGCATCTTTCCGGCTATGCAAGCACTACAAGGACGATCTTTGGAAAAATTAACATCGGTTAGTCCTACCACGTGTCCACCCTTTACAAGAGTTTGTAAATTTCTCATACCGACATGGCCAAGTCGGCGATGCCAAAGCCACCCCTTGTCGCCTTTAGCCATTAAACATGTAGCGATTTGAGTGGTCTCTTTTGAGAAATCAACCACATACAAACCGTTTTCACGAAATCCAACAAAGGCGACATTGAGTGTTTGAGTGAAAAGGATGGTCACGTGGTATTTATTAAAAATAACGGTGTAACCGGCATTGCATAATTGACCAACGGAAAGTAAATTGTATGAAAGAGATTCAACAAGAGGACCTTCTCAATGGATAACTCCGGAGTGATCACCACTTACCAACTCCCACTACCTTGAGTCTTGCATTGTTGCCAACGGTGACATGAGAGAATGAGAGTAGTTGTTTCAATAAGTCCTTTACTAGTTCTTTGCTTCCGGTCATATGGGATGAGCATCCACTATCAATGAGCCATGAAGATCCACCGGAAGAGAAACCCTACAATAATCAAGTCTTTGATTTAGGTACCCATTTTGGAATGGGTCCTCTTTTGTTAGTCACAAGGGTCTTTGGAACCCAAATAGCATAGTGATAATCATCTCCATATGAAGAGCCAACATATTTAGCAAAAACACAACCATTTGTAGATTTCAAAAGAACATATGAGGGGTTGTATTTTCCCGCAAAGTTATTGTGAGTGGCATTGCCCCTAGTGACATTACCACTCCCAATAGAGTTGTCATTTGCTTTGGCTAACTCCCCCTCCTTCACAAAAACAATATCTTTGGAAGGGGGAGTCGCCTTCTTCTTCTTGTTGTTGACCTTCTTAGAGTTGGGTGTGAACCCAATTCCTTCTTTGCCAACCACTCCCTTTTGATTGCTCAAAAGATCATTGAGGTTCTTTTCCCCTTGGATACAAGTGGCTAGGCCCTTCTCAAGTTGGGCCTTCAACCTAGTGTTTTCCTCAATAAGAGATGCCTTGACACATAAAGGGTTAGTGGAACAAGCATTTGCATCTTTATCATTATGAGAAGTGGTGAAGCTAGCATAGATAAATTGAGCTTGTAGTTTGGCATATGACTCCTTGAGTGTAGTGAGCTCACTTGAGGTCACCTTGTGGGTTTCCCTAAGTTGCTCAAAACCCTCAAAGAGCTTGTTATGACTCTCTACAAGTTCCTCATTTTTACTTTTTAGATCAATAGCAATTTGAATAGAGGTTTCACGAGTTTCTTTTGCCTTGGAAAGATCCATGGCATGTGTCTCCTCAAGTTGCTCACGGAGCAATTGTTCCTCAACAAGTTGATCTTCTAGCTCACCAATTTTGTCGGCATGATCACATGCATGCCCTTCGAGCTCACAAATCCTAACATCCTTCTCATTAAGAAGATGCTTGGCTTCTCCATATTGATACATGAGGGCCTCAACCATTTTCTTGGTTGGACCTTGGAGCTTGCTAATGAAGATAGAAATTTTATCCTCTTCTTCAATTTTCCCTACATCCTCAACACAATCCAATAGTGATGGGTTAGAGGAGATAGTAATTTTTGGTGGGGAATTCACCTTTGTTTCCTTGGCCATGAGGCACATAGGCTTGGAGATCTTGTCGTCGTTTGGAGATGAGAAGAGGTTGGCCAATGATGGAGGAAGGGTGCCCATTGCAAGAGCCGCCATTCCTACTTCTTCACTTGGTTCTTTATCCTCCTCACCTCCGGACTCGTATTCCTCTTGATGGGATGCCACAAGAGCCTTTTGAGGTGATCTCTTCATGTAGGTAGGCTTGGGGTGGTACTTGTTCTTCTTTAGAATGAGTTGACCACCATTATCCTCTCTTCTTTCATAGGGGCAATCCTTCACAAGATGAGTGTCCTTTCCACAATTGAAGCACATTCTTTTTATTGGTGGAGGGTTGACGCTCTTGTTCTTCTTGTTCCAAAACCGGGTGGCGGCAAGTGCAAGAACTTCATTGAGCTCACCCTCCAAGTCTTCTTCACCTTCATAGACCGGGCTTTCTTCATATCTTGGATGGTCTACCACACGAGCCTTCAAAGCAAGAGTCTTTGGGCCACGGACTTGGTTGAAAGACTTGGATGTGGACTTCAATGTATCATAGGTGACAAATTGAGCCAAGATGTCATTGGGAGTCATTGTTGTGTAATCCGCTCTTGCATGGAGGTTCATCACCATAGTTTCACTATATGGCATAATTGCTTGAAGGAACTTGGCCTTGACCCATTCATCATCCATATCCTTCTTTCCATTTTCCCTACATGTCACCACAAGCTTGTAGAGTCTTCGGTAAAGTTCGGTCGGAGTCTCTTCGTCTAGCATGATGAAGTTGTCAACTTGATGTTGAAGGACGGCCGCATTGGAGCGTTGAATGCCCTCATTTCCTTCATACACGGTTTCAAGATAGAGCCAAGCCTCATTGCAAGTTTTGAGATTCCGCACATGATCTTCATCATTTGCGGTCATAGCACTCTCAAGAATGTACTTGGCATTTGCATCAAGTTGCTCATCAATCTCTTCTTGCTTGGTCAAGTTGTTGGGATCAACTGGGTTGAAACCATGTAGAACCACCCTCCAAAGATGCACCGATGAGCTGCGAAAATAAGACTCCATAGATTTCTTCCAAGTGAAATAACGAGTATTATCAAGCTTAGGAGGGGGTCTACCAAGGTTGGTTATATGAGGTTGAGTGAGTGCAACTTGAGTGAGATAAGAGCTAGGTGGAGCAAAGTTAAGAGAAGGCTTCTCAATAGGTTTATCATTTTTATCCTTGTCACTAGCTCCCTTAATAGGGCTAGCGGTTGATGAGGAGCCATTTTGATTAGATACCCGAGTATACACCTCATCCACCATTTTGCCTTTCATGAACCCAAAAAGTTCAATCATGGACTTCATGGTGATTGGGGCATCACCCTCGGGAGGGATTATTCCCGCTTCGATTAGTTCTTTGTCAAGTTGTTCTCTATCAAATTTTTCTTGTTCCTTAGCAAGTCTTAACTCCTCATCTTTAGCACGTTGTACATCCTCCGCACTAGCCATCCTCCTCTTTAGGCGATTAAGCCCTTAATAAAGAGACCTTGCTCTGATACCAATTGAAAGGATCGAGTAGGTTGACTAGAGGGGGGGGGGGTGAATAGGCAACTACCAATTTTAATTTTCTTTTCAACAAGTTAAGGAATTGCTCAAATATAAGTTCTCTAGATATGCAACTAGGTGAACAATCCTATATGATGAGCAAGAAGCTAGCTAACAAGATATACTAAACAAGGTAAGCTAGCAATACAAGTAAAGGTATATATAAAAAGGATAAGCACACGGTGACACGGAGATGATTCCCGAAGTTCACTTCCCAATGGAAGCTACGTCTTCGTTGGAGCGGTGCGGGGTCACAAGTGATCCCCGAATAGCCGTGATATGGCACACCGTATCTCCTCCACTATATGATGCCCTCGAGGTCGGCAACAAACCTTTACAAGGATGAGGCACACTCCACAACCGAATTGGAGGCTCTCACCAATTCCCACGGCTTCCAAAGCCGCAAGAATCACAAGGCCGGGGCACGTCTCCACAACCGAATTGGAGGCTCCCGGCTAGTCCCCGCGGCTCCCAAAGCCACAAGAACGACCAACGACCGTCTCGGGTTCCAATGAACCCAAGATGCACAAGTTCCTCTAAGGAATGGATATGGAAATCAAATCGCTTTGGTGGAAGGGTAGATCTAGGTCAACTCTCCCAAGTCCTAGAAGGACAAGGTGTTTGAGTGGCTAGGGAGAGAGATCTACCAAGTTTAAGCTTGCAACAATGGTGGGGGAAATATTTCTGGTCGTGGTGACCCTCTCCAATGTAGGAGAAGGCCTTTATATACTGCCCCCAGATTCTAGCCGTTGCAGACAGGAAATCGGATAATCCGATTCAAGTCAACATCGGATTATCCGATGGAATCGGATAATCCGATCAGACAATCATCGGATAATCCGAACATCGTCAGTGAAGATATCTTTCAGTCCTTAGCAGAATTCCAGCGAAATCTTGAGAATCGGATAATCCGATTATTTCCAACTCGGATAATCCGAACATCTTCAGTGTGACATTTCTTCTAGTCCTTAGCAGAATTCCAGCGAAATCTTGAATCGGATAATCCGATATTTCCAACTCGGATAATCCGAACATCTTCAGTGTGACATTTCTTCTAGTCCTTAGCAGAATTCCAGCGAAATCTTGATCATCGGATAATCCGATATTTTGCAACTCGGATAATCCGAACAACTTCAGTGTGAGATTTCTTCTAGTCCTTAGGAGAATTCCAGCGACAACTGCAGATCGGATAATCCGATATTTTCAACATCGGATAATCCGGTTTACTTCAGCAACAAAACTGGCTCTTTTCAACTCCCTTTTTGGTTTCAATGCAAAGATGTTTTACACACTTAAAACCTGCATCACTTGATTCACATGTTAAATTGTCACTAGTGTTGTTGCCTAACACACAAAACACAAGGGATTAATAAATGTCCTTTCAAGCACTATCATATTTGGTGTATTTTCCTCTGTATATGCGGTGTGTACAAACGCTCCTCGAGCTGTGAGGAGCTAACCATGGAGAGGAGCTCCAGGAGGAAGAAGAAGAAGCTAAGGCCAAGGGGGAAAATGAGACAGCGTGGGTGTCCGGCGTCTCCCATCTCCTCCTCCTGGTGCTCTTTATATAGAGAGAGCCCAGGGGACATGCAGGGGGACAAGGGGACAAACATCACTGTACACTGTTCACTGTAGCTGACTTGACCAATGGGGTCTTGTCACACTGTAGCCTGCGTCACTGGTTGTACTCTTGTCACATCCTGGGCACTGTAGCCACGCTGCCTGTGTCATTGCTTTTGTCCACTTGTGCTTGTCTCCTAGAGATGACAGAGGAATCCTGTACCGGACGAGGAAGATACTTGTGATGCCTCAGATGGGGATGGAAGCAACCGAGGTAGCGCCGAGGTAGCAACCCGGGTCGAGGCTCCGAACGAAAGGCGCGTCGGTCGAAGCAGCGCTGGAGGAGACCTCGGCCTGCTGGCCGATCTTGGTCACGTCCGAGACAAGGAGGCCCGAGGCCTGGGGCAATTTGGCTCATCCAGCCTTGGTCAACCAGAGGCACGCCGGCCTGCCCGAGGTTGAGTGGCCTCGGCCCCGCAAGCTGGATGCGTGGCGAGGCGGAGACGGTGGTCTGCCCCGAGGTGCTGGCCTGCCCGGCCCAGCCGAGGCTGCTGGTATGCCGGCCCGACCGAGACAGGCGGATGTCTCGGCCTGCCGAGATGGCGATGTCGGGGCGTGGTGTCGGTGGCGCTGTGTCGGGGAGGGCGCCGAGGCATGGTGCGGGATGTCTCGATCCCTTCCGAGAGGAAGAAGATGGCGGCCCACTCCGGGGTGCTAGGGAACTCGGTCCAGCCCATCTCGCCCCAGCCGAGGTGTTATCTCGGTCAGCCCGAAGCAAACTGATATCTGCCGCCCGGGGCAGCTAAATCTCGGCCCATCCGAGGTAGAATGATCCCGGCAACACCAATGTCGGCCCAGGCCGTTTTCTGCTGTCTTTATCTTTATTTATTCCTTTGCTACCTCTTCTGACAACCCAATAAATCAACAACATCGGGGTACCCGGGGTTACATCCCCGACAGAGCTGAATCAAAATACTGAACTGCCAAGTGGATAGTTAAGCACTTCAGCTCACTTTTTAAATTGATTTGCCATGACAACTGAAGAATAAACTTTTACTGAAGGCCCTATCGTTATGAAAAATCTACGCCTGCCAATGAGTTTGGAGGCATGGCAATGATACTAGGACGATTAAAAGAAGGGATTCAGTAGAGCATACCCTAAGCATAAATTTCACTTCTCAACCATATGAGCCGGACACTTGCACTCTTTGTGGTCATAAAGATTTCACGGTTCAGCCGACATTTGAAGAGTTTTAACACCTTCGACTTCTCCATATCAGTAAGCTCTTTAATTGCCTCCAACACAGCCACACACTTCTCAATTGTGAATCTATCCTCCTGCTTGGGTGTCTCCTTAACTTCTTCCACCAGTTTTTGTGTTTGCTTCACCTTGAATTTCATGTTGTGCTCAAGTACCCCGCCGATCTGACTCTGATTGCCCCTTTTTCTAGTCTCCTCTCCTTTCTGTCCTGAGCAAGTGGGTATTGTGGGTTTAACTTCTTCAGCCCCTAGGTTAGAACATGTTTCCCCTTGTCCCTCCAGATTAGTAGAGGCAAAAGGGTTTAAGCCACCATCGGTAGCTTCGCTGTCAATGAGAGGAGCATGATTACTTGTGTTCTCCACTTGCAGTACTGCAAGCAATGGAAAGTAAATTAGAAAATTTCCTTAAAAAACCTAGAATATAGCATCCCAAGACTGTCCACCCAAAACTGCATAATAACCAGTACAGCTAACTAAACTAGTACATACTCCAAATCAAACTCACATTGAAGCTGTATATGCTGGCTACTTCTTATTAACAACGTTTAGCATTTGAGGCCACGAATAATTTCTGCCTTTCAGTCAAGATTTACGGAGTTACTACAGATGAATTAAAAATAACATCATTTAACTCGCTACAATAGATTCATCTACGTAGAAGTCCAAATCAAACTTGCATTGAATCTATATGCTGGATCCTTCATATTAACAGCATTTAGCATTTGATGACGTGAACAATAACCAAGTTTCAAACCGATCGATGGTATTTTATAGTGGTACTGCAGTCATGTACTGTTCATTCTGCTAGTTTCTTTTTTACAGTTTTTGTGGCTTCGTTTTTCATTTAGCTATAGACTTTCCTTTTGCTCGCTGTTTTGGCTGTAAGATGTTGTGCTATCTTATAAGACAAATGGCTCACATTTAGATCCGATGTCCCAGTAAAGATATATTCCATGGATTACATGCATGGTCAGAGATAGAGATAATTTCCTAGAGGTCACATCAAGAAGTTCCTACATAGGGGATAGCACGTCTTTATTATCAATACAGAAATAATAATGAACTAGCCTATAGTTAACACCCCCTCCAATGCCCTAATCACCTTCAAGTCATGTCTACTGGCCCTCTTCTACATGGCAGTTAACCCTATGGGTTTCAGTTGGCCATCAGATAGGTGAAAGAAACAAAACAACATATATGTGTGAAAATACTAACAGCGTTGCATAAACAACTAATTAATGCATAAAGCTTACTGAAGGCGTATGGATCATCCACGCTGGCTATCTGCACCTCCTGACTCCGTCCTGTATCAACCTACAATAGTTAAAGAAAGCCGTTAATTCAGGACATGTATGAAATATGATGACAAATGGGAATATATAAGGATGACCCACTGAGACCACTCTAGAATATACTAAAAGTATTCTGACAAAATATTTATTTTCTTCTTAGTAATATCTCCTTTACCTGTCTATAACACATGGCAAACACATTCAAGATATGATGAAATATCATGGAAAGAAATATATTTGGCATAAGCTGTTTATTTGCCAACTTAGTTATTTGATTGAAAGTCTATAATCATATCTTGAAAACTGTCATGAACAAAATAATTATATACTTATTAACAAAATACAAAAAGGAAGAGCATAAATCTGCAGTTAATCAAGACGATAAGGCTATTGAAGTGGCGGAGCTTGGGCCAAGTAGTTGGGAGGGGGCGGGGGAATGGGCCAAAACAAGGTTTGTTGAGCCAAAAATTCGTCAAATATGAAGGGGTTTTACCAAAAAAAAATCAGTCTGGGGGGCACCCTACACATAGATCCTCCGTTGGTTGTATGTAACCATGAATTTAGATTGAGTGTGTCAAGCAGGGCGGAGACACGCCCCCCGGGCATTCTGGGCCATTCACTGGGGCGTAGGAACTTTTTTCCTTGGTATTTTTGTTGATTTAATAGCTTTGGCGCTAATCTTGCTTGCTAACTTTAGTGATTTAGGGTAATGGCCCTGGGCTTGATGGAATCCTGGCATAGCCCTCAGCATCAAGTAGTAAACCACATATCTAACTTTGACAACTTTTGCAAAATTACTATTCCCAATGTCATTCATGAGCCCTCATGAAATCAATTTCTGCCATAAATTCTAAAACCACATCACCTAAGGCTAAACTACTAGCCAGAAATTCACCTCCTGAAAACAAAATAAACTTCTTGTCATGAAAAGGCAGAACATGAGTCAACTGCTAAAATATACCCTAAGGATCGAGTTTTGTTTTATTCGGCGCAATTTCAATAGTTGAACGCAACCGAAATCATTTTTTTGTTTAACTAAGTACCTTGCCCTAAACATTCATAGGATAAATCCACAAAACCCTCTAAAAAAACTATGTGAAAAAAACGGATTTTGCTCACCTTCCTTGGCCATGCAGCGTGGCGTCTTTCAAGCTCCTTCTCCACCTGGCATATGTACTTCCGCAACTTCTTGCCACCGTCGGGTGTAAATCTAGAGAGAGCGTGCAACCGCCTGATCTTCGAGCGCAGATCCTAATCGGTGAAATTCTTGAATTCCACCACGTCCTCCTCGCCCTATTGAGTGCAATTTCGAATTCTTAGTGAACTATTCATTGCAGTTTCAATAGCTGAAAACAACAAAATTAAAGTTCATTGTTTAAACCAGAAACTCGCCCCAAACCCAAATTAAATACAGAAAACCCTCTATGAAAAGAAACCATGATAATAAGCTTCCTGAATTTTTTTTTTGAATGGTACAGCTTCCTGATTTTTTTTTTTTTGAATGGTACAGCTTCCTGACTTCACAAATCCTAACCCAAGTATCCAACTACGAATAATCCTCGCATGCACGAGTGGGGAAAGTACGCATAGGCCCTACACAGTATCGAGAATCGATTGCAGAAAACCCAGGCTTTGCTCACCTTCCTCGGCCTGGCAGCGCGGCGGCGATCAAGCTCCTTCTCCACCTGGTAGACATGCTTCCGCAACTTCTCGCCGCCATCGGGTATAATGAGATGGATGACTGTATTGAGAAGGAAACCTCGCACGCGCTTGACCTTCGACTGCAGTTCCTGATCGGTGTATTGCTTGAACTCATCCGGGTCCCCCTCACGGTCGTCAGCCTGCGGCGCCGTAGGGTGCTGCGACGCCACGCGCGAAGAGGAGGAGTCCATGAGCTGCGCCTCCGTCGGCGGAGAGTCGGTTGTGCGCTTTCGTTTCCTGTCGATAGTTATCGGAACATTCGGCATGCTTAGCGCCGCCGCTGGCGGCGGACGGGAACGGGCTTCTGCTGATAGAACGGACGGAGGAGGGTTTTGGGGAAATGGGATTTCGAAAAGTTAAAACTATTTTGATTGGTATGCTACTACTCCTGGGCTCCTGGCCCGTTTATGGCATATGGTGGGCTGATGGCCCTCTGTTCATCCATTGGACACGGCTTGCTTCGGTAAATGATTTTTTTTTTTTTGCACAACTAGGTCTAGGGCCAAATTTGTTTCGCCGTTCTAGTTTTCTTCCAAAGCTTCTGCTGCCAAGTATATACTCCTACAAAGAAAATCACCGATTGGCTTGGCCCTTGCTCTTCCAAATTTCGATGAAGTCCACCGAATATTTCCTCTGGTAGCCTGGTACCCCTGGTAGTCACTTGACTAGCTATACTACACAAACGTAAAGCATGAGAAAGAATGATACCCGATAGAAAAAAAATAGTTCCTCCAGAATGACCCTTACTGATTACTACCTCCGTTTCGTAAAGTAAGACGTATATTTTTAGTCAAAGTCAACAGAGTCTAACTTTTACTAATCTTATAGACAAAAATATGAATATTTATAAAAATATATCCTTACTTTAAAGAACGGAGGGAGTATTACTCTCATATATACGAGGCCACTTACTTTTATCTTAAGTCGAGCATGCTTATATTTGACCAAGTTTATAGAATAAGATATCAACACAATAATATTATTCTTGCATGCAAGCGCATATATTTTTGCATATGTTAGTAGTCAAAATTTTAAATTATTGACCACATGTATACTTACGCGGTTTATGTTTTTAAAACAGTGGGTTATGATCACCATGTGAACTATAAGAGCATCTCCAACCGGAGCCCCAAAATCGGCCCCCAAACTGTCCGTAGACACGTCCGGACGTGTCCGCGGACAGTGACCGGACAGGCCCCAAAAGTGGTGCTCTACAACCATACTCCTCATATTCTCCCCTCAAATACATGCAGCCCATGCACTTGCTTCTTTTTTGCATTATGCAAGCTCTATCTAGTGCACAAAGAAATAGCGTACATAGCAACTATAATTATAACTAAAATAACTATAGCTCCCAATGCATAATGGAGATGCATCTCCTTCTCGACGACGCATTTCTTGATCTTCTTCATCTTTGTCCGAGTTGCATCCGTCTTGCACTTGTAATCGTCGACAACGTCGACGAGATGCAACTCCATTCTCATCTTCTCTTCTTCAAAGCTAATCTTCTCTTGTTGTATTTTCTTATTCTCTTCTTCAATTTCTCCTCCAACTTCCGGTTTTTACATTGAACCTCCTCCAATTTATCTTCAAGCTTCTTTTTTTCTCAATTGTGAAGTTCAAATCCTCCAATATGCGCATCCTGCTTCGGAGGGAGTCATTCAACTCGGATATCACACCACGGATATTGCAACTACATGCTTGTGAATCCTACATTTCAACAAAATACAACTCAAATCTTACACTGGCAATGCACAACTTTGGGGAAAACTCAAAATGTGGGCAAAACCTAGGACATACCGGATCGGATGAGGTGCTCTCCTCGTATAGTGGGTAGGAGCCTGCCGAGTCCTCGTTCGTGTCCCAGAAAAGCATGGTCTCGGTGGAGAAGCCGTGCAAGATCGACGGCTTCCTGCGGGAGAGGCGGAGGTGGCGGCGGAAATGTGAGGCGAAAATGCACCTAGATCCGTCGAGATGCGGCCGCAACGGAGAGCTATGCTACGGCCCAAATCTGGTCGGAGCAAGTGCGGACGACGGCGGGTGGGAGACCGAATCGGTGGGACGGGGCCGCCGGAGCTAGCTACAGGGCGGAGCTAGAAGAAGAAGCCGACGGAGTGTGAAAATATCTACTGGCCGGGCGAGGGTTCCGTCCGATTTATGGTGGAAATGGGTAGGTCTGCGCTGTCAGCGTCCATGGGGCGGGCGCGTCCGGACGGCCCCAAACCCGCCCCACATATGGGCTGGCTTTGGGGTGTGCCGGACAGCCCGGATGTTTGTGCTGACTATGGGGGGAGCCGTTGGGTGCTAGTTTTCAGCCCAAAGCCTGTCCGGGCTGTCTGCCCGGATGTTTAGGGAGGCTTTGGAGGCTCCGGTTGGAGATGCTCTAAGTTTTCTTTTTTTCTAGATGCCCGATAAATTCTAGATAAGCTCATATGTACGTAAACAAAGAAAACCAAAATGGTAAACATCATGGAGAATACGAGAGAATCGACATTTGGCTGGATTGTCGCAAGAATGTGTGTACCTCTAACCCATGAAGAATCATATCACAGGTTTGATGATTTATACGTCTCGCTAAAGTGAAATACTCCCTCCGTTCCTAAATGTAAGATCTTATACGTGTTTCACATATTGTATAGATGCATGCTAAACTAAGTGAACATACGCACTAAAATATGTGTAGATAGATTTATATACATGTGAATGTGGACAAAGACTAAAACATGTTATATTTAGAAACGGAGGGAGTATTCTTTAAGTGAAATGTGACGTTTCCAGTGCGCTATGGGAATTTTTGTTTGTTAGTGGGCCGAAACCTTCTCAAAATAAAAGGCCTCAAGCGGCCCGCGCAGCGCGCCGAACTGCCTTTGCGTCCGCCGCTGACTGACTGGCCCTCTGAGAATGGGTTGCCGAAGGTAGCAGCCGTTGACTGGTCCCGTATGCAGAGCCAGGTCGTCGATCGTGTTTGTGCAAACACAGAGTACGTACTTAAATAATCATGACGATGACTAGATATAAACTGAGCTAGCATTTCAAACACATGCTCAATCGATGGATCGGCAGGTCAGCCGTTTGGCGTGGTGGCATCATGCATGCAACGTGGAGGCCAGACGAGACAAGGACGACTTTGCCACTGTCCTGCGTGCAAGTATCCTCCTGCCTGCCTGTACATATCTGACCAATACCTTAACTAAAGCTTAAGGTATTGGAAAAAAACATATCTGACCAATACTAATCTATGCAAGTTAAGCAGATTCTAAGGCCTGGAATGTCCTTCCTGTTTTGGTCCTATGACCTAATTAATCCTAGGCCCCTAAGACCATCCACTACGTGGGTTCGATTCAAAGAAAAAAGTGTCAGACTATGAGTCGATGTTGTTTCGCTGCTATGTATGATCCGATTCAACACATGCATGTACAGAGATGGGACCCATCAAATAAAAGTAAAAAAATCAGAATCCTTAGTTGGTTTGCATGCGTGCGCACTCCTCCGTACCTTTGCATGTTGTTTAACTGCATGCAGAACCGAACCAAAGTATTGGTTTGCTTCTTTTGTCAGATGGAATGAACCGATGCTCTGCTATGTATGGCATCGAACCATTGCTCTCTTTGGTTCGCTTTGCCCTCACATAGTGGATGGTCTAACTAGCACTTCACTCGCTCCTCCTTGCAGCCTGTCGGTCTAGAGCTGGCTGCCTGGAATAGTGGGTATTTTATGCACTTACTGGAGTGTACAGTGCTGCTGACTTTTTGCGTCCACATACGATACGATGAATAGTTTAAGATGGGAGGATCAACCCTGTGTCAGAGCTCAGGACGCGCAAAGGCAAATGTTGGCGAAATGGTAATGGTATGTGAACGGATGATATTGCATGTTCATTGGTCCTAGTATTAACAGGCTGTGGTGATCTGTCGGTGCTTCCGTTTCATTTCACACTAGTAGCAAAGAAATGTCCTGAGTTGGGAAGTAGCGTGGTCTAAGTTACTAGTATTAGCAACTACACTGATAACTCTACCTAATGGGATCGACAGGGTTAGATGAAGGTACGTTATATTAGCAAAGCAGCCAAGGCAGGCAGGTCCTCAGTCCTCACAAGCGGGCATTGGCAAAAAAAAAAAAAAGTACTCACAACACTACTAGAATTTGCAAATAGCCCTAGGGCCGAATACCCTAAGCAAAAGGGGCAAAAACTCACTCTAGGGGAAAAGCTGGATCATGGCTGAAAACAAAAGGATGTGACTCAACTACTACTACTACTACTTGGTACGCGCGCGTGGGGGTGAAGGTGGGGCATGAGATGTACCGAGGAGGGTTGACCTCACTTCTTCTATCCGCAGGCGCTGCCGGATTTGGCTCCAACACCCGGCGGTGGTTGGCCTGCACTGCACCCCGAGGATGTTCGGCGATTTGTCCCGCCCGGATTTTCTTGGTTCGGTGGACGACGTCCCGATCTGGCATGCATTCTCGTAAGCTTTAGCTGTGTTCCTTCTAGGATAGATACGAAAACTTGAGATTTCCTGCTCCTGTCACCGTCACGGCGTACCTGTGCAGCTTGCGTATGAACATCAGCTACATTGGTTGGTTGGTAGTAGTACTGGTACCAGCCAACTGTGTCTGTGTAGAGTAGATCGCAACAGGGATGGAGCCCTCGTTCTGTTCCTCTCACTGCATTTCGTTGGATGGTCAAAATCTAGCTCTGGGTGGAATGGCATGGCCGGCGACCGGGTCGTCGCCTCCACCGACCGGCAGGGCGGTGCGTTTTGTCCACCACAATTGGGCCATGCCTAGTGCCTACGCTACTCGGCACCCTGCTCCCGGACTCTAGGTAGGCAGACCAGACCAGCCCATCGTCCCCCACCTTTGTTTTCTCCTTTGTTCTACTCGCTCATCGTCTCTTAATTTTGCGTAGATATTATTTTATTTTTCTGCTCGTCCGGGTACTTCGTACCTGCAAGCTTGCATGCACGCCCATGATTGTTCGTGTGCTGCTGTTGCGTTATTTTATATAAAAACGGAAAAATGGGTAAAGATTCAAGAATTGAGCTGAGAAAAGTTCGGCCACAAGACGCTCGCGATGTTGTTCTTTTCAGTGATCCTACTCCTCAAATCATCACAATACACCATTCAGAAAGAATAAAATCATCACAATACCACATCCTTCTCTTGCTAGAGAACTATAGATTGAGTGATCTTGGCCTCATGGTACAAAGGGGCAGCCGGGCAGCCTCCGAGGACATATCTAGTGTTCCCATCCCATGAGGTGCTACCGCTTTAAAAAAATCAAATTTAAATGTTTCAAAATTTTCTATGAAAAAGTGTGTGTTCACAAGATATGTTTCTAACCTTCAAAAGATTCTGCTTCAAATTCGAAATGAACATTGAGAAGCAAAAAAAAATCCTGCCATGAATAGTGTCAGCGAGTGTCACAAAAAGATAAAAGCAAAAAAAAACACTATTCATGACAGATTTATCTTTTTTTCTTCTCAATGTTCAGTTCAAATTTGAACTTGAAACTTTTGTGGGTTGTAGAAACATATCTTATGAACATACACACTTTTTCGTAGATTTTTTCAAAAAGAAAAAGTTCAACGGCAACACGGTATCAACTTATGGGGTGGAAGCACTAGATTATGTTCTCAGCAGGCTCCATCCCCCGGCCGGAGTTCATTTACGCTGATAAATGTAAACTAGCAATGATACTGTATAAACGTCTCCGTCATGGTAGATCTTCTGTGTCGAGTCGTTCAATACTACTACTCCTCCTGTTCGTGCGATGCAAATTTCAAAACTTCTGTGGAACCTTTGTACTGATACTAGTACATTATCAAATAATGAATATCCGTACTCGCTGCAAACCAAAATTCGGCACAATTGCGCCCGGAGACGAATTAATACGGCGTGTCCATGTGATGGTGAGGACTCTGGGAAGCGGTAACAACGACGTACTAGGACGACTTTGTCGCCAGGAAATTCGGCAGGTTTGGACTTCAACCAGCATCCGTACATCCCAGCATCGGTGGATCACACCACACGCACCGTGATCCACAATGATGACCGGCTATACATCCTTGGTTGGAGAGAAGATGAGAGCCAAAGAGGCATTTGCACAAAAGAAAAGAAAAAACCATGGGTTTTGTGTTCGCTATAAAGCAAATGACCGGAAGAATCCTATAGGAATTTCCAAAGAAACCCATACAATCTAAAGGGGCTCCATGAATTAAATCGTAGAGGGTTCCACGAAATTTCTATGAAAATCCCTTGACCCAAACAGAACCTATAAAGATTGTAGTAGAACAAATTCCTATAGGCTCCCATACAACCAGGATAAACTTTTACATTCATTAATGTTGACCAAAAGGATCCCATATACGATATTCACCAAAGAGTCAAGACCAGGAGAATAACTTTTCTAAAGGCTACAATCGTCTGCAAGGTAGGAACCATGGGCTAAGTTATGCATAAATCAATAGAACTGGTTTGTGCTAGGACTTTAGCCCAAGGCAAAGGCACGTAATGAGGCCATACTATGTAGACTATAGAGTGCCATCTTGGATGTTAAGGTCATCCACAAACTCAGTGTTAATCCACAAACTAAAGCTGCCTCCGGTGCCAAGACGGGCATAACCATCATACAACAATCTACCAGATTGACCATCACACATAAAGGGATCAAATTAACGCTCTTCAGCGTGGACCACGAATCCACGATGGTCTACCATTACCGAGAAAATGCAATTCTAGCATAGGTTGCCGCTTATCATTGGAATGTCATCACCAAATACACAAACTAACATAAAAGTGTTGATCGTTTATTCACGCTTTGTCGCTTCACTCATATCGCTCTCAAGGGGCGGCACGGGCGAAACCCTAGCCGTTGCCATCCTTGTCCTCCCGCGCCGCCACCAGAGGACGCTGACATGAGCAATTCACTTGGTTGACGCTGGCGATAGTGCCTGGTTCTCGCGCTTGCCAGAGAGGCAGCCCTTGTGCAGATCGATCTGGTGATGACACTTCTCACTTGCATTGTGGTCGTGGCCGGTGGTGGGACAGGTAGTTCTAGGGCCCACGATGGCGATAGTCGGGCTCTCGGCCTGATGGTCGACATGGATAAGGCGGCTCGCGCATCCTTCGTCTATTGCCCTTCCTTCTCTTGGTGACAAGGATCAAAAGAGGTACCACCCGTTGGGTGCTGAGTGACGATTTCTTAACCGAATTCTGATGTTTTATCCAGCGGCGTCTGCGGTGACCCAGCACACCACTGCATATTGTAGTGTACAAGTCGTTGACATAACACCCACGGAAGGACTAATCCGTAAATATTACATCACTCAGAATAGTACAACAGAAACATTGCGGTTCCACTTTATTACACACTGCTAAAGATTACAAGCCAGAAATGCATAAAAACATCGACGTCTTCCTCTGACATGGGAGGAATGTCTATTATTGCGATGTTGACAGGAGTCAACCTACAAGCGATAGAAAACAGCAAACTAAGAACCATCTTGGCTCAGCCGCTAAGTAGTACTAGTCTAGTCTGACTCGGCCAGGTTCCTACTATGATAACTTTAAGTCTCCACCTCCTCCTCTTCGGCGTCGTCGGCTCCGTAGGCAATGTGTAGTCGACGCCTTCTATTCCTCCAGACAGATCAGGTGCTTCAAAATACACCTCATCGGCATGATATGCTCCGAAGTCGTCTTCAGCGATCTCATCAGAGTCTAAGCAGAGATCAACGGAGGAAAAGGGTGAGCAACACTAGCGTTACCCAGCAAGTTCAAATAATAGATGATAAAGTGTATGATGCACTATCTACCATCCTGACCAAAAAGTCATGGATGTATATGCAATCTTTTGTAAAACATTTTTAGGAAAAGGTCCATTTTATTTTAGAAAACTATGCCCCCAGCCTCCACGGGTTATAGTCATCACTTGGGATGCCTTTCCCGCTGCGGTCTGTAGTTCTCTCCTGGAACAATGATGTGACAGTCACAATTTCTTTGTTTAACTCTGCAGAGCTGCACCACTTTACCCAACAGCAGCCTGGCTCCTTTTGCTCTCTTCGCACACCATGTGTGCTATAGCCAGAACTCAGGGCAACAAGTCATGTGGAGTCACCTCCCCGCACAACACATATCCGCCCATTTGTGACGCGGCTGGTAACTAAGACCACTGGCCCGCCACCCCTCCCAAGCTTCTATTCCAGTCACTCCGTCGAGTGGGAAGGTCACGCGCTTCCACGCAGTTGGCCGCCGCAACGGACGCAAGCAGGTAATAGCCTGCCGAGGATATGTGAACGAGGGAAGAAACCTCTGACGAGCCCATCCATAGTGAATATGTTGGCTGATGCTTCATTACGGCGCAAGGATCACTGGGCCATGGGTTATTAATCCTAGGTACATACTTTCCCATACAGTGGAACCTCCACCACAACATCAATCCGTGGTTCCACTGCCAGCCAACCATATATGTATAGCATTTCACATCATTCGAAAATAGGTTTTTCTTTTTCATGCAATGATAAACCATAGTAATTTGTAATTACTTTGATAAAATTAATCAAGTAGGACATGCAAGTTGGAACTTGCCTTGAGACTGACAGGTAATGCAGTCTAAAGCTTCCGATGAATTGGGACCTTCGTGTTCTGAAAATCAATATCACTGTCTGTATCAGACAATGTTGAAAAACCAACTACATGCCAATATGCATAGAATGAGATGATTTTTATTCTTTCCCAAAAATTCCCCAGAGTTTTGTTAAGGATTTCTTTTGATGATTTGATTTGTATTTTAGGTAGGATGAGTAATATGACAGTCTTAGTGTAGTTCAAATCATATATTGAACTTGATACATAATTTTCCCATATTATATACTTTTGAAAATATTTTGGAATATTTCAAAGTCATTTCCACTTAAGGATCCTTTGAATTTTTGCTTCTAGAAATCTTTTTCAAAAATTCAAAGTAACATTTTATTTGGATAGATTATTTTCTGCTGATATGTTTACATATTTTATTTGTATTTTTAGGATTTTATTTGAATTTTTAAAAGCTTTTGAAAGTTTTGAATTTTTCTTGTGTGAAATTACAATAATGCCCCTGCTGACTTGGTTCAACCAAGTCAAGGTTCGAGCTTGGCTCGGTCGGTCAACCGACCCGAGCCACACACTCTCTCTCTCCCTCGCTCGATCTCGAGCCCGACCTCGCCCTGGCGCTCGTGTCGCCAGCGCCGTCGCCGCCTTGCCCCGGCCGACTCCGGCCATCTCCGCCGCCGTGATGTGGGGCAAACTACTCCCCTCGCTCCGCTCTCCACTCCCACCGGAGGGATTCGAGCTACGCTTCCTCTCGTGGCCGTGCGCATCCCCTTTGCCCTAGGGTCAGGGTTCGCCTGCCGCCGTGTTTTCTTCTTCTCCGGCGTGCTCGCCATGGCTGGGCGCAGGGCTTGCCCCCTGTGCCGCCATGGTGTGGTGGTGTGGTGGTGTGTACCCCTACTCCCATGCGCCCCCTCCACCGGTTGCGCGAGCCCTGCCTCGCCGCCGTGGAGCTACGGCCATGGACGCCTGGTAAGTTCTACTTCTCCTCTGCTACACCACCTCGACCCTCTCTGCTAACTGCTCATGGCCTTGATCTGAACTTTGTTCAAACCTTAATTCGGTCCATGATGAACAGAGGAATTAATTGAGCTTCAAGCTCGATTTTGTGCACTGCCACCCTCTTGTGCTTGCTGTAGAGGTATTTGGGATGAATCATGCATGTATGAATCATCCCGTTTATCTCTGGAATTGATGTGAAGAGCAGTTCTTGCTCTCTGACAAGATAAAAGTGTAGGAAATTATTTCTGAGCTAGTTGTAGTACTAGCAGTGATGATTTAGTCGATTTAGAGCATGATTTAGTCATGTTTGCTTGCTGTGATGCCTCCATGTTGAGTTACACAGCAACTTGCTTGATTAGAGATGTTTTTTTATGTTTTCTGCGCTTCTTCCAAGTGTATAACTTGGATATGATCAGTTAATCCAGCTCTGCTGGTTCACTGTCATGTGGTGATGTGTTGTGCAACAAGATAAGAACAAATACTACACTAAATCCACCCTGTGCTTCTGTATATGCTCAAACAGAATGCTTTTGCACACAACTTCACTCCCTGTCTCACTCTGTCCTATTTCTTGCACACACAGATGTACTCTGCTTGCAAATCAATCTTTCTAAAGCACCACACCTTGCTGAGCAAGGCTCTGTTAAGAACAGATGCTCAATTAATCACTCAAGCATGGTTCTGTCATTTACAGAACCTGCTAATCACTCTCTAGCTCGAAAGTTTAACAACCTTGGGTGTAGAGCAGATCAGGCTACGGTAGAGTCTGAATCTTGCTCCAGGGTTCAACCTCCAGGCCTACTCTTGTGGTTCTCCTATCCTCTTCTTGCTACTGGCCTCCTCCTAGGACTTAGTGTCTTGTGGTGGATGATTTTAGGTAATCTCCATGATTGGCTAGTGGCTGGTGTGTGTTCTTGGTGAAGAACAAGTGAAAATGGTGCTGTTGGATGTGTTGTGTTTGTGTAAGCGTGTGATTTATGTTTGCTGGAGTTTTTGTGAACTATGACCTAGAACTGGTTCATATTTATACTCAAATGAGATGTTCTTGTGCTTGTGACACCAGGATAACTTGTTGGTGGTGATTCACCTGCTTGCAGTGGCCCTGCTCACCTCGAGCTGCCTCTGTGGACTTCTTGATGCACTCCTTTTAACACTGAAGATAGACTTCAGCAGGGTGCTATTCAGTTCATCTCCCCTTGTGGATGAATTTTTAATGTGCTGCTCAGTTCATATCCCCATGGTGATAAAGTTGAGTCACAGCCGAGTCATTGATCCTATCTTGATCTAGATATTTTGCTGGTTTACTTGGCTGTGAAGTTTTTGATTAGTGCAAGTCGGTTTGGAAATGCTTAACTCAAGTGTGTGGACAATTAAGCTAGCAATTAGCTTAATAAGTGGGATTTAGGATCCATTTGTCAATTAATGGCAAATGTGATACCATTTTAGTTGCCCTTGCTTTGATTTGTTTCGTGGTTTAATTTGTGGAGTTGTGAATTCATATGTTGCCTTGTTTATGTGATCAATATGCTCAGCTAGCACATGATGCCTTTGATAAATGTTGCCTAAAGATGAAGTGCTAAGCTTATGCCTTTGCCCCTCTTGTTGCCTTCGGATTAATGAGCATGATCCATTTTGATCAGACCCAATGTTGCCTCATGATTTGAGTTTTCATACTCCACACTTGTCTAACCAAACCATTGTTTTGGTTAGGCATAGAAACCAGGTTTCAAATATTAATATGCCAGCACCAAATGGTGTTGGCAACATTTTAACATTAACAAATTCTTTTGTTTTGGTGTTTATTTTGTAGGTTGAAGATCTCCTGAAGTTTTAGAAGTCATGATGTAGTTTTTAGGATTTTATTTCACTCTTTTGTAAGCTCACACTTGATGTAATTATAAAGTTTTTAATCTGTTTGTAATGGACAGATTGTAATAATTTAGTTACTTGCATTTGGGTGGATGAACTCTTGTAATGAAATGGATTCAAACATGTGTTTGATTTGTATTTGAACTTGTGGATGAAATGATGATTCTTATTTGATATTGAGATAATATGTGTGTATGTCTTGTGTTAAATCATATGGAATGATTCATTCCTTTTTATTATCTTTATTTCACTTGTGTTGTTGATTTTATAATATATGTGTATAAAGATTGGATAAGATGTTGAAATGGTTCAACTAAAGAACTTATCATGTCAAAATTTTGACATAACCAATTTAGTGGGGTTTTGAAAATAAGTAGTGGGGTGCATCGACACCTCTAGACTATCTGTCGATGCCTGACTCCCAGACCCTCGACACTCGTCTGATATCGACTCCCGACTCTTTTTAACACAAAAGCGCGAAAATTATCCCGATTTTACCAAAAGATGCATGAATGCACAAATGCAATTCCTATTTCTACCCTCTCGAGTCCTATAACTGTGGGGTATTACATCCTCTCCCCCTTAAACTAAACTTCGTCCCGAAGTTTCTTTTCTGGGTACCTGAACAACTGTGGGTAATCTCGTCGCAAATCTTCTTCTTTTTCCCAAGTTGCTTCTTGCTCTGAGTGGTTCTTCCACTGAACAAAGCAAAACTTGATTGCTCTATTCCTTAATCTTTTCCAATTCTCCCTCAGTATCTTCTCAGGCTGTTCCTCATATGATAGGTCTGGCTTTAAATTCAACTTTTCAAACTCAATTGGTCCTTCTGGTGGTTTCAAACACTTCTTGAGTTGAGATACATGGAACACATTGTGAACTTGTGATAATATAGCAGGTAACTCCAATTCATAGGCTACTCACCTTCCGGCTTAAAATTCTAAATGGTCCTATGTATCTGGGACTCAACTTTCCTTTTACTCCAAATCTCTTTACTCCTTTGGTAGGACTAACTCTAGATATACCATATCTTGTATCTCTGGTTCCCACTGTCTTCTGGATAGATCAGCGTAACTCTTTTGTCTACTCTGAGCTATTTTGAGACGATCTCTGATAATATCCACAATCTGCTGTTGTTCCTTTATATACTCAGGTGCAAATTCTTTATTTTCTCCTACTTCAAACCAACATATTGGAGATCTACACTTCCTCCCATATAGAGCTTCAAATGGTGCCATCTGAATACTACTTTGATAACTGTTGTTATAAGAAAATTCAGCTAATGCTAAGTGTTCATCCCATGATCCTCCAAAATCAAGAACACAAGCTCTCAACATGTCTTCTAGAATTTGATTGTTCTCTCAGTCTGTCCACCTGTTTGCGGGTGATATGCCGTACTGTACTGTAAATTTGAACCCAACTGTTTGTGAAGATGTTTCCAAAAGGCTGAAGTGAATATGGATCCACGATCCGATACAATACTTTGTGGAACTCCATGCTTACTAACTATTTCCTTCACATACTGTTCGGTCAACTGTGCTGTGTGTCTTTCTGGTTAATGGCTAAGAAATGAGCACTCTTTGTCAATCTATCCACAATTACCCATATAGAATCCTTATTTCTCCTTGTTTTGGGTAAACCTGTGATAAAATCCATACTGATTTCTTCCCATTTCCATTTGGGAATTGGTAGTGGTTGTAATAATCCTGCGGGACTCTGATGTTCTGCTTTACTTGTCTACAAGTATGACATTCTGCAACATATCTTGCAATCTCCCTTTTCATATTATTCCACCAAAATGTCTTCTTCAAATCCATGTACATCTTAGTACTACCTGGATGTATAGAATATGGTGTTTCATGTGCTTCTTTCAAAATTATGCTCTTGGATATCTGGAACACATATTCTACCATGATACCATAATGAATCAGTTTCTGGCTTCAAGGTGAATTCAGATCTTCTACCTTCTTTAATCCTGCGGATTTCTTCAGCTATGAATTCATCTTCTCTTTGCCGATAAAGGATATTTTCTTTCAATTCCATCTCTGTTTCTTCAATAACTTCCATAGCTGCAATACTATTCAACTCTGGACCTTCCCAGATTTCAATACCAGCTCTTTGTATCTCATTCCTCAATTCCTTAGGCATTCCTTCTTCCATCAAAGGATTACAATTCACTTTACGACTTAATGCATCTGCCACTACATTGGCTTTTCCTGGAGTATAGTTTATTGTCAAGTCATAATCCTTGATTAACTCTAACCATCTCTTCTGCCTCATATTCAATTCCTTTTGTGTGAAGAAGTATTTCAAACTCTTATGATCCGTATATAATTCACACCTTTCTCCATAAAGAAAATGTCTCCATTGCTTTAAAGCATAAACTACTGCTGCTAACTCCAAATCATGTGTAGGATAGTTAAGTTCATGTGGCTTTAACTGCCTTGATCCGTATGCAATTACCTTGCGATCTTGCATCAATACACAACCTAATCCATTTTTAGATGCATCACAATATACTGTGTAAACTTTTCCAGTTTCTGGTACTGCTAACACAGGTGCTGTTGTCAGTCTCCTTTGAGTTCTTGGAAACTTTGTTCACATTTCTCTGTCCATTCAAATGGAACATTCTTTCTGAGTAACTTTGTCATTGGCCCGGCTATCTTAGAAAATCCTTCAATAAATCTCCGTAATATCCGGCCATTCCCAAAAATCCTCTAATTTCCTTAGGGTTCTTGGGTGCTTCCCATTCCAATACTGCTTTTACTTTCTCCGGATTGACTGCAATCCCTTCTTTACTGATCACATGACCAAGAAATTCCACTTGATCCAACCAGAACTCACACTTACTAAATTTGGCATATAACTGATGTTCCCTTAGTGTCTGTAACACAATACTTAAGTGTTGTGCATGATCTTCCTTGGTTTTGGAATAGACCAATATATCATCAATGAACACTATCACAAACTTGTCCAAGTATGGCATGAAAATCTTGTTCATCAAGTTCATGAATATTGCTGGTGCATTGGTTAAACCAAATGGTACTACTAAATACTCATGATGTCCATATCTTGACACAAATGCTGTTTTGGGAATATCCTCAGGTTTAATCTTTATCTGGTGGTATCCTGACCTCAAATCTATTTTAGAAAATACCCCTGCTCCTCTTACTTGATCAAACAAATCTTGTATCCTTGGCAACGGGTATTTATTCTTAATGGTCACACTATTCAGGTTACGAAAATCTCCACACATTCTTCTTCCTCCATCTCTTTTATCCACAAATATTACTGGTGATCCCCAAGGTGATACACTTTCTCTTATAAATCCTTTATCTTCCAACTCATCTAATTGCTCTTTGAGTTGTACCAATTCCTTGGGACCCATCTTATATGGTGCTTGTGCAATAGGTGCTGTACCAGGAATCAAATCTATGGTAAACTCAATTTCACGATCCGGTGGCATCCCTGGTAACTCATCTGGAAAAACATCCTGAAATTCTTAACCACTGGGATTTCTTCTATCTTAGCTTCCTTCATAGCATTCAACTGTAAATCTGCTCTTAACTGACTATGCTTATCCCCTTGGTATACTGTTCTCATACCTCCTGGTCCTCTCAAAGACACTGTCTTTTCTGCACAATCTATTTGAGCTCCATGATCAGATAACCAGTCCATCCCTAAGATGACTGCTATATCTTTCATGGGAATTACTAGCAAATCAGCGTCATATACGCGATCACAGATCATAATTACTTGATCCATTTTGACTTGCGTTACTAACAATTTTCCCCCGGCCGACATGACCGTTATGGGTACTTCTAACGGCTGACATCTAATCCCATATGCATCCACAAATAAAAGATGTAGTAGCTCCAGTATCAAACAAAACTTTGCCAGGATGAGAAAGAATTTTGAGCGTACCGATCACCACGTTGTCGGTGTTGTTGACTTGCTCCAAACTGGTGCAATTCAGCCTTCCATATGGCTTCCCTTTGCCCTTATCTGCTGCATTCCTTCCAAATCCTCCATTCCTTGGCTTGAATCCTCCTCCACCTTGGTTATTTCCTCCACCAGTTCCTCGGCTTATCTGTTGATTCTGTTTATTTGGACAATCAGGCTTGATATGTCCAGCTTGTCCACATCCAAAACAGATGATTTTGGGCTTCTGACAATCCTTCATCAGATGTCCTCTCATTCCACAATTATTGCATATCAAATTGTTAACAGGATTGAAGCTTCGTGGAATAGGTTTCCTTCCTTCAGTTCTAAGCTTAGGCCTAAAACGTAGATTTGGTGGTTGTCGTTGGACTTGAAACTTCCTTGGTTCCATCCTTGCTTTCTTCCTTCTTTCTTCCTGGAGTAACTTATAATCATCCTCCAATGTTATTGCTGCATCTACCAGCTCCTGAAACTCCTTTGGTTTAGTCAACCTCAACTGCATCTTCATAAAAGGACTCAGACCCTTCATGAATCTCTTCTTCCTTTTCTCCTCAGTGTCTACTTCATCTAATGCATACCTTGACAATATGTTGAACGCACTGACATAACGTCCAACAGGTAACTCATTCTGTCTCAGATTCTCAAACTCCCTCCTTTTTAATTCCATAATACTTTCAGGAACATGTGCTTCCCTAAACCTCTTCTTAAACTCCTCCCAAGTTACAACATGATCAGCAGGTAGTGTTGCCACTATGGCTTCCCACCATGATGCTGCTGGTCCGGTAAGCAAATGAGTTGCATACCTAACCTTCTCTTCATCAGAACATCCACTGTGTTGAGCTTTCGTTCAGTATCTGCCACCCAATCTTCTGCGTCCATAGGTTCTGGAGCTCTTGCAAAGGTATAGGTCTAGCATTTTGGAAATCTGATAGAGTCACTCCTTTAAGTACTTCATCCCTTCCTCGTCCTGCCTGTATTTCCAGCAAATCTTGCAGAAATTTATTCTGCCTTTCCTGGTCTTGGCGCCTGCCTTCTTCCACCATCTGCATATACTGCATGAAACTTTGCTCCGTGATTGGCCTTGGTGGTTGTGGTATTCCTCCTGCATCTGCATCTTGCTTCTCCTTAAGTTCACGTTCTTGCCTCTGCACATCACTCTCCTCACCGATGTACGCCATTACCCTCTAGTCCTGTTACATCGAATCAGAACTCTCCATTACATTATGCATATGCACTTCGAGTCCTATTCCATGCACAAGTACTAGTCAAACAATGGAAAACAGAAAAATCCAAAGAACACAAAACTTTTCAAACATATACCATGTATTATACATGTAGGATTACAAACATGGGTACATAATAGTAACACACTCTAAAAGTGAGTAGGTCTCACTTATTGCTACCAGCGTCCTTACAACAATACATACAATACCCTATATTAACATATTACACAACTACTGCTTCACTCCGTCCTGCTCTTCTTCACTTTTCCGCATACTTCCCAGGCTTCCAGTGACAGTTACGCCTGGTCCTCCTGAGAATCCCGGGTAACTTCACATTAATGGTAGGCTGATATTCAGGGTCAGATGGGCTTGCTTCTAACGTCATATCCGTCATGGCGAAGTAACTATCAAGATACTTGTATGCCGCTGCTTCCCCATCGTAAACCTCCTCATCTCCATAACCCTCGCCTCCATCATCGTACCCAGTTGGTACAGCCTCAAAGTTATTAAAATACCCTCGTGATTCGTCTCCCTTCTCCGTCTTCGGGTAGTACTTGGTCTCGTACGCATACTTCCATTCCTCATCTTCCTCCTCAGAATCTATTTTTATTGGCTTACTTGACTCACCAACTCTAGCCTTCCTCCTAGGGGTATGACTAGTAACTTCCGGCTCTCCCGGATCTCCTGGAATTCTTATGGGATCACTCTGTGTACCCTGATAAGGTTCTTCATCCCAACCTGTGGCACTTGGTACTTCAGGTTCCCAATTCTGCCATTCCTTCTCTTCCTCAACTAAACATAACCAGAGTGTGGTGGTGTATAGTCAGGATAAATTGGGGTATCGGGTTCTACTTCCTCCACATACCTAGTTGGTGTGGGTGGTGGATCAGTGTATCCCTTCTCTGCTTCATACCTCAGTATATCACACTTTTCCTGAATAACTTCAGGACTGGAGTACTGCTCTATCATGGCTTCTACCTCTCCTGCTACTACTCCGAACGTCTTATGATACGCCCGAATCATCTTAAGACAACTGTCCATGAACTCAGCCACATCACGTGGATTAGTTTTCAGGAAAGCCTTATAATCCACTGGACCCTCAAGCCGGTAATTCGCACTCGGAATAGCGTTAAACGGTGTTTCCACCAACGCATAACTCTTGGATGTCCTTATCTCAGTAACTGCTCTGACAGCAGCAATCTGGAAAGCTACTTCCACATTCTTCGCTTCTCCAAAGGGCATTTTGAATCCCATCTTAAGTTCAGGTGGTAACTTGAGTGCTACACGGTACAGGGCTAAAATTGATCCATCGTAAAAACTCATCACTTTCACTATCACCTTGGTTTTGATACCAAGAAAATAGATCAGTTGCTGAAGCATTTCCGCCCAGCTTCCCCGAAAAACACCCTTGCCCAACTCAGCATCTCTCACACGAACCGACCTCCTGGGACCTCGTTTCTCCATCCTAGCTGTTATAGCCAAAAAGGATATCAGAATTGAAATGAAGTAATAATTGCATGATAATGCTATTCTCAAGTGAATATCAATCATAACAAATTAAAACTCAATTCATTCTAAGGCCTCGCACACCTACAGGTTTTTCCCTTTAATAGGTTTCCAACCTAAGGTCTAGCAATTGCTCTGATACCATCTGCGGTGACCCAGCACACCACTGCATATTGTAGTGTACAAGTCGTTGACATAACACCCACGGAAGGACTAATCCGTAAATATTACATCACTCAGAGTAGTACAACAGAAACATTGCGGGTCCACTTTATTACACACTGCTAAAGATTACAAGCCAGAAATGCATAAAAACATCGACGTCTTCCTCTGACATGGGAGGAATGTCTATTATTGCGATGTTGACAGGAGTCAACCTACAAGCGATAGAAAACAGCAAACTAAGAACCATCTTGGCTCAGCCGCTAAGTAGTACTAGTCTAGTCTGACTCGGCCAGGTTCCTACTATGATAACTTTAAGTCTCCACCTCCTCCTCTTCGGCGTCGTCGGCTCCGTAGGCGATGATGTAGTCGACGCCTTCTATTCCTCCAGACAGATCAGGTGCTTCAAAATACACCTCGTCGGCATGATATGCTCCAAAGTCGTCTTCAGCGATCTCATCAGAGTCTAAGCAGAGATCAACGGAGGAAAAGGGTGAGCAACACTAGCGTTACCCAGCAAGTTCAAATAATAGATGATAAAGTGTATGATGCACTATCTACCATCCTGACCAAAAAGTCATGGATGTATATGCAATCTTTTGTAAAACATTTTTAGGAAAAGGTCCATTTTATTTTAGAAAACTATGCCCCCAGCCTCCACGGGTTTATAGTCATCACTTGGGATGCCTTTCCCGCTGCGGTCTGTAGTTCCCTCCTGGAACAAGGATGTGACAGTCACAATTTCTTTGTTTAACTCTGCAGAGCTGCACCACTTTACCCAACAGCAGCCTGGCTCCTTTTGCTCTCGCACACCATGTGTGCTATAGCCAGAACTCAGGGCAACAAGTCATGTGGAGTCGCTCCCCGCACAACGCATATCCGCCCATTTGTGACGCGGCTGGTAACTAAGACCACTGGCCCGCCACCCCTCCCAGCTTCTATTCCAGTCACTCCGTCGAGTGGGAAGGTCACGCGCTTCCACGCAGTTGGCCGCCGCAACGGACGCAACCAGGTAATAGCCTGCCGAGGATATGCGAACGAGGAAGAAACCTCTGACGAGCCCATCCATAGTGAATCTGTTGGCTGATGCTTCAATACGGCGCAAGGATCACTGGGCCATGGGTTATTAATCCTAGGTACATACTTTCCCATACAGTGGAACCTCCACCACAACATCAATCCGTGGTTCCACTGCCAGCCAACCATATATGTATAGCATTTCACATCATTCGAAAATAGGTTTTTCTTTTTCATGCAATGATAAACCATAGTACTTTGTAATTACTTTGATAAAATTAATCAAGTAGGACATGCAAGTTGGAACTTGCCTTGAGACTGACAGGTAATGCAGTCTAAAGCTTCCGACGAATTGGGACCTTCGTGTTCTGAAAATCAATATCATTGTCTGTATGAGACAATGTTGAAAAACCAAATACATGCCAATATGCATATAATGAGATGATTTTTATTCTTTCCCAAAATTCCCCAGATTTTGTTAAGGATTTCTTTTAATGATTTGATTTGATTTTAGTTAGGATGAGTAACATGACAGTCATAATGTAGTTCAAATAATATTTGAACTTGATACATAATTTTCCCATATTATTTTCTTTTGAAAATAATTTGAAATATTTCAAAGTCATTTCCACTTAAGGATCCTTTGAATTTTTGCTTCTAGAAATCTTTTTCAAAAATTCAAAGTAACATTTTATTTGGATAGATTATTTTCTGCTGATATGTTTACATATTTTATTTGTATTTTTAGGATTTTATTTGAATTTTTAAAAGCTTTGAAGTTTTGAATTTTTCTTGTGTGAAATTACAAAATGCCCCTGCTGACTTGGTTCAACCAGTCAAGGTTCGAGCTTGGCTCGGTCGGTCAACCGACCCGAGCCACACACTCTCTCTCTCCCTCGCTCGATCTCGAGCCCGACCTCGCCCTGGCGCTCGTGTCGCCAGCGCCGTCGCCGCCTTGCCCCGGCCGACTCCGGCCATCTCCGCCGCCGTGATGTGGGGCAAACTACTCCCCTCGCTCTCTCTCCACTCCCACCGGAGGGATTCGAGCTACGCTTCCTCTCGTGGCCGTGCGCATCCCCTTTGCCCTAGGGTTAGGGTTCGCCCGCCGCCGTGTCTTCTTCTTCTCCGGCGTGCTCGCCATGGCTGGGCGCAGGGCTTGCCCCCTGTGCCGCCATGGTGTGGTGGTGTGGTGGTGTGTACCCCTACTCCCATGCGCCCCCTCCACCGGTTGCGCGAGCCCTGCCTCGCCGCCGTGGAGCTACGGCCATGGACGCCTGGTAAGTTCTACTTCTCCTCTGCTACACCACCTCGACCCTCTCTGCTAACTGCTCATGGCCTTGATCTGAACTTTGTTCAAACCTTAATTCGGTCCATGATGAACAGAGGAATTAATTGAGCTTCAAGCTCGATTTTGTGCACTGCCACCCTCTTGTGCTTGCTGTAGAGGTATTTGGGATGAATCATGCATGTATGAATCATCCCGTTTATCTCTGGAATTGATGTGAAGAGCAGTTCTTGCTCTCTGACAAGATAAAAGTGTAGGAAATTATTTCTGAGCTAGTTGTAGTACTAGCAGTGATGATTTAGTCGATTTAGAGCATGATTTAGTCATGTTTGCTTGCTGTGATGCCTCCATGTTGAGTTACACAGCAACTTGCTTGATTAGAGATGTTTTTTATGTTTTCCTGCGCTTCTTCCAAGTGTATAACTTGGATATGATCAGTTAATCCAGCTCTGCTGGTTCACTGTCATGTGGTGATGTGTTGTGCAACAAGATAAGAACAGATACTACACTAAATCCACCCTGTGCTTCTGTATATGCTCAAACAGAATGCTTTTGCACACAACTTCACTCCCTGTCTCACTCTGTCCTATTTCTTGCACACACAGATGTACTCTGCTTGCAAATCAATCTTTCTAAAGCACCACACCTTGCTGAGCAAGGCTCTGTTAAGAACAGATGCTCAATTAATCACTCAAGCATGGTTCTGTCATTTACAGAACCTGCTAATCACTCTCTAGCTCGAAAGTTTAACAACCTTGGGTGTAGAGCAGATTAGGCTACGGTAGAGTCTGAATCTTGCTCCAGGGTTCAACCTCCAGGCCTGCTCTTGTGGTTCTCCTATCCTCTTCTTGCTACTGGCCTCCTCCTAGGACTTAGTGTCTTGTGGTGGATGATTTTAGGTAATCTCCATGATTGGCTAGTGGCTGGTGTGTGTTCTTGGTGAAGAACAAGTGAAAATGGTGCTGCTGGATGTGTTGTGTTTGTGTAAGCGTGTGATTTATGTTTGCTGGAGTTTTTGTGAACTAGGACCTCGAACTGGTTCATATTTATACTCAAATGAGATGTTCTTGTGCTTGTGACACCAGGATAACTTGTTGGTGGTGATTCACCTGCTTGCAGTGGCCCTGCTCACCTTGAGCTGCCTCTGTGGACTTCTTGATGCACTCCTTTTAACACTGAAGATAGACTTCAGCAGGCTGCTATTCAGTTCATCTCCCCTTGTGGATGAATTTTTAATGTGCTGCTCAGTTCATCTCCCCATAGTGATAAAGTTGAGTCACAGCCGAGTCATTGATCCTATCTTGATCTAGATATTTTGCTGGTTTACTTGGCTGTGAAGTTTTTGATTAGTGCAAGTCGGTTTGGAAATGCTTAACTCAAGTGTGTGGACAATTAAGCTAGCAATTAGCTTAATAAGTGGGATTTAGGATCCATTTGTCAATTAATGGCAAATGTGATACCATTTTAGTTGCCCTTGCTTTGATTTGTTTCCTGGTTTAATTTGTGGAGTTGTGAATTCATATGTTGCCTTGTTTATGTGATCAATATGCTCAGCTAGCACATGATGCCTTTGATAAATGTTGCCTAAAGATGAAGTGCTAAGCTTATGCCTTTGCCCCTCTTGTTGCCTTCGGATTAATGAGCATGATCCATTTTGATCAGACCCAATGTTGCCTCATGATTTGAGTTTTCATACTCCACACTTGTCTAACCAAACCATTGTTTTGGTTAGGCATAGAAACCAGGTTTCAAATATTAATATGCCGGCACCAAATGGTGCTGGCAACATTTTAACATTAACAAATTCTTTTGTTTTGGTGTTTATTTTGTAGGTTGAAGATCTCCTGAAGTTTTAGAAGTCATGATGTAGTTTTTAGGATTTTATTTTACTCTTTTGTAAGCTCACACTTGATGTAATTATAAAGTTTTTAATCTGTTTGTAATGGACAGATTGTAATAATTTAGTTACTTGCATTTGGGTGGATGAACTCTTGTAATGAAATGGATTCAAACATGTGTTTGATTTGTATTTGAACTTGTGGATGAAATGATGATTCTTATTTGATATTGAGATAATATGTGTGTATGTCTTGTGTTAAATCATATGGAATGATTCATTCCTTTTTATTATCTTTATTTCACTTGTGTTGTTGATTTTATAATATATGTGTATAAAGATTGGATAAGATGTTGAAATGGTTCAACTAAAGAACTTATCATGTCAAAATTTTGACATAACCAATTTAGTGGGGTTTTGAAAATAAGTAGTGGGGTGCATCGACACCTCTAGACTATCTGTCGATGCCTGACTCCCAGACCCTCGACACTCGTCTGATATCGACTCCCGACTCTTTTTAACACAAAAGCGCGAAAATTATCCCGATTTTACCAAAACATGCATGAATGCACAAATGCAATTCCTATTTCTACCCTCTCGAGTCCTAGAACTACGGGGTATTACATCGTCGGTGGGTCTAGAGGTTTCTTAACCCCGGGATTTGTGAAGGGAATCGACACTAACCGGTAAAGAGGTTGCTCGCAATGACGGTTTTAGTAACAACTATGCATATTCTCTCGGGTGAAAACTCTTGATCTCGTCTCCGGCATTAACAACATGTGTGTCATGTATAGAATTGCTGCACTAGCCATCTATCCCAAAAGTCCGAACTGATAGAAAGGGGCTAGGTAATATATTTATATTCAACACTCCCCCTCACGTCTAGGCTATTTTAGTCCTTAGCGTGGGATAGGAGCGGGCCGCAAGATCTTTTTTTCCTTTTGTTTTTTAATCCGCGTGAGCGGGGTCTCGAACTCGAGACCTCTTGGCTCTGATACCATATAAAATTGTTGCACTAGCCATATGAACCAAAAGTCCGAACTGATGGAAATGGGCTATGCAATATATTTATATTAAACATCATGCCCTTGTTAAAAGTGTTGGCTCGAAACTTCTTCTTCGAGGAGGACTACCCTAAGTTCTACCTTTGATTGGACCTGTAAAAACCGGCGCACATATGATACGACGATCTTTATTGAAGGCTTTATCTTGGAGTAGCGCCTCCTGTCGTTTTTGTTAGTGATTTGTCATCAATAATACAATTTTCCTTTTCTTTCCATAATCCGATTTTATTTGGCATTATCATCTGCCTAAGTTCGCTCTTGGAAACCTCGTTTTCCTCTTTGCCTTGTATGGATAGACAACTGCAAGAACAATCTAACATTCAAAATCCCTAACGTCCATTTCAATGGTACTGTCATGGCGACCAGATAGGCCACCATCGGAAACAGGTGAAAACCTTGAAAACTCGCTCTGCCGTCACATCATCTAGTTATTGTACCGCCTTGTCTAATAAAAACCGCGTCGTATTATCGGCCAAGGCCAACAGTGATTTTCCGGTAAGCAGAACGTACGTACACAGCACAGCAAGAGCCACCCAAAATCCGAAGCCTTGAAAGCCCCACCTCACCTCAAAACACACTACAACAAAAGCTGGCTGCCTCTCCACCGAGGCATGCACAGCACAGCTGACAGCACTATGCGCCCACTCGAGCGGTCAGCGTTGCTCGCAGCTAGGCATCGTACGCAGTAAACTACGCCGTTGGTGCTCGCCGCAGGATAGATGAACACTTGCCGCCGACGAGAAAACAAACCGCAACTTGCTTCGTTTCGCGTACGGCCGAGGAGCGAGAGAGAGAAGGAGGCGGGGTGACTCTGCGTGAGAGCATCTCTAGCGTCCGTATAAGCTCGCTGGCCGGAAAATTCCGACTGATATACGGGCTTTCGACAATATATCAACGATAGCCGGGGATAGGTTTCGCCACCCGATACCTCCACCGTGATTTGCGCCCCGCCGCCGTTTGGGTTAGTTAGGTCCGACGAGCAATTAGTCGTCGTCGGCGCCTGATTTTGTCACCGCTATGGTAGATCGATGGCAGGCTCCATCATGCGCGGCGGTGGCGGGCGTGACGGAGGCCCTGCGCCTCCGGGCAAGGAGGAAGAGCGCCGCTCAGAGGGAGCGACCAAGCGTGACAGCCTTTGAGGGCGCATGTGGGTCGGTCTGCTCCCTCGAGACATCTACGAGTCGGAGGTTGCGCCGCCACGGCCCCGCTCGCACGACGCGGAGGCATGTAGCTTCCGCGCGGTGCCGATCGAGCTGCCGGATGAGAAACCGGAGGAGGACGTGGTGGTCTCCGTGGGCGGCGGCCGAACCGGGTTGTGCATCTGGGACGTGCTAGTCGAGCACGTGTTGCCAGTCTTTAGGTGTACTGAGCGCGCTGACGACGAGCTCAAGGCCGCTACGACCGCGGTGGAGGAAGGCTCGGAGTTCCGCCGCTTGTTTCCCGTTTCCACTACCCTTGCGAGGTGAGTTCACGGCGGATCTTCGAGGCCCGTGGGTGGCGACAATCTGCACGAGAAATGCCCATTTTTTTAGTCTCCTCTTTTTGCCCAACTCAACTCCCTATGCTGCATGCTGCAGTGCACTGTTTGGTCTTCACGGTCCAGCTATTTCCCATATGGACTTGGCACCAACCTCCCTCGTCGGGTCGCGCACACCAAAGAAATAACAACCATTTAAAAAAAATTGGAAAGGAAAGAGAAAATTATACTACTACTCCACTACTGGTGCTCTCTCTCTACTGTCCAGCCAGGCAGCCACGGACACCAAGGCAGCAGGGACGGGAGGAGCGAGAAAGGGATGAGCTCCGCGTGCTGAGGCGACACAGAGCTGCGGTGCTGCATTGCATTGGGCATTTGGGCGACGAGGATCGTCTCCCTGCGCGCGCCGGGTCTCGGATCTCGGCCTCGCTTACCGGGGACCTGGGCTCCGCAAGCTGCCGCCGCCGGAGTGCCTGGGCGTCCGGCGCCGTGCGTGCGCCACCGCGCGCCGCCGCTTGCGTCGGTGGGAGGGTTCGGATCTTTAAGGCGTCGCTGTCGCGAGCCTCTCCGGGGTGGGTGGCAGCTCCTATTGAAGCGGTGGTTCGCTCCCTCCCGAAGCGGCTGATTGGGGACAGCGCACGCTGCCGGGCGCCTGGGGAGATCTGGCCGTCGGCGTCGAGCAGCAGATCCCCTGCCCGCCACTGCGAGCTTCGCTGCTAGCTGTGGAGGTAGTACTACTTCCGGAGGGTGGCGGCGGTGGGGATGGGCGGCGACGCGGATCCCTACCAGTCCCCGCAGCCGGCGTCGTCGGCGTACGCCGTGCCGCATGGCATGTCGCAGTCACAGCCCACGCGGCGCCCGCCGGGCTGCCCCTACTCGTCCTCCGCCTCGGCGCCGCCCGGCTCCACGTCCTACCATTCTATGCCCCCGGCGACGTCCCCTCCGCCGGTAAGTAGCCCGCCACCCCAGCCTCTGCCGTCGCCTCCTCCGTCGCAGCCGCCACCGGCATTGTCGCCTCCGCCGCCGGACGCTCCACCTCCATCGCTCCCGCCGCCGCCGCCTTACGCCGCGCCACCCCCGCCGATGGCGACCGACCAGCCACGAGTGCAGCCGCGCGTGTACCCTTCCCCGCCGCCCCCGTCCCTCCCGCCGCCGCCTCCTGTAGCCGTCGTCTCGCCACCGGCTCCTCCTCCATCCCACCCGCCATCGCCGTCTCCTACTCCAGCTCCAGCACCCGCGCCGGTCGCAGCAGCCTACTCGCCTCCCCCGCCGCGAATCGCCTCGCCCCCACCGCCGCACCATCATCCCAGGCCACATTACGTGACCTCACGGTCACCCGTGAGGCCGCACTCAAACTCCACACGCTCAGCGAGTGGGGCTGCCAAGAACATCGAGATATCGAGGGGGACGGCCACCACCATTGTGGCAATTGCCAGTCTTGCGATGCTCAGCTTTGTCGGCGCCACCATTTGGCTCGTCAAGAAGAAGCGACGGCGGGCAGAGCCTGCTGCGGCGCTGCCGACACAGCAGCCACCTCCCCCTCCACCACCCAATTACATTCCCTCGTCTGCTGGATCCTCGTTAGCATCAGGTAAAAATCAATAAGCAACTGAGTGGTTATGTATAGCTATATTTGCTTTTCCTAAATTTAGTAATCCTTTGTGTTTCTCAGACGGTTTCTACTTACGATCACCGGGGTATCCCTTCATGAGGTCTAGTACTGGGAGCCATGGGTTCCCCTACTCACCGGCTGACTCCGGGATTGGGTACTCCAGGATGCTCTTCACGCCAGAGAATTTGGCAGCGATTTCAAATGACTATGCAGAGGAGAACCTGTTGGGAGAAGGTGGATTTGGGTGTGTGTACAAGGGCATCCTGCCAGATGGTCGACCTGTGGCTATCAAGAAGCTTAAGATTGGGAATGGGCAGGGAGAGCGCGAGTTCAGGGCGGAAGTTGATACTATCAGCAGAGTACATCATAGACATTTGGTTTCACTAGTAGGCTACTGCGTATCAGAGGGCCAGAGGATGCTTGTTTATGATTTTGTTCCCAATAACACCCTCTATTATCATCTCCATGGTGAGAACCCCCTTGCACTAATTTTAGATTCAGTGAGGCAATGGGATTGTTCATTGGTTCCCTGGTCATTAACCATGTTCTTGAAATTTCAGTAAATGAAGTAGCACTTGATTGGCGTACGAGGGTTAAGATTGCGGCTGGAGCAGCTCGTGGAATTGCTTACCTGCACGAAGATTGTAATATTTTAACGCCCAATTGTTTCTTCGTTTTTCCCTTAAACTAGAGTGGTTTTCTTAGTATTGCTCATTTTTTGTTCATCAGGTCATCCTCGGATTATACATCGAGATATTAATCGTCTAATATTTTATTGGATAACAACTTCGAAGCTCAGGTATACTTGTACTTTGTGTGCTAATTTCAAGTACTCCCTCCGATCCATATTAATGGGCATAGCTTTGTCTATATTCATATGTATCTAGTTAAGTATTTAGACTAGATACATGTGTATCTAGACAAAGTTGTGCCCACTAATATGGATCGGAGGGAGTACCAAAGTTTATATGTGATTTTGCGGTTCCATTTATTTCTAAATTTCTATCTAACTCAAACAAACTACAGGTTTCTGATTTTGGACTTGCAAGGTTAGCAGGTGACACCAATACACATGTCAGTACACGAGTCATGGGAACATTTGGGTAAGTACTCGTGCAGACATACCCATAGTGTTGCAATCTTCGCTGAGAATTTTGGTTGTTAATCTTTGATCTATATCCTCTGCAGGTATTTGGCTCCAGAGTATGCACTGTCTGGCAAGTTGACAGCAAAATCTGATTTATATTCTTTTGGAGTTGTTCTTCTGGAACTTATTACTGGAAGAAAACCTGTTGACTCTTCTCAGCCGCTGGGAGATGAGAGTCTTGTCGAATGGGTGAGCTTCTTACATATTCTGTACTTTTATACACCCCTCACTTTAGGTCCTAAATTATGCATGTATTTTTACATTTGTAAAATGTTTGTTCTTTTAGTTCTAACAAGCAACAACTGGCATTGTCGTGTTTTCCACCTATGTTACTTAGTGCATCTAATTTGGTTTGATTTCATGTCCATAGTACTACATAGTTGTTGTTGATTAATATACTTGTTGAGGTGAAACGTTCCAGATTCTAGGGCATGATATCATGCAGCATCTAAAGCCCTGGTGGTGCCTTCCCTAGATCACCTATTTCCATCCAAAGTTGAACCCTTTGGGTTCTGTCATTACAAGTTCACTGCTGCTGGCTGTTGTAATATGTTACTCCTTTCATTGGACCCGTTTTCAAGCATGTGGACCGAGAAAGTGATCTGGAGAGAACCAAGTTAGCTGAAAAGTATTAAGGATTGGAGCTTTTATAAAGTAGGCAAGCAGATTATTCTTCCAGAGTGGCAAACAGAAAGTGGATAGAATGATTTTTAATGCAGTCTTCAAGCTGTGATGAGTCATGAAAGAAGCTAGATGAGGACTTGGCAAGTGCTCAAGCAGCTTGAACAGGGACCAAGAGAAAGATACCAATTATCCTAATACCTTGAGATATGTGCTGTGAGTGTCTGTGCTTGCCTAATGCAAATGCTGGTATTCCTAATCCATAGTTGGCTGAAGTAGCTGGGAATGTTCTGTCTTTTTTTGGAAAATGAGGAGTTGCTATCTCTATTATGAACAACAATATGAATACCATTTCCATTGTCAGTATAAGACCAAATGGGTAGCAACAAAGAATTTTGCCAATTTGGCTTGATGCAACTTTTGTTCTCACTTTTGAGCAAAGCTTTTTAGAAATGGAATTTTTCATCTCTCATCATGAGACTAGGACCATCTTTCCAGAGCATGATCATACTGAAACTATGCTCTTGCTTAAAAATTTCAGGCTAGGCCCTTTCTCACCGATGCAATTGAACATCGAGATTTTGGGGACCTTCCTGATCCAAGGCTGGAAAACAAGTTTGAAGAAAACGAGATGTTTCACATGATAGGGGCAGCAGCTGCATGCATTCGCCATTCTGCAGTGATGAGACCTCGGATGGGGCAGGTAAGAAAACTTCCATTCCCTTCACCTCATTTCTGAATGAACGAATGACACCGAAGGACTGAGCTGTCACCGTGTATTTCTTTTTCATCTCAGGTTGTTAGAGCACTGGATAGTTTAGCCGACTCTAACCTAAACAATGGCCTTCAACCTGGCCGTAGCGAGGTATTCTTAGAGCCACGAACGGAAGAGATTAGATTGTTCCAGCTGAGAGAATTTGGCAGCCGGGATGGTAGCGACGACTTGAGCCAAGCTAGCTGGAGAAGTCGGAGAGATTTGTAAACAGGCGTCGGTACATGTTCATTAACATTTTTGGTTCATTCTTTACATGTAATTATCTCTTTTACATGATTTTTTTCTCCCTGACGCGATTCTTGGTTCTCCCCCGAAGTAAATTTTGCATTCTTTCAGGAGTTGAGTAAATTCCTTCTTTCATTTTTTTTTTTGGTCAAGTGAAGAATATACAGAAAGTTTGCCTTCTTCCTGGCATTCCCGGATAAAAATAACTGTAATGTGTTCTCTGCTTCTTGATCAGGCCAGATTGCTACCCTTGCGTTCCATGTGTCTGCAAGTATTCAGGCACTAAAACTTTCTTAGTGGTTGACTCAGTACTTGTATTAAGCACAAGTACAATCATTAGTATACATGTTAGTGGTAGTAATGTGCTTCCCTGAATGTAATCCAGCGGATGTTATGCTCAATCATTCGCACCCTCCGTTCTTGTCAAAAGCCGGTGGAAACTTCCCTGTCTCGTTCCTCACCTCTGCCACTTGTGGACGGTGGTTGCTGTGTCACTGGCCCTGAAAAACATCTTCAGCCTGACTGATAGATCGTTGAAATTTGTTCTCGTGGATCTCATTTCTCTCGGCGTCGATCCGTCGGTTGATGATTAAATGCGTAATGATTTGGAGTGGCTGCCGCATGATGGGAAAAGGGAACCGGTGGCAGATGGTAATGTAGCACCAAGAGATACTCGCACGATCTGCCCTGGACTGTCGGTTGGCATCGATTTCCATTCGAAGGAGGTTTTGTTGTTGTTATTGGATTGCGTTCATAAACGAGAATTCAGCAAATCCTAACAAAATCAGCAACAAGGCGACACGATTTCCTTAGGTTTTGCCAATCCCAGTCGCCTGATCATATAATAAGCTAAATCTCGGTCGCCTCGGCCACAGTTGTATCTGGGTGCCAAAATTCGTGCAGCTTGCCTGTTTTTTTTTGTGTGTGTACGAAGCTACGCGGGCTTCTCCAGGCAGAGAGTGTTGGCCGCTGCGGTTGCCGCGTGGGCGCGGGCTGCCGCATGCACTATGTATCGCTTATTGCGATATGTAGTCCCGACTCGCCTGCGGTGCCTCTTCAAAATTGGCCGGACCACGAAGTGTGTTCTTTCATTTTTAATTTCTTCTTCCTCTTCATTTTCCTTTTTCTTTTTCTTTTTCTGTTTATTTTTATTTTCTATTTATGGGAATAATACGTGGATTTTTCTTTTTATTTTTCCTTTTCTGTTTCTATTTTTCACCTTTTTTGTGTTTTCATTTTACTTTTTAGATCATCTTTACCACATGAGCCCTCCCGTCACCATCAGCTTTTACTTTTAGGGAGCATCGTTTTGAGCCTCCAAGCTCACCTGCTCCTATACCTAGCCATGGGCCGGGCTTCGGGCCAGGCCTAAAAAAGCCCACGGTCGAAATCTCAGGCCAATCCGACCTTTGGGCCTATATATTTCAGGCCTAGATCCACCCATGACTGCAAAATCACATTGGGCTTTCGTGTCTTGGGCCGAGCCTCTTCCTTAAAACGCCAATATGCAAATCCCAGGCGCATGCGACCTTCGGGCTGAAATCTCGGGCCCAGGCCCGGCCCGACCCATGGATAAGCCCAGGCCCTGGAATTTCGGGTCGGGTCCGCTGGGCTTCCCATGGCCAGATATACCTGCTTCTGCCTGCTTTTGCAATTCAAAAAATATGAAATACTTAAAAAATCAGAAAAAATGAGAACAAACATATGCTAGTTTTACACTTATGTGCAAAGTTTCACGACGAAATGATATTTGAGGTGCCCTGAGCGAAAAAATAAAATAAAATAAGTTCTTGTTTGTAGCAATACTGATTTTTTTGTTCACGCAGGTCATAAAAAATTGCTATTTTTTAAAATAATGCATTTTTTAAAATAAATTCGACAAATAAATGCGTTTTCACGGAATTTCAAAAATAATACATCCTCGGCTACGGTGTGGCCGAGCAGGCCCTGTCGGCCGCGGCGTGGCCCACTAGTACCTGTCGGCCACAGTGTCGTCTAGCAGTTTGGTCGACAGACTTATCGATCAGGCTGACCACTAATCGGCCACGGCGGAGCCGATTGCCCTATCGGCCATGGTGCTGCCGATAAGGTCCCATGCATGCATGCACTCGCACCATGAGCCAGGGCGAAGCTAGCTGAGGAGCAGTTGCGTGGTGGCAGCTAGCTGTGCTTACCCGTGGATCGTGCCGTCGCCGTACGCCGCCAAGCTCGTATTCAGCTTTGACGCCGCCCACGCGGAAAGATGGCGAGCGCGGGAGAGTATGCGCACGCATGGCACAGCACGCCGGCAAGCGAACGGACGGCACGGCCGGCAAGAACCCACGACACGCACGCATGACACGGCCGGCGAGCACGCACGGCACGGCCGGCAAGCGCACGATGCGCAGCTACCTAACTAGCTCGCTAGCACGCCTGGCCAGCCGGCGAGCGCGTGCACGCGCAGCGAGCTGAGCTAGCTCCCAGCCCTGACCTCGTCGTGCATGCAACCGTTGGTCGCAGCTTGGCCGAGGAGGGACCTATCGGCCACGCAGTAGCCGAGCAGGCTTATCGGCCGTGCCGTGGCTGAGCAGGTCGCTGGCCGTCGCCCGACGAGCCTAGCCGAGGCTGTATTATTTGTGAAAATATCTAAAAATGCGCATTATTATTCGAAATTATTAAATAAAATGTATTATTTAAAAAAATAATAGCCATCTCCACTTGGACGTATGTCGAACACAAACACTTATCACAAACCAACATGACTTCTTTTGCTAGAACAGTACGTGTCGAAAAGACAACATGTGTAGTTTATAAAGCGAGATGATATAAATAAAACAGATCAAAAGACAAAAGCAATCTGTAAACGATGTGGCCAGCCAATTCATGAAATTGAGATTTCGTCAAAACGATGCGGCTGGCCATACTATTTGCGCATTACTGGTCGTCGATCGCGCCGCGCGTCGACGTTGATCGATTCGCCGGACGGTGCCTACTGCCTGGCTCTAGAATATAAGATGTCCGGCAAGCAGGGCTGGCCGACACGTGCCAACCAGCCGCACGCTTAGCTGCCGAAACGTTTGAATATCGTTGGCGCGCATCAGCGTCGGGCCGACATAGATCACGTATCCGCTCCTTTTTCTCTCCCATTCTTCTTCCGGAAACGTCATGATATTGAAGCGTGGTAGTAGACTAGTAGTGCGTTTGTGAAAATCTCATTCCATCGCTGTCCGACATTGGTTGGTCTCCAATTAGCTCAACTGCTCCTCCCGGAATTCTTTTTTTTCTCATTAATATATATGCTTGGATCTTAATTTTCCACCGCTTTTAATTATCCTTAAAGCAAAAGATGGCATAATTAAACTCAAGTTTAACCTCACGAGTCACGAAGGAAAGTTCGGCAAGGTGGGGTTGGAAATCCTGCACGCTTGACGTAATCGTCAGCGACGGCCCGCACGCGTGATCCTTCGACGTGGGCCGATCTCGACCGTTAGCGATCAGCCGCGTAGGCACGAGTCAGCCAGGACAACACGGATCCTGTCCGGCCCACGTGGCGACCCTCATCCACAGGCTACGGTCACTGCTCGTGGGCCCAGCTCACCGGCCAGCACACACCACGTTCCCCCGTGCCCGGCCGCCGTCATCGACAAGCCTCCTCCTCCTCCATATATTTTCGTATTTATTTTACTCCTCCAACTCCAAAGGAAGAGAAATAAATCCTGGCATTAACTCCTCTCGCTCTCGCTCTCGGCGTCTCGCTTGGTTACTTTCCGTTCCAATCTCCGCTCCGGCCACCAGTTTCGCCCCCTCTCCTCTCGTCCGCCCCAACTCCCGTCGCCATTGCCGCCGTCGCGCTCGTCCAGGTGGGCGGCTCGCTTCGCTGTCCTCTTCCCCTCTCCTTTGATGATGCTCCTGTTACTGTTTTCCTGATGATTTTCGGTGGTCGCTTAATGGCGTAGGGTTCTGTGGGTTGCTCGCTCGCTCGCTTGATCTGGCCGGCCGGTCGAGTTGGAGGTAACTTAGACTCCTCTTCCTCTCGTGCTCTTCGTTTGCTAGTTTAGTAGTTCGGCAGATTAGTTCGAATTCCGCGCAATCCTCTTCTGAAGCGGGGTGCGACACGCAAACTAATTCCAGAGATCGATTCATGATTGTGTGGGTTCTCGGTTTTATTTGTCACCGAATTCTGTTCATCGATGGATTCGCGAGTTCCAGAGTTCGGTGTAAATTTCGCATGATTTCGGCAAGGTTTAATTTGTTTGAAGTTCGGAAGCTGTTTCCTCAGTCAACATACTCCAGTTTTGGTAGGTTTGTTTAGTTAGGAAGTATTTGCGGGGTAGCATACCGTTGCTGGTGCGGGCACCGGGGCACGCCAACTGATCCCAGAGAATTATCGAATCTCGCCCACATGTTGCTAACTGAACCGACAGCTCGGATTCGTCCAACTCCAGTTTGCAATGCTGACGGTGCTCCCCCATCATATCTGGTGCTTTGAGCTTTATCTGGACCCATGAAATTTTATATTGCAGAACCACTTTACGAGACAAATTTAGGCATATATTATTCAAGCATCCAATCTAGTAAAAAAATTGTGGTGGTCACACTTGATAAGTTTGACTCCACCTATGTCCAATTGACAGCTTTCAGACATCTGGAGAGAGTACTAAAAAACATGTACCAGTACTTCGATCGAATCAGGGCTAGTTTGTGGTTGCATTGTTGTGCTCAGGTTGTATGGCTGGTTATGTGAGTCTTTAGTAATACCAGTAGGATTTGTTGTTACATCTCCATAACTAACTGATACATCTAACAATGGAAATACACACGTGCTGCCGAAATACCATCGCCATGCTAAACACATCTTAAAATACTGTTCTTCCATCCATTTGCACTTCAACACACAGTAACTGTATCTATCTGGAATCTGGTGTAAATGGGAATTGCTTGTCTGACATTGGGAATTGGCAGTGATGCCTTTCTGCAGTTTAGAATTCAGTCTGTAGAATAAATGTGTTAAAGTATATTTCCCTCTTCCTGTACCTGTAGGTGCTGAGGAGATCAAGGATCATGCTTCTGTGCGTATTTAGATGACATATGGTGTGTTGTGGACTTGTGGGTGACTGGCTCAATAGGAGGCCATGAAGATCAGCGCACTCCTCGCCTCTGCAGGCATCAATGTTGGACTTTGTGTGCTCTTTCTGTCGCTCTATTCTGTTCTGAGAAAGCAGCCAGCTAACGTCAGGGTCTATTTCGGCCGGAGGATTGCTGAGGAGCATAATCGGCTCCGAGAGGCTTTTATTTTGGAGAGGTTTGTTCCATCCGCAGGCTGGATCGTGAAAGCCCTGCGGTGTACTGAGGAAGACCTCTTGGCAGCTGCTGGGTTGGATGCTGTTGCTTTCAATCGAATGCTAGTATTCAGGTAACACCGAATTTCGTCTTGACATCCATGTGTCCCTTCATGTATTGATGAGCTTGTTAGCATCTACACCCTCCGTTCATAAATATAAGATGTTTTAGGTATTTCACATGTTGACTAGGTGCGGACCCAAATGAGTGAACATACACACTAAAATATGTCTAAATACATGTAGATACATGTGAATCTGGAATAATGCTAAAACATCTTACATTTAAAAATGGAGGGAGTACATGTGATCTGAATCAGAAGGAGACAGACTCGTAGCTATGGCAGCTGTAAATAAAATAGGACTTCTTGACATGCTTTTATGCAGATTTATATATCCCTTTTATTTGTTGTTTTCTGTTATACTTCTTTTTCCATATCTTCAGCCTAAGACACCAATTTTGCACACTGATACATCCGTTTTCTGCAGCATACGTATCTTTTCCCTAGCTGCCCTTCTGTGTGTGTTTGGAATTCTTCCACTGAATTATTTTGGACAGAATATACAACATCATCGGATTCCTTCAGAACAATTGGATATCTTCACAATTGGGAATGTCGAAGTGCAATCAAGATGGTGAGCTGAGCAATTTCCTTTAAGTTTAGCATAAGGTGGTTTTATCAAGGCTGAAATTGTATATTTATTTGTGGTTTGCTGCTTTGATTATTGGACTTGATTAGTTCAGTGTATGTCTTCACTCTTAAAAAAAATGAGAAAAGAACATGCATGTTAGCAATATACATACTTCTGTATTAATTTTATGGTCTGATTACATTGCAGGCTTTGGGTTCATTGTTTAGTCCTCTACATAATATCTGGAGTAGCTTGCATTCTCCTATATCTTGTAAGTTCTTTGCTCACACAAAGTACAGTGTATTCTATATCCTCATATCAAGGAACACATCTAATGTTATTTCTCTACTCGATCTAATAGGAGTACAGGCACATTGCTCGGCTGAGGCTCCTTCACCTTAAACGTGCAACACCCAATCCAGGACAATTTACTGTGCTTGTTCGTGGAATACCAAAGAAAACGAAAGAATCATGCAGTAGCGATGTTGATGATTTCTTCACCAATTATCATGCATCAAGTTACCTATTCCATCAGGTTGTTTACAAAGCTGGGAAAGTTCAGAAGATGATGGTAAGCAATTTTCATACATCATTTCTTTTTGTCTGGAAGGGTAGGGGGATGAGGAGAATGCAACATAATTGCTAAGGTAGTTTCTAATACAACTTTTATATTTAACAGTTTTAGTATTAGGCTTACTTTTGTAGTTCGATACTCACTATGGCGCATAAGGGATAGCTATTTATGACACCACACATTCCTTTTTTTTTTGAAAATGACAGAAGCTCTGCCTTTTCATTAAGAATATTATGGTTGCCTAGTTAATTAGGAAAATTGGGTGAAAACCAAATACAAAGGGCACAAAGCCCCCATTGGTTGACAAAGTAACGAAAACTATAGAGGAAGACACAACCAATGCAATAGCACACGAACGAAAGCCGCCAAAGATCCCCCCGCCTCATTGTGTCCCCCTTGCATCCTACACTGAGCAAGCCAGATCCAGTGTGCCCCGCCTAGAGAGTGGCAACAAAGAACCCGACATGCTCCCAAAGAAAGCATAGAAGACGCCTTGTCAGAAGCACCTCACCACCACACCACAGGCATATCCTCCGCTGAGAGGGAAGAAAAACCAAAGTCGCTACAGGAAGCCACCCAAAGCATGCCTCCAAAACCCTGTCCCGTCCATAGCTTCCGATCCTCCCAAGACTGGCACTACCCGTGGGAAGTAGCTGCCGCCCCTGCATACGCCTACCTCCTATGCAGCCCCCTTCACCACCTTCCAGGTCTATTGCCCAGACATCCGCCGCCCACAAGTAGGCCGCAATGCCCCACGACCCGACCGCCTCGTAGCCCAAGCCACACTGGATGACCGAAGCCTGCCACCCCGACACCCACACCAAGTTAACTCCATGAGTCGCGTCGGCCTCGCAGCACTCAGTCGGCACCAAGCCGTTGCATATTCTCTTGGAGTCACACCCACAGTGCCGCTTCCTGAGCCACTACCCCAACATCTGAGCCTGGCGCGTTCCATACCATGTGATATTTTTTGTCTTTTCCATGATTTTGTGAGATGATTAAATCATTTGAGTTATATTTATTCTTTTATCTGCAAAGGTGATATTGCATATTCCTTCCCATATGATATATTTTGGATTTGTACCTTTTATCTGCATATCAGTATTTTGCTTTCTGCTTTTGAAGTAAAACTGTTTCATATGCTGCAGACTGGTGCGAAGAAAGCATGTAGAAAGTTGAAACATTTCACGGGCACCACGGTAGATCAGAGCTGCAAAGCAATAACATACCGGTGTTGTCTTTGTGGAGCCTCTTCGAATTCGTTCCAATTGTTGCCTACTGACGAAGTTGTACAGAGCAGAGGGAAAGCTGACCTGAATGATTCTAGCTTGATCACAGATAATGAGGTTCACTTAGCAATCTTGCAGACACTAGTTCTTTTACTAACTTCATCAATAAGGTAGTGTAAATTAGTAATCTTAATTGTGGAACTATACACAGGAATGTGCAGCTGCTTTTGTATTTTTCAAAACTCGGTATGGAGCACTTGTTGCCTCAGAAGTACTTCAGACATCGAACCCAACGAAGTGGGTTACTAATCTAGCTCCAGAACCAAATGATATGTATTGGTCAAACATTTGGCTTCCCTATAAGCAGCTTTGGATTCGACGGATAGCTACGCTTATAGGTTCTATTGTTTTTATGATCGTATTTCTGGGACCGGTGGCATTTATACAAGGTCTATCTGAGCTAGAGCAGTTGCAGAAGAAGCTTCCTTTCCTTGATGGGTTATTGACGAAGTAAGTACCAACGTTGTACTGGAACTTAGCTCTTGTATTAAAGTTCATCTTCATATCCACTGACTTGTAGACTCTAGTATGCATCAGATCTCATTTAGATTTAAAACTTGAAGCAACATGCAAAATCGTTGATATTTAGACTAATTAACACATTCTAGTTTGGTGTATCTTGTGATTTGAGATTCTTGAGGCACCATTCAGCATAGACATATGGCCTTTTGTCATTTGTAGGTGGCTTTTATTGACTCCTCTTTCCATGTGCAGACCATACATGATCCAGCTAGTAACTGGATACCTTCCTAGTGTTATCCTGCAAATATTTCTGTACACCGTTCCGCCAATTATGATGTTATTTTCTACATTGGAGGGGCCTACATCTCACAGTGAAAGGAAGAGGAGTGCTTGCTGTAAAGTGCTGTACTTTTTGATTTGGAACGTATTCTTTGTTAATCTAGTATCTGGTACCATCATAAAACAACTGAGTTTTTTTACAAGCCCGAAGGACATCCCTGTTCAGCTCGCTAGGGTTATACCTGGGCAGGTAAATCAAGTCTAAATTACATCCTTTCTTCATGCTGCAGAATTACCATTTACTTTTGGAAACATCAGTAATTTTTGATTCACAAAGGAGAGGCTAGTTTCCTGTAGAAGTATACTATGTTTGTCCTTTCTAATACTTTGCTCCTAACACTTGGGCTGTAAATCTGTTTTCATTTCAGGCTACCTTCCTCATCACCTATGTTCTGACTTCAGGGTGGGCCAGTTTATCGTCTGAGCTTATGCAACTCTTTGGTCTAATATGGAACTTTATAAGGAAATATATTCTGAGAATGAAAGAAGATACAGAGTTTGTGCCCTCATTTCCCTATCACACAGAAGTACCGAGGGTTTTGTTGTTTGGACTATTGGGCTTCACATGCTCTGTACTGGCACCTTTGATATTACCTTTTCTGCTAGTGTACTTCTTCCTTGGTTATGTCGTATACCGCAATCAGGTGAGATACTAGAGATGGTCCTATACTCCTACTAATAAAACTGTAACAGTTATTATGTTGGGTTCTACTTTTTTTGGTACAACCATGTTTTTTTATGGTTGAAGATCTTGTAGTAGCTTACACCGCTATAAGCAAATATGAAATAGGAAACATGCATTACATTTCTTGTCAACATGTTAAAATAAGATTTCATATTTACTTGCTAGGTTAGAACCCTACCAGTTCCACACGCTAACGATCTTTTTATGCTTTCAGCTGCTGAATGTGTACCGCACGAGATATGACACAGGCGGTTTGTACTGGCCAATTGCACACAACACAGTGATCTTCTCTCTCGTGCTCACCCAGATCATCTGCCTCGGCGTATTTGGCCTCAAAGAATCACCAGTAGCTGCAGGCTTTACCATACCTCTTATCATCCTTACCCTTTTGTTCAATCAGTACTGCAGAAAACGACTTCTTCCACTATTCAAAACTTTTCCAGCACAGGTTTGTATTATTTCCGTAATATCCTATGGCGGTGAACCTAGCCTGTTTCATTGATCGTTTGCTCTGACCGCACAGGATCTAATCGACATGGACAGGGAAGACGAGCGGTCGGGAAGGATGGAACACATCCACCACGGACTCCATACTGCGTATTGCCAGTTCCCAGACACTGAAGATATACAACTGGAGAAAATTCATATTGCTGGGAATGACGAGGAAGAAAATTGTAGCTCAAGCGAGTCCAACGGCAAAGAAACCTGCAAGGAACAACAGCCCAGACAGGATCTATCTCACCCAACGCTGAAGGGACTCCCTGTTAGCCGTCTGCAGAATGCCGTGAGGTCCATCACTTTCCTCATTAGATTGCAGAAGAGAGGTCTGTCGTGATAACGGCATCGATAACTAACTGACTAACCGCTAACCCCTCCACGGGTTGGCTGGCGTAAATGTACAGTGACATATGTAAAGAAATTGGGATTTAGATAGGAACATATAGATAGGTGAAGCATCATCATACTGTAAACATTTGAGACTATGGATCACTCCAGTGAGAAGGGCAATCCATGCAGGACCATTGACTTAACAAGCTCACTCCTTGCTGCTTCTTGGTCAAAAATTTCATTTGGGTCATCGGAACTTCTAATTTGCTGAATCACTCTATCCGTTGAACCTTTCACCTCACATACCTTCAAGTGCCTACGGAGTCGACTGGTCCTTGATAAATGTAAGGCCGAGAATATGTTCTGGCAATATTTGAACTGGACTTGCAAGGTTGTCTGGAGATATATTTTTACTCAACATTGGCTCATATTCTTCATGGTTAGCGGAATCAAACTTCTATGAATCAAGCTCCCTCCGTTCATTAAAGTAAGGCATATATTTTTAGTCAAAAGTCAACATAGTGTAACTTTGACTGATTTTATAGATAAAAATTTGAATGTTTTGAATATGAAATCAGCATCAATAGACTCACCATAGTATATATTTTCATTGGACGTTTATCAAAATTTATAAATGTTCATATTTTTGTCTATTGACTTTTGACTAAAAATATACGCCTTACTTTACGAAACGGAGGTAGTAATCAACATTGGCTCATATTCTTATCAAGCATAATAACACAAAATTATTTTGGTGTTGATAAATTTGGCAGCCTTGATTGCTCTTAAGCTATCACTTGCACCCGAAAGTGACCTATTGCTCCACGCAGATGAGGATATTTCTTTTGAATGTGTGATCGTAACCTGTAGACAAGGAAATTGAAACAAATTTAGATAACATTATAAAAAACACACACCAAAAAGGCATGATGCATACTGTTAATATTGTTGTTCTGCCCTTCCACGAGAGCTGGACTCCGTCTGGTCCATCTCCAAGAGGCGCCGAGAGAGCTGGACTTGCGGTGATCTCCTTAATTTTCCGGGGGCGACGGTGCTCTTGGCAATCTTGAGGATGTTCGATTTCTCCTATGGTGGATGTGGTAGACTGGTAGTGTATGAGATGACGATCAAGTGGACCACTCGCCAGGCCCTCATACCCCCTTATATACACGGCGACAATTATGATTATATGCACGAGTCGGTTGACATGCTATTTGAGATAACGCTAAATCCTAACAAGATAGACTAGATACGACTGCAGTCGATTACATGGAATATCTTTAGATCCTTCGTGTAGTTCTCCTGGCGTGGTTTGTACTCCAAAATGGTTCACTCAAGCCCCGCTTGGAGTCTGAGCTCTCGATCTGGGCCACCCTATGTCGAGTGGTTTGATTTAGCTTTCATGCATGGGACTACCCGGGAGTTATGACCTCATCACTCCATTTTGGTCATCTCTATAGTGTCGGGAGAACAAATACATGTTTACATAAGTCTTTACACTGTTCGAAAAGGCGATGAGATTTATTTTTATCCCACATAGATGACAACAGTTTACTGATCGGCTCTCCATCGCCTTAGGTGTTGTTACGAGGTCTCCACATTTTGGTATTGCACCATTTTCGTATCATTTTGTTGTGCACATTCTACCTGTGCAGAGGTCGAGCATGAGCTGTTCGGAATTGTATTATTATGATACTAACTTATGAAAAATTAACAATCATGAAGTTCAATACTAAAAAAAAAGAGCTTCCAAGGTTCAAAATATTGGTACCAGGTTCGTATTGGTTTGGTTTCTTCATATCGGATGTTGGATATCGGGAGATATATTGATGTAGTGCAACCTGTCGTCACTACACCAACTACCACCATTGGTCCAATGACAAGAGATCGGATCAAAATCCTTCATGATAAGGTGAACACGCCCTCTCTATGTGTGACCTAGACACTCTCTTGAATGGGTTGCTTCTTCATTCCGATACTTTGTGTGTGCTCAGGTATGACCCCCATGGAGATCCTCAAGGAGGTGTCAAAGATGGACAAGGGACGAGGCAAGAAGATGAAGATGAGGGAGACCAAGCTCTAGGAAGCGGTACTACCGCCCACCTCCAGATGACCTAGCTGAAGCCGACAAAGCTCCAGTCAACGGTACTATCGCTCGAGCTGCCGGACCAGATACCGTGACCTCCGAATTCATCTATGTATAGGCCCCAGTACCCAGCCGGTACCGACCTAGTACTATCGCTGCAAATCAAGACTAGAATAAATTCGTTGTGTGCAATGGTACTACCACCGGTGTCCAGCAGTACTACCGCCCTTGCCAGGTGCAGTGCTACAACAGATTTCAGGTTGAAGCCCTTGTAGTCCTCCCCAACTTACCCCTTCAACCTCTAGACTATAAAATAGCTCCCTCAGCTTAGGGTTAGGGTTTGAATGCGACTTGAGATAATTGTTGAGCTATGCTCCAACCCTTCCCCGTGTGGAAACCTAAGGCCTCCCTTTGAAGATGAATCAAGACCTCTTCAAGAGGCTATTTCTCATAGAGATTCAAGTAGACTTGCCAATCTTTCCTTATAAGGATTGTATTGGATCGGTGGACCGACCGTAAGAGAAAACGGTTTCAATTTGAGAGTAAGATTGGCTTGGGATTTGAGAACCGGAGCCTACCCTCGGGGCTTGTTACCGGTAGATCTTTCATTGCAGGTTTTGGTAGTTATCCCCACGTTTGCCATCGTGTTTCCTCTCTCGTTTCCTCAGCGTGTTCTTCGTTTCTTCATGTTCACCGCCCACGCCCCAAATCCGTGAAGATCGGGACCCCTACCCACATCATATATCATATAATATGTAGTTGTATCCGAGAAAATATATCTTTTTTACTTATTCAAACATGCATTGCTACTTGTTAGTACTAGGAAACAAATAATGTTAGTTCTTGAGCATAACAAATATCTTATTCAAAATTTATTGACTACTCGGTTAAGAAATAAAGTACTAAACACAGACATTGAAAGTACACATATCTGTATATATTGGTGGATATATCAGTTCAAATATCGGCCACATCGGTAGATATATCGGTCTAAATTGGATGATATGTGTGAAAACAATTTTTACAAAATTATATGATGCTTTCATATCGGTAGACTCCAGAAAATACTATATCGGTTAATGTATCTTCATATTGTCCAAGAGTTAAAAACTTGAGAGCTTCACACAGTGGAGCAGGCTACAATGGCTCGAAACAACCCCCAAAAATTTACTACTAGGAGTGGAGGAAATTTGTGACCTAGGGATGTAAATGATACATATAGATTTTGCTCCAAATCCGCATTTGTATCTGTTTTTGAGAATATGGTATAAAATTTTAGGATGCCGATGCGGATACTGGTCAACCAAATATGTGACGGATTTGGATATGGATTATCCGACATTTCTTACGGATTATCGGAGATTCTCAAATAGGATATCCGATAAAATTAGACAAACTTCAAATGCCGAGAAAGTTCACTTAGTCCATCGGTGCAGCTATGCAGGCCAGCTCTGCAATGTCGCAAATTTGGACTATTATTACTTACTAGTATTGCTTATTTTTACGGTATTGATTTGTCTTTGTATGGTTGTGATGTGGTGCTCGCAGAAGCACGGTTGTGTTGTACGAAAGTGTACAACTTTGTAAAATCTAGTGTTAGACAGTTGTACTCGACACTTTGACAGCTACCTTTGGAGTATAAATTATTTATGAAGAAATAAAATATTTATGCACGTATTTATTTGATAACAAATCCATGTTCGAATCTGTATCCATCTGATCCGCTTCAAATCCAGCAAGAAAATATAGTAAATGATATGAAAAGAGCAATATTCAATTTGATTCGTTTACATCCCTAATTTTGAGACAACAATATCGTCCTTGTTTTTTTAGCATCGGCCGTTATTCCGCAGCACAATGAGGAGGTTGAGTTTGTTAATACCGCACACTTGAACAAGTCCAAGAGGTGGTTGAGGAGGAGCAAGCAGGACATGCCCTTCTTGTGTTTTCAATTGGCGCTCTAGGGTTTTTACCCTAGCCGTCGCCGCTGCCGTCTGCCTTCTTCGCCCGGGAATCGACGGGTTCCCGCCTCCTCTGATTGCTGCTCTGGCGGTGGGAGGGGGTGGGGACTTTGGACGCGCGCTTGGCGCTTTTGTAAGGTCCAAATGTTAGAGTTTCGTTTTGGTCTTCCTAGTGGCATCGACGAGGTGGTGGCGACGATGGCGCATTGGAGTAAGGTCTCTCCGGCCTCTCCCTATCTCGTCAACGTTTCTGGCGTTGGCGAAGGGCCAATGAGAGTAGGTGTTGTCAGATCAGTTGGTCTCCGTTGGATCTTGCCAGTTGGTGTGCCCTTCTGTTCGCTGGTGTATGGTGTGAGATATTCGATCTCTTCGTTCGTTTGGATCTATGGTAAGGTCTGGGTTCTCTAACCCTCTGAATTGGCGATGATTGCGTTTATTTGATCTCGTTGTTCACGGCGAGTGGCCATTGCGGTCTTCAAAGCCTTGGTTGGTGATCGAGTGCGTTTGCAGGTGACCCAGTGTTTTGCTGCTTGTTCAGTGCATGTGTCAAGCTCCGGCAGCCGTCGAACAATCGGAAGAAGAAGAAGACCAGTATGAGTTTCAGTGTATTTATATTTTGTACCGGTCATGTTACTTCGAGTTGTATCTCTTTTGTACCAGCTGTTTTCCTTGATAAATAGTACTCCCTCCGTTCGTTGATGTAAGATGTATTGTTTTTTGAAGAAAAATCCATAATATAAGGTGTATTTGCTATTTATGGACAATTTGACCCATCAAAAATTGAGACCTAGTCTCAAAAGAGGGATTAAACCGATTGTATTCATTTTGTGCATATTAAGAACTCATCTCTCGTGAATTTTTCCAAAAAAAAGAGTCCACTATATGCAAAATACTCATGTCTTAATATTCGTGCCGAAAACTATACACCCTACATTTAGGAACTGAGAGAGTATCATATATAAGATGACTTCGAGTGGTCTATTCTCACAAAAAAAAAGGTGCTTGAGTTTTTGGTTTGCCAACTCTCCTGAAAAGCCCCACCTCGGTCTCTCCTCTCCTCTCGTATCCCGTTTCTTGAGAGTCGCTCGTCCTCCCCAGATCTCTTCCCCGGCTCGCTCCTCTCTCCTCTTCGGCGGCGTTGTCGGCCGGCGCGGAGGAGGATGCGCAGCGCGGGTTGTATATATTAGTTCTAGGTTTAGATCCAAGCTCGTTGCTTTAGGTTTGGTTACTGTCGTGGCGGATGCCCGTCTTTGTTTCTTCTTCCTCTTTCTCGCCTGCTCTCCGGCGACTCGCAGCGGCGCTGGAGGCGGCTCTTTTCTCTCTTGCAGGGCGAATCCATGGTGGATCTTTTGCGGGGTGGAGGAAAGGCAAGGCGATTTCAATAAATCCGCACGCCGTACCTGCTGCTTCGCTATGGAGTGGACTCGTCTTCCTCTGGCCGGCCGTGGAGGCGAGGGGAGGAAGAGGATCTACTGCTTGGTGGAGTGGTTCGTGTTGCTTCGTGCAGCTTTTTCCTATCCCTCTTTGGTGGTGATCTTGCGAGCCGTGAAGCTGGCCTTCGTTGCCGATGCCGGCTCGACATCCTGCCCAGGTCGGGGCGTGCCCCCCGCCGATGTGCTATCTTCGACGCCAAGATCTCGCCGAGTTCGGCGAGTGGCAGCTGCGGCGACTCCAACGGGATTGAGTTCCCAATCGGCCTGTGCAGGTGACTCAGCGGCCGTCTTGTTCATCCTCGTCATCTTATGGGATCGGTGCTGCGACGGCGAGGTCGAGGACGGCGGTGGAAATGGAGATGCAGAGCTTCCCAGGGACGCGTGCGTTATTTCCTTTTTCCTTGGGATGGTTTCTGTAAAAGAGGGACAGCTGTGCCGTCTCTGGATGAATCGGGTGTACTCCAATGTAATATCTGTTTATTAATCCAGTTGCGGTTGTATAAAAAAAAGTGCTTGGGGAGTAGGAGAGGACGAGTACGGAGCCCAGTAGACAAGTGGCGTGGCCACACCCCCACATGGCAGCCGGTCCGGTTGCTGACTCCCACGAACGAGAGATTGACGAGACTTGTGTTAGGATTTAATTAGTTTACTTAATTAAAGGGATAATCCTCCCTATGTAATATCCCGTGCGGTTGCTTCGGCAACAGTCACGACGCTCCCACCTTGTATAACCGTCTCCGACGGTTGCTCCCGAAACGCTGCCTCCTATGTCGGTTTGTAGAGGCGACGTTTCACCTTGTATAAATAGTCGATTGTCAATGGAATAAAGAACACAGTTCGATTCATTTGCTTCTCTCTCGATCGCTCTCAGATTCTACTTCGAACACGTTATCAGCACGCTCGCCGTTGAGCGAGTCGAAGAGCCAAAGTTCGCCGGCGAACTCGCCGGATAAGAGACGAACAGGAGAGGAAGAACAGGCAAATTGGTAAGAAAAATTGCTTGGAGTCGCTGTTTCTTCTACTCGTTCACGACGACATCAAGAACAGAGTAAGAACAGAGACCACAATCACAGAATTTCTACTTCTAATCGGTAAGAACATCGAGTGCAACTCGAAAAACAGATTTGTCACCAGAGATTCCCGTGGTCGTGGTCGCCGTGACATGCGTCCCGGCGAGTCCAACGACGAGCACGAGGCCGCACTGCTGCCATCTCCGCCCCCCGCGGTCGTCGAGGTCGCCGCCAGAGCCACGGCCCGAGGAGGACGGCATACACGGCTCCCCTGCCACTCCTCCGTCTTCGCCGCTCGGGCGCTCGTCGCCGTCTCATGGCCCTCGGCGTCCCGCTGGCGAGCTCTCCGTCGACCGGCTGCTCCGGCACATGGAGCCCCGCGGCGCTCGGGCTTGCGAACGGCGTCGCGTCCGGCACCCGCCTCCCCGGCGGCTAAAAAAAAAAGATTGAGGATAAGTCGCTTGGGATTTTTTTTCCCTGCCGCTCTTCTTATCTACTCGCATTGACCGGATTGATTAGCGGTGGCTGCTTTTCCTGGGCCCTCTGCATGCGTAGTGGGCACCAGCTGTCCATGCGTTGCTTATTTGCTCTTTAATTCAAGCATATTAGCAGATCAATAGTTTAACTATGTTCTAGCAATATTTAGTCTGCTCTAGACCTTTTTCATTCACAATACCCTATTTTTCAGCATTGTTTCTGTTGAGTACCGATGTATTCCAGATGCTTAAGTTGATGTAATATATTTCCACGTTTGTCACGTGTCGAGATTAGTTACGTCTATTTGCAATCGAGATTTTTAATTTCTTGCAAATATAGATGCAAAATTCAAAGTGATTTCCTCGAATTGATGTTTTGGAATCATGAGGTAGTGTGTAGATTTATCTACACCTACTGTTTAAGCCTACATTTTGCATTTTTGACATTATGATTGCCAATGTGCTCTCCCATACATTTTAATTAAGTTATGACATAAGGCATTCGAAGTGTGAGTATATACTCCGCTAATGCTGCTAGATCTACTCCAAAATTTATTCTGGAGATTATCTACAACGTGTCATACTTAACAATTTGAGGTTCACACTAATAAGTTCAAGCCACTTCTTGAAACTTTATTTTGCATAGTTCATTACGACATAACCATGATGGATTTTAATTTACGAATGTAAATTAATATTCTCTGGTTTACCATGTAGGTAAACGATGGCTCGAGAGTTTGATGCACTCGCTCTCAACGGCCACAACTACCCTATATGGGCCATGGACATCAAGATCTCCCTTGCGTCCCGTGGATTAGTGCGTGCAATCCAGACCCCGGAGAATCCACCCCGGCTGGAGTGACGCCGCTGACAGATGAGCAAAAATATGCTGCTTTGTACATCATAAGGCACCATATTCACCCAGATCTGAAGTCTGAGTACTTGGAGGAAGAATCCCCTAGTACCTTGTTTCAGGCCCTCAAGACGAGGTATGAACAGCAGAAGGCAGTTGTCATGCCTGAAGCACTCCATGATTGGACACACCTCCGACTCCAGGACTTTAAGTCTGTCGGGAGTACAATCATGAGGTTCATAAGATCAGTTCCAAACTGCGCTTTTGCGGGAAAAACCTACTGATGCGGAGAAGATAGAGAAAACTCTGTCCACTATGCTCCCATCTGACAGGATCCTCCAGCAGCAGTACCGTGCTCGCGACTACCAAGTCTATTCCGATCTTATTCATATTTTACTTCAGGCTGAAAAGCATGATGAGCTACTCGCTAAGAATGGCTCTCAGCGCCCGGTTGGTTCTCAACCTCTACCTGAAGTTCATATGAATGTCGCGAACGGACGAAAGTTTGATGGTGGCTTTAAAGGAAAGCCCTCGAACTTCAATGGTAAGCGAAAGCGCAACCGGAACAGAAAGCCTAGAAACTCAGACCGTGGGAAAGGCACCGCAAAGCCCAAGTTTGACAAATCTAAGCTTTGCGACAAGTGTGGATGCTACACGCACCCCACTGACAAGTGCAAGACCCCAAAGCATCTGGCCATTCTGTACCAGCAATCCCATGGACGCAACGCACCTCGAGGGAAAAGGTTTGAAGCCAACTTCAACCTTCATCCAGATGGCACGATGGAGCTGGCTGTTCGCAAGACGTTCCCCGGGACCTAGCAACGCCGTTACTCTCCTTCCGTCAGAGGACCCTACAGGAACGGAGGACATGATGGTTGAGTACGCCTCAACCGACGTGTTTGGAGACTTCGACTAGTCCCGCTACCTCCTTAGTGATTGATATATTCATGTCCATTTGTGATGTTGTAATAGAACATAAGTATTGTTGTCATTTATATTGTATCAGCACTTTGATATAATAAGATTGTAATCTATGTATTTAAATAAAGGATTCTTATTGAAAATTCTTCATTTTTATATATAGTTCTCTACGGGAACAATCCGATGGAAGAGGAATTATGCCTTGTGGACAGTGCTACCACAAACTCCATACTGAGGGAGTTGAAATATTTCCAAACTCTGAAAAAGATGAATGGAGATATTTTGACAATCGCTGGACGCGATACGGTAATTGTTGGCACTGGACGTGCCATATTTACCCTCCCAAGTGGTACACAAGTGACAATTGAGGATGCCCTGCTGTATCCCGATTCTTCACGTACCCTAATCAGTTATCGAGATATCCGTAAGAATGGTTTTCACATTGAAACCCATGAAGACAACAAAGAGGAGTATCTACTCTTCACAAAAGATAACGGATATGGCAAGCAAGTACTTGAAAAAATTCCTTCTCTGTCGTCCGGATTGTACTATACGTACATCAAACCCGTAGAACATGTTGCTTACAAGGTAATTTTCCAGAATGTTAACGCATTCCAAACCTGGCATGATCGCCTAGGCCATCCTGGTATCGGGATGATGAGGAAGATTACTAGCAATTCCATTGGTCACAATTTGCTTGAGTCCAAATTTCCTCAGTCATCGGATTTTGTGTGCACATCATGTGCCACGGGAAAGCTTATTCTGAGGCCTTCGCACCTCAAGATACAAGCTGAACCACTTCAATTTCTTGAACGAATTCAAGGAGACATTTGTGGTCCCATCCAACCATTGTCTGGACCGTTTAGGTATTTCATGGTTCTAATTGATGCATCTACACGATGGTCACATGTGTGCCTTCTTTCCACACGGAACCATGCATTTGCCAAGATAATGAGGGAAGTAATTAAGTTACAGGCCCATTATCCAGAAAGTCGAATTAAATCAATTCGCATGGACAATGCTGCAGAATTCTCCTCACGTGCTTTCAATGACTATTGCATGGCCTGGGGATTGAAGTTCAGCACTCTGTTCCATACGTCCACACTCAAAATGGTTTGGCTGAATCCCTAATTAAGAGGATCAAACTCATTGCAAGACCTTTGTTGATGAATTGCAGCTTGCCAACTCGTGTTGGGGTCATGCAGTTTTACACGCTGCTGACTTAATACAATTGCGACCTACTGCATATCACAGTACTTCCCCTCTGCAATTGGTACGTGGAAATCCACCTAGCATTTCCCATCTGCGTAAGTTCGGATGTGCTACATACATCCCGATCTCACCACCTCAGCGGACATCCATGGGCCCACACAGAAAACTGGGGATCTATGTGGGGTACAAATCGCCGTCGATTATTAAGTACCTGGAACCCCTTACTGGGGATCTATTCACAGCCCGTCACGCTGATTGTATATTTGACGAGGAACATTTTCCGGCATTAGGGGGAGATTTCAAGTACCAGAAAGAATGCCCGGAAATTGATTGGAATGCTCTTGCCATTTCAGCCTCCGATCCACGTACCCAAGAGACCGAACTCCAAGTTCGGAAAATCATAAATTTGCAACATCTTGCAAATAATCTGCCAGATTCATTTACTGATCTAAAAGGTGTCACAAAATCCTTGAATCCGGCCAGAAATGCGCCCGAAAGAGTGGAGGTACCAACTAAAACCACTCAACTCCCGTTCCCAAAAAGAGGGGGAGTAGTACGGCCTCTGACCGGATCCTGCTTCTCGCAAGCAGCAAAGGAGAGTGAGGAGAAACTCCTCAAAGTCAGTAAATGCAAGTCAACTCAACGTTGACAAACACCTTATGGGTAGTATACACCCAGTGGAAGGGCAACCTCCACAACCCAGCTCCAGCTTGCACACACTGGCTGGGACATCGGAACACCTAGACTCACGCGTATTGGGAAATCACGAAGAGTCATCAACGGTGCACGAGATATCCATCAACTATATCGATTCTGGAGAATCATTAACCGTAAGTCTACGATTGTCGACACTTATTTTTCTGCTACAATTGCAAATACCCTTCTTAATGATCATGATCCAAGGACTATCGTTGAGTGTGAAAAACGCTCCGACTGGCCTCAATGGAAGGATGCAATACAAGCAGAATTAGCCTCGCTTAATAAAAGGAAGGTATTCACAGAAGCAATACCTACACCTCCCAGTGTTTTCCCTGTGGGATTCAAATGGGTTTTCCTCCGGAAACGGAATGAGAACAATGAGGTGGTGAGATACAAAGCAAGGCTCGTAGCACAGGGTTTCACGCAGAGACCCGGCATTGATTTCAATGAGACATATTCTCCAGTTATGAGTGGTATCACTTTCCGATATTAATATCTTTGGCAGTGCAAAATCGTCTATCTATGCAGTTGATGGATGTCGTGACCGCATATCTTTACGGGTCACTAGATTCGGACATTTACATGAAGGTTCCTGACGGAATCTCTGTCCCGGATGCAAGCGCAAAACGCAACATGTACTGTGTAAAACTGAACAAGTCTTTATACGGCTTGAAACAGTCGGGGCGGATGTGGTACAACCGACTTAGTGAGTTCCTTCTTCAAAAGGGTTACTCCAACAGTGATGACTGCCCATGTGTTTTCATCAAGAAGTCCTCTTCAGGATTTTGCATCATTTCCGTGTACGTCGATGATCTCAACATCATTGGCAACGCACAAGATATTGATGAAGCACGCAATCATCTAAAGAGGGAATTTGAGATGAAGGATTTGGGTAAAACCAAATTTTGCTTGGGTCTCCAACTCGAGCACCTTCCCTCAGGAATAATGGTACACCAAGCTGCCTATATCCAGAAAATATTGGAGAAATTCAATATGGACAAATCCTATCCGTCTAAAACTCCCATGGTGGTTCGATCTCTAGACGTAGAGAAAGATCCGTTCAGGCCGAGGGATGATGGAGAAGAGATGTTGGGACCCGAGGTTCCATATCTCAGTGCCATTGGAGCGCTTATGTATCTTGCAAATTGTACGAGACCTGACCTCGCATTTGCAGTGAATCTACTTGCTAGACACAGCGCAGCTCCCACCAAACGCCATTGGTCGGGAGTCAAGAATGTCTTTCGATATCTCCAAGGCACAAAGGATCTTGGCCTATTCTTTCAGTTCCAGAGAAACCTGGACTCTAGTATGATTGGATACGCTGATGCTGGCTATTTATCTGATCCCCATAATGCCAGATCGCAATCCGGCTTTGTGTTCCTACATGGTGGAACGGCCATATCATGGAAGTCTTCGAAACAGACTCTGGTTGCAACGTCCACCAATCATTCTGAAATAATTGCAATATATGAAGCATCACGCGAATGTGTGTGGCTTCGCAGGATGATAAACCACATACAACAGTCATGTGGAATTGGTTCTATCGAATCACCTACCATTATCTACGAAGATAATGCGGCTTGTGTTGCACAGATGCAAACAGGATACATCAAGAGCAATATCACTAAGCATATTGCCCCAATTGTTTTATCCTCATCAACTCCAAAAGAGTGGGGAAATAAACATCTTGCAAGTTAAATCATGTGATAACCTCGCTGATCTTTTCACGAAGTCTCTACCAACTTCAACATTCCAGAAATACATTCATGGGATTGGTATGCGACGGCTTCGGGATTTGCAAGAGTCAGGGGGAGTATCTTCCTGAACTATTCCTGTTCAAAGCATCATATTACACTCTTTTTCCCTTTATGAGTTTACTTTTCAGGTTCTCATTAAGGTTTTTAATGAGGTAATATCAACATAAGATTATATGTCATACTTTTGTTTTCCCCACCGGGGTTTTTAGGAAAGTATATACGACATATTTATTGCCCTCTAAATTCTATGGATATACTTCATATCGAGTTAACGGAGGCAATAATCATTATATGTTGGATCATTTTCTCCTTATTTTCCCACAGGGTTTGAAGGAGTTTTACCAGCATATCCTACACTACTCCTCACATTTTTCCCACAGGGTTTTGGAGGAGATTATTCCAAAGATGTTCAATCGCAAGTACAAGGAAGGATTAGGGGGAATGTTAGGATTTAATTAGTTTACTTAATTAAAGGGATAATCCTCCCTATGTAATATCCCGTGCGGTTGCTTCGGCAACAGTCACGACGCTCCCACGTTGTATAACCGTCCCGACGGTTGCTCCCGAAACGCTGCCTCCTACGTCGGTTTGTAGAGGTGACGTTTCACCTTGTATAAATAGTCGATTGTCAATGGAATAAAGAACACAGTTGGATTCATTTGCTTCTCTCCATCGCTCTCAGATTCTACTTCGAACAACTTGTTCCGTTCCGCGGCGTTCTCGTCTCTCCACGCCAAGTTTTCAACACCCGCTCTCGGAATCCTCCACGGAACCCTACCGGCAGAAGCGAAGACTCCTCCCAAATACAAGTCTCTCTGCAGCTCTACCCCAGTTTCCGTTTCCACTCCACCCTAGCCTAGCTAGCCTCTAGCCATGGACGAAATCATGAAGGTGTTCGATCACACCGTCCGGGAGATGTAAGAACAGAGTACTTTCTTTCCTTTTTCTCGGTTTGGTTGGTTGTTTACCCGGCGCCATTCAATTTCGCCCCTTGTGCGCGCTGACCTCGGAATCCCCTTGCGCAGAAAGAGAGAAGTCAATCTCAGGGTGCTCCAGGTGCCGGAAATCGAGCAGAAGGTCTGATCCTCTTCTACTTCTGCCCATGTACATAATTTATTTAATTTGTGTCGTGCGGAGGAGGTCCATGGTGTACTCCGTGTTTACTACCGGCTTCCTGAAATTTCTAGGTTCTTGACGCGACCAGCGATGAGCCGTGGGGGCCTCACGGTTCCGACTTGACGGAGATCGCCCGGGCCACCAGCAAATTGTGAGTGCACAAGCTCAACTTTTTATCTCTCTGTAAATTGGGGTATATATTGAGTTAAGTGCAGATTATTTGATCGTTCCTCACCCTTCCTTGTTTCCTCGTTCTGCTTGCAGTGGGGAATGCCAAATAATCTTGAATGCGTTGTGGCAACGATTGGGGAACACTGATGCGAATTGGCGTCACCTGTATAAGGTGATAATGAGCTCTAATTGGAAGTGTCCACTGTGTGTCTGTGTGGATTGTTTCTTAGTGACAGGTCATTGTTTATTTCCCTTTACAGGCATTGGCTGTGGCTGAGTACCTTCTGGCTAATGGCACTGAGCGCGCAGTCGACGGAATTATTGACAACAGCTCACAAATCGCGGTATATAAAATTTGTCTATAAATTGTCCGATGCTGATTTTACTAGTTCTATTTTACTTGGGAAGGTACTATAAAATTTATCATTGCCTGATGCTGATTTTACTTGGGAAGGTACTCACAAGATTCGAATTTGTGGAGCCTAATGGAAAAGATGTTGGGCTCAATGTGCGAAAGAAGGCAGAAACTGTTCTAGCAATTGTGGATGACAGGGATAAGCTTCAACAGGTCAGGGAGAAGGCTGCTGCTACCAAGGAAAAGTATGACATTTGCACATTCCGTAAGCAAAACTCTCGTCTTTGTTTTTACATTTGATGTTTAGCTATGTACATGGATCATATGTTTAGGTACTTGGGTTTATCATCAACTGGAATATCATACAAATCAAGAGCAGCATCATTTGGCAATGGCAGCTACTCCTCTGGTAGTCGTTATGGGAGCACAGGTGGTTCTAGGGAAACTGCCTCATTCAGGGATAGCTACGCTGGTACAGAAAGGGGCAAGAGCAATAAAGACGCAATGTCAACTTACAGAAGCACTAGGCACAAGTCAAAAGAATCTACCAATAGAACAAATAGCTCTGAATCGGCAAAAGGAGGCTCCAAATCATTGTTGAATCCACGTGCCACATCTGGAGTTCCAAGCTCAGAGAAAGGAAAGAATGAGGATGATGGCGGCGACTTCAATCCACGAGGATCTTCCACATTTGGTCAGTATTTCCTTACTATATCTCTAACAATTTGCTAAATTGTATGATCTCGGTAGCCATAGTTATACACTTCGTTTAACATGTTAAGCCTTACAATGGTGGCCTCACTATCATTCTGCTTACCGGACTAGCTAGGTAAAAGCCAAAGTTCTTCTTTGGATTTCCTTTTGTTTGCATACTCACCATAGTGGTGATGGTTATTTTTCTTACTTAGCTGTATCAGGCATAGTCACCATAGTGTTAATTGAAGTCGCAAAGTTCTTTTATGTATTTTATTTTATTTGACTTACTCACTATAGTGTTGTCAGCTATTTTCTCATTGAGCTTTTATGTTTGGAATGCAGCTGGAACAGCTAATGTTAGCTCTAATAATTTGAATCTCTTTGGGCCAAGCTTAATGGATGACCTTATTGACACCGCTGCATCTACTTCAACATCATTCCTAAATGTTGGCAATGCTGCTGTGCCAGAAATTGATTTATTTGCGGATGCAGGTTTCCAGTCAGCTAATGCTCCACTGGAGGCAGCAACAGTAAGTGGTTCTCACACTCAATTATTTTTCCTGACCTTTGAAAATTATCCTGATCTAGCAGTATATTTTTAGGTCAAGTCATGTTCCATCTCTTCCAGTTGTTTGTGATAAGATATTGCATAAATATGATACATATAATGTCATTGAAAATGATATAATAGCTTCTTATAATAAGAAAATGCTACAATTCTGATGATTCGTGATCTATACATACAATGGACTGTACACTCACACTTCATTTGCTCTATAAACACTTGGTAAATTTCTAGGTGTTTATAATTTTATATTTTTTTTTAACTCGTTATCTGTATTCAAATGTCCTTGCAGGACAAGATTGATCTATTTGCTGGTAGGTCATCGTTTGGTGGCTCGGGTACTGCAGGAATGGAATTCTCAGTACGTAGTACTCCAAAAGAACATCCAGAGCGAATAAGTTCTTCCCCTGCACATACTTCTGCCTCTGCTTTTGATCCCTTCCAGTCGTCCTTTGCCACATTATTTCCTTCAGACACAGATTTCTCAGCGCATGACACCCCAAGCAAATCTTCACAAGGAAATATTTCCGCGCCTCAAAATTTAAGTAAAACAGCTTTCAACCCTTTTGCTGCAATTCCGCCGAACAGTTCCCATGGATCAGACTCTTTTGGTGCATTCTCTTGGAGTACAGGATCAGCTATTAATGAGCAAACACATGATTCTCCTGTGGCCAGCAAGAGTTCTGATTTTAGTCCTTTGGAGGAGCTGAATTTTGGTGCCTTCGGGTCCAATGAATCACACACAGCAAGTGCCACCGAATCAACGAACAAGTCACTCGCAAGGCTAAAGCAGGCCTCGATGTCAGCATCAAAACCAGCTGTAAAGAAAGAGACATTTCAGGTCAAATCTGGCATATGGGCTGACTCTTTGAGCCGTGGGTTGATTGATTTGAACATCACTGCCCGTAAGTATCTTCATGATGATCTATTTATCCTTTTCATTTTTTTAACAGCGCATGGTTGCCCTTACCTCAAATTTCCGCATCCCTCTGACTATATTATTAAAATACCATCACATTAGTACTGGCCGCAAGTTGTACTCCCTCCGTTCCAAATTGTAAGATGTTTTAGAAATTCCAGTGTGGACTAAAACGAGTGAAGCTACACACTAAAATGTGTCTAGATACACGTGAATATGTAAAAAGCTAAAACATCTTATAATTGGGAACGGAGGGAGTACATGCTAAAAATGAGTTGTAGTTCCCGTTACCCACAATCCTTGATTAGTGTAGCCTGTTATATAGAAAAGCAATGTAAAATAGTTCGAGACAAATTTGTGTGTGCCTTTGGCTTTTACTACATCATGTAGGAAAGGGGCCTACTGGAATCATGTGCTAAATATTGTAGATGTGAAAAGGAATGTGCATGTTTTCTTGATTGTAGCTTATGACTGCTCTGCTGTTGCTACGGGCAGCGAAGAAGGTTGATCTTTCAGGTGTTGGGGTCGTTGGGAGGCTGAGCAACGGTTCTGAGGAGAAAAGCCCTGTTCCATGGTACATGGAGGCGGCAACGGGCACCTGATCTGAACTTGTCAGGCCTGGTTTTCCACCGTCGACAGGATCAGCTTCAGCTGGTGGAACCGGCTTTTTCCAGCAGCAGCATTTGGGAAAGTGGAGTCTTCTGATCCATGGTTCCTGCAATATCGGATATGTTGTGTACCTACGGTTTTGCAGCAGCACATGTTCTAATATGCGAACACTCGGTCCTATACGAGGTATAATTTTGTATTATATATTACCAAGTAAATGTACATTGTGCGAGTGAGTGGATAAAATGACGTGATTATTTCAATTGTATTGCTCGAAAGAAAATTATTTCAATCGTGCAATTCTCACGCTTTTTTTCTTTTAAGATGAAGGCTCAGTTTGTTGATTGCGCAGAAACTGGTTTGTCACTCTCTGCAACTTGGGGTTGCTGGAGGAGCGTCCGGCCAGTTACTCTTACTAGTTCTGACCTGGGCGTGCTAAATGTGTCACTCTCTCTTTTCTGGTCGTTGTGGGTGTTCTGGCTTTTATAGCCTTTTGGAAATTGGTGTTGTACGGTTTTTTCCTACAACCTAATATATTTCCCATCGTTAAGAAAGGAGTAAAGCATTTTTGTATTTTTAATTTTTATACTCCCTCTGATCGGAAGATTCCATGATTATAAGTTCATAACCCTCCGATTGGAAATGATAGACACTGATTTGTCTATATAAGGATATATCTAGACATATTTTAATGTGTAGATACATTCGTATTGATAAATTTATGTCAACCATTTCCGATCAGAGGAAATAATATAAAGACAAAGACAACGAAGATAAACAAGAGAAATCCATATATCTTATAAAGAAAAATCGCACTAACTTGCATTAATGATAGTCTTCTCTATATCCAACATATCGACGTCATCTATTATTTTAGCCATACATTCATCCATGTCATCCCATTAAAATTAATTAATAATAGCTTATCTACGTCATGCCTTTTTAACCAACCAATGGTCCAGTCACAAATTTGTATCCATCAAATATACAGTCATTTCACGTCGACTAAACTTAGTCTATCGACTACAACTTTTGTGATCAATTGAATTTTGCATGCTCCTGTGGAGAATTTCACGCATAACGGCATAAATGTTATACCCTTTCCGCCTTTCGTTTACAAAATAGAGTTCCTAAAGAGTCGTTACAATGCGCGGGCTATTTTTCTAATAATAGTAATCTCGTGCCGTCGTCAGGCTGGAGAATGCATAGGTTAGTTGTGGACAGGAAATCCCAGTACCGTGGGCCGCATAGCAAGCAGGTCATGCATGGATAGCGTTAGACATGAGCGCCTAACTAAGCTGACCGAGTTTTTTTTTTTTTAGACGATGTGACATACCAAAACGATGACACTTGAGTGCATACTCCCATATAGTGTATTCAAGTTCAGTCGAAAAAAGTGAGTTGTCTGAAAGAATGAGTACATTGGTTCACAACTTGCTTATCCTAAACCTGATAGATATCCAATACAACCTGCTTAAAAGTGTAAGAGAAATAAAGTATGAATTTTACGAATGGGTGTCGTACAAATCCGTGAATATTTATAGGCCAGTATTACTGTTGAGGGAGTGCCTAGCTAAAAGTGCACATGTAATAGAAGTCAAATTGGACTTCGAAATTTTCTCGAAATTTCCATAAAATCTAATAGTACATGAATGAGAATATCACGCATGATCAAGCTTTTTAGTGGTGGACGAGTATGCATGATGAAAACTATATGCATGCTCAAGTTTGTTAGAGGCATGAATTGCATGTTAGAGATGGAAACTACTTGTATAAATCTTTGCATTGAGTAAATGAGCAAAGGAGACCGTGAGGGGAAAAGATAAAATGTGTAGCCCTAACATGACCAAGGAGACGTGCTAGATGCAGAGTTAAAATCTCTTCTGGAAGGTATTTCACTGGCTTTACACTGGTGTAATCATCCATTACTTATTGAGGTGGACTGTGTGGAGATAATCAACTTGCTGGAGAATAAAGAGCTGGACAGATCTGTCTATTCAACGACGATTGAGGAGATTAAAACATTGATGAAGGCTCGTCAAACTTGTATTACTCATATTAAGAGATGCCAGAATATTAGTAGCCATTTTATGGCTAATTATGCTAGAACTAAATCTCATACGGCTGTGTGGCTCGCCTCTGGTCCAGAGGGTTTCATGAACACATGCTGTGATTGTAATTCTTGATATGGTTGAGTAATACAAGTCTATTCGCAAAAAAAAAAAAAAAAAAGTTGCTTCCCTGGATAAATGAGGTAGGAAGGTAGGAGAGTTAGATATATTAGAATATGTGAGACATTGGAGGAATAACAAAGTTTTACGCACAAGGAAGACGTTGACTCGGACAGCCGGCGACCAGCGGGCATGAGATGTTCATGGAAACGTTGAGGTCGAAGAGGGAGATTGTTCGATCGTCGACGGAATTGCCGCTGTGGAGGGTTCACACCAAGGGCATGCCGCCGCAGCTCTCCAAGTAGGCTCGGGTAGCCGCAGTGCGACGCGGTTGGTGGCGCCTCGTGTGCCGTTGGTGTTCGTTTTGACCCAGAACGGGTACCAGATGTCAACCCCAGGAACTTACAAGCCTGTAAGAAGGTAAATTGGGTGCAAATAGTTCGTGTATGATTCAACCCATACTTCTGAAGCGTACTCACTCATAACAATACGGTTTTCTTAACGACCCAATAAAGAGAAACAAGATTTCACCTTTTGCTTCGAGGGGTTTCTAGCCAATAACACTATCTTCAGGGTGCACCTAGGCAGTGCCATATAGCTCAAGCACTTGGTTAATCCGTTAGTCATGTTTTCATTAACAACAAAACCACCTGGAGTGGGAATTGCCATTTCAGACTCTTCCTAAGCCCTCTGTCAATTTATAACTTTCAGATATTGTATAGACAACCGCATCATTTATCACGAGGTATATATATACATTTTGCTCTTCAGTATGCTATGTGTTGTTGCACTCTGTACACACTCCTTCCTTAATTTGCAAGATCTTGAGCCATAGGATTTTTCATTCACTCCAAAAAAAAAAAACATGCTAATAAACATTTGAGTATTAAAAAACTTTATTAGTGGAACCTTACCACCACTATAAAAAACTATGGTATTTAGGAAAGCCAAGGTATTGGAAAAAAAAACTCTAAAAAAACAGCCTTAGGGCATGTACAATGCTGGGTGCCTAAACGCATGTGCTTAAGGAGAGAGAGTCACTAAGCATCTGCGTAAGCTTTCTGCTCTCCAACGCTATCAGCTCTACTTAGGTGCTTCAGTCGTGGGCCTGTCTGCTTAGCACTCAGCTTAAGCACTTGTGACCTCCAACGCATGGAGCAGAACGAAGCAAAAATTGTTGAACACAATATTTGAGCCACATGCATCGAGCGGGCACCGGTCCAGTCGTGTACTAGAAAAAGAGCAGTTATTTCCCTTAGCAGCGACGAGGCATCGAAGCCAAACTAGGCACTCTTTGCCTACCCAGCGAGTCTGGCTTGGCAAAATAAACCCGGTTTTTCTCTTAAGCACCCAGGTTAAGCACCTGCATTGTACATGGCCTTATAGTATCGATGTTATGGACACAAACTTAAATATAGTTTCATAAGAAAACATTTTTTTATCTTGGCCCCATACACGGTCTGGTACGTTTTCAGTTCGTTCAGCTTATAACTTGGCACGGACAGAAAAGGCTCATATCACACGAAGTAGACAAGGGCGAGGCATGACCTCTGACTCTGAAGCTGAAACGAAATTGTGGAGGACACTCTGGTCCATCAAGGAGCCTGGGAAGATGCTGATTACTTTATGGAGGTTTGCCCATAATTGTTTGCCTTCGGGAGTGCAATTACATAAGCGGAAAATTCCAGCGTCTCCTCTCTGTATCCATTGCTCGAAAGAGGAATCGATAGAGCATGCTTTTCTGTTCTGCCCATATGCTCGAGCGGTCTGGACGGAAATCAAGCAGTTCTTTGATATACAACTTCACCGCAAAGGTTTTCTCTCACCAAAAACATGGCTGCTTGACTTCTTGGCCCGTGGGGGAGATTTGCAAGCAACAATTATTGCTGTTACGTGCTGGCACTTGTGGGATGCAAGAAACAAACTCAGGGAGTAAAATTTGGCTATCCACCCGACTGGGTTGTCAGCGAAGATCAGGGCCTATGTTGATATGATTGTGGAGCATCTCTATGGGCCAGGTTCCAACCACAGGCGTGAGTCCGCGTTAGCAGGTTCATGGTCTCCGCCGCCGGAAGGATCTCTTTTGATCAATGTTGATGCAGCCCTTTTCTCTACGTCTCGCCAGATGGCCGCAGGTATCGTAATTAGAGACCATATGGGTTTATGTGTTGCAGCTTTCTGCGATAATATTCATGCAATCACCGTGCCAGAACTTGCTGAAGCTCATGCGGTGTGGTTGGCTCTGACATTTGCGCGAGACGAAGGCTTGGATAATCTGATTCTGGCTACTGACCGTCTCTCGGTGGTCCAACGGATTGCTTCCAAGGAGATGGATCGTTCTCTTTGTGGTTCGGTGATTCAAGACATCAAAGAGTTGGTCTCGTCTCTCTGCTTGTTCTATTATTCATGTTAGACGCGAGTAGAATGTTGCCGCTCATATATTAGCTCGATCTAGTGAGCCTAATGGTTGTCGCGTGTGGCGTGGTGTGTCCCCGGATTCCATCCGGGAAACAATTTGTATTGACATTATTCGGTGATTAATAAAGCACTTAATTTAAAAAAAAAACATTTTTTATTACAACAACCACGCCACGAATGGAAAAGGTTTGCAAACTGTTGCATCTATACTACTATTAAAAGAGCAAACTTGTGTTGATACATTAAATCACAACCGTTCAGTATTTGATCAACGCTCCAGATCGCTCCAATGTTTGACAACTCAACACACATTTTCAATTTCATGATAATTACGTGTGGATTGCCACCGGCTAGCTAGATTTGATTGACCGAATAGTGCCCTTGCGTCCAGCCCAATCTGTACCGTAACAAGACTCTTATCTTCGTCTCATATTCAACAACGAGTAGATGCCATTTAAAAAAACGTCCCTCGGCCCCTCCTGCGTGCGCCTGTTGTGGCTGCTGCCGGCCGCCACCATGGCAGCAGCGTGATAAGGAGGTCTAGGCAGGAGACACATGGGAGAGGGGAGGGGAGGTCAGGGCTCGTCAGAGGACGTCGAGGATGAGGGGTAGGTGCGCCGCTCGATCTGTGCGACGGAGGGCAGGTTGACGACGCCTAGCCGGCCACGACGGGGATGGGTGGAGACCGGTGGCAAGGTGATGAAGGGGATCCTGCCGTTGATTGGCCGGCCACACCGGCGCTGGAGGGGATGTGTGGGTTGGGGCAGGGGTGGTCGGGGACGAGATGCAGCTAAAGAGAGAGGCTGAGATGTGTTTTTCTTGTGTGTGCTTCGCTGCTGAATCCAGTTTGTGTGTGCTTCGCTGCTGCTGATTGCTTGATGTAATTGGTATTGCTAGGTGCTCTGATTGTGAATTAAGATCTGGGAAAGGAAGACCAAGAACTCAGCTATGGAGATTCCACCCCACCAGAACGCCTCTTCATTTTCTTCCCAATTCCAACAGATCAGGAGTGTAGATCACAGGTCAGAACACTTCTCTCTCTTCTGGATTCCTCAAATCTTAACCAAGTTATGTGGAGAGGCCGGAATGTCCACCCTCGCGCCGACAGTTAGGAAGGTAGAGAATCAACTATTTACGGTAAGCACATAAGGCACACATAACTTCCTGTAAACCTGCCTAAGCCTTTCAACACACGTAAATGTTGACATATTTTGTTTGTGCTCAAGTAATTTGTGCGTTGTCGTGATCTGGCTTTAATTAGTTTATCAATATTTATGCTGTGATATATTATTTATCAAAGTTAAGAAAAATATTTTTATATGTTAAGAAAAGGACAACCAATTCGTATAATAAACTTGCCAAAAAGTTAAGATCAGTCTACAATAAAATAGAGATTTCAGTTGTAATCTGCATGGTACTACCTGAATATAATATGCTCTTCCACAACAGAACATTATAGGTTTATTTTGCAGGTAAGCGATCATTAACTTACTATGGTTTATATTTAAGAACATGGTGAGGCTTGCTGCAATCAAGTGAGTTTAGATATTAGGTATAGTGGTTAACCAAACAGTTCCTAACCAGCTCATTCCTGAACCACAGTTGAGCAGAGAGCATGTATGCTTTTATCATATAACATTTCAAACCCTTCAGATGCCGCTCTTAGATTATACACATAAGTAGTTTCAGATTTAGTTAAATTACAAGTTTGCAAAGATCTGCAATTCTGCATCAGTGTGAGTTTACGAATAACTTCAAGGTTAGCTATATGTTGTATAAATATTTAGTATTACTAATTAGACATTGTTGTGTAAATCCGCTTAAGTGTATACCTGTTTGTAGCATATTAAGTGCAGCGAGCCAGTGTCAATTATCAACTGTACTTTAAGTTCAGAAGTTAGAACTTACAATAAGCCTTTCCCTAAGAGCGTAATTTAGATAAAATTTGAACAAAACCCGAAACTTCAGCACAATCAAGTAGCTGCTACATGTAAATTATTACAAAGGAGTAGGTGCTAATTTCTTTGTATTTTACTGTATTATTTTTGGTACAGATCATGGTTTGCAGGATCGAACCTCAGGCTGGGCGTTCATGCAATGTCGCCCGTGACAGACAACATCGAAGATGACGAGATTGTGCATTCTGCGGGCCTACGACTGCGCGGGGAAGCAGAGAAAGGTTTGCCGTCGGAGAGCTTCGCAGTGGCGACAGCGTGCGCGCGCCTTTGACGCGACTACCGACTTACCGAGCTGCCGGGGTTGATGGCGTCGCGGCCATGCCCGTCTGCGGGTGCCCTTGCCATGTAAGTCCTTTCTCGTTAGGCCGATATAATCCTCTGCTGCACGCCGTCATGGTATTCTCGTGCTCGGCTTGACACCTAGATCAGTGATCTTTTCCATAAAAATCAGGGCAAACAGAGATAGAAAACCCTTGGATATGGAGATCGATCGCGTTAAGGTTGCGAAGGTTGACGGTGCCCGGCGGGTCCGACGAGGCGCACACTGAATCATGGGCGCCGGCCGGTTCTTGGTGTAATCTGTAATGTACATGGCCATGTCGTGCAAGTAGGATACGAGATAAGTGAGACCGTATGTGCAGGACAAACCAGTCGGGAGCCAGCGACCTGCCTCATTCGTTCAACGTGAGAGATAGAGGATCATGTCTCCATCCGGAGATGAAACTAACATGTCAGGATGTAGTGTTTGACTTGGTGGCGAGTAATCAGCTACCTTCTTGGTAAGCAAGTACAGCCCTCTTCAATCCTTTGCCCCGGAATGAGCAGGTGTATCAGCGAGACAAAATGGGTCAAGATTGGCATAAAGATTATGGGTGTGCTAGATGCTGAATATTTCTACAAGAAGATGAAGATTATCTCAAGCCGCACGTTGGCATATGTTAGAGGTAAATAAGCACCAGGAATGTTGGTGCTGAATATTTCTAGAAGACGATAAGATAACGATGATCTAAACATATTCAAGCTGCAACTCGGCATATGTTTCCTAAGCACCTATTTCCAATTTGAGGCAAAATATGGAATGGGATGTCTCTTCAATCTTTCTTTTTTTTGTAGGAAGGGTGCCAGGATCGTACTGGGTGACCCTGGAATGTGCCAAGCAGAGTCGGCACGCAGGGTAGGCCTCCGGGGAACCAAGCGAGGCGGTGGCGCGGGTAAAGGCGCTATGAAACTTAGAGAAAGAAAACGTGTCAATGTGCCATTCAACTGAGTTATAAGATGTGTCTTGAATAGACGTGCGTGCACGTACAAGGCTACTAATGAAAGAATGAACGAAACAATAGGCCACATGCCATTATTTACAACGAAAAAAAAATGATTGAAACCGCAACACGACTCTGACTCAGCGCGTGTGCCGTGCGGCCCGGCACGACGGGGCAGACAGCCCGGCACGTTCACTTCCAGAGCCGTTTCCACCTCGCCTTGCCCTTCTCCTTGTGCTCCGCACCAGCCTCCTCCGACGTCTTACCGTCCGCCGGCCGGTGTTGCTCCCCTGGCGACGGCACGCGTCCTTCCGGTGGCGCCTCGTCCCCGGACTTCCTGCCCTTCTTGTCCCACGAGAACGACCGGAACGCGAGCATCCTCGACTTGGCAGCGGCCACGTCCGGCCGCTTGCCGCTCGCGCCAACCGACGGTTTCTGCTTCTCCCCGTGTGGGCTGCTCCCGTCGTCATCGGAGCCCGCCGAGTCGTGCGCCGGCGGTGGCGGCGGCGTGGCGCAGCCGTCGTCAGGCTTGACTGCGCTGCCGTCTCGTTTGCAAGTGCGCGGCGCTCCGGCGTCTCGTCCTGCGTCCCGTCAGTTGCGTCGGCCTCCTGCCGTGCTTCGGTCTCCCGTTCCGGCGTTTCTTCCGGAGGTCCTGTTGCGTCGCTGTCGTGGTCGGAGTCTAAGAAGGTGACATGCTGGTGTAGCGGTGGCGATGCGGGGTGGTCGCCGGAGCCTTCTTGCATGCAAAACGTACAAGTATCAGAATGGTAGAAACCGTGGACAGACGAACTCACGAAGAGCCCGACCGAGGCCAGAAGCCAGTCTAAGCTTCAACTAAACAATTAGGGATGAAACGGCTGCGGTTTGGTTTTGGTGTGCCTCAAGATCGAGATTTCGACAGATCACAGACTACGCGGCTGAGTTTGAACAATAAAGAACAGCATGTCGACACGATCGAGCAACCTCCCGTGACATCGCTTTCAAAGTTTTTTGTTTTTGTGTTTCGCCTGCACCATCTCTCAGAACGGCGGTATTTGAAGGAGTCAAGGAGACTAGAAACTTTGCTTTAAGAGAGAGAGAGATAACTGGGGCAGATTGATGTACACCACAACCGACCCTACACGAGTTTGATGCAAATACAATAGTAGCGTATGTTTATTACCCACTCTACATCGGAGAAGCTGAGGGAAACAAAACTGAGTAGAGGGCTCCGCTCAGACCACAGTTACTACTTTACACAAGAACCATCGAAAAGTTGCCCAAATTAAATTCGTACTATTTCTCACCATTTGCCAATACTGACGTTGAGTGCTTCTTCGTATGCTCGCTGGTGCCCTGTGGCAAAGGTGGCATGTTGGCCAACATATCAGCCTCTCTGGCCTCATCGATATCCTCCTCGCTCAAGAAGCTTGGCTGGTTCGTTGAAGACAGCAGCCTTGCCCACATCCTGTCAGTTATCTTAACCTTGTTCCGCGTTGATGTTACTCTCTGTTGTCCAAACAAACTTAAGTCATTCTAATGTTAAGGAAAAAAATGTTAAAGGTAAAATATTCGGTGCGCATCAAAGACAAAAAAAATCTTCTGAACATCATGTTCCTAACAAATAATCCTTTTTTTTTAATTGTGGATCTCCCTAAAATTTTATTTCCACTTGTATCCCCCGCACCCTGACTCTCTTAGGGAGACCAAAGACAAAGAATTTTACTGAACTGAGCTCAAGTCCAAGGTCTGCCAAGTTCATACAGCTATGTGCAAGCAAAGTTGCAAACAAAAGGCAAGGCATTGTGGGTTTTGACTAGTGGTTTATGAGTTGCAGACCTCAGCTAAATAAAAGGGCAGTGACTAAATTATATTCGCTACCCCTGTGACGATTGCATGGTTCAAGGTAACTTCTCCTGGGCAGCTCTCACTGAAGTTGCCACATGGTCTCACAATTTGGGTATGTCAAATAAACCATGATGTAAACTACCACTTCGGCAAAGTAGCTAAGAAAGTGGAAAAGGAAATTCACTTGTCCATGGAAAATACATGAGGCCCTGAAGCACATACCCCCATTTTCCACTGTGAAGTGGAAATCTTATACTGCTCCTACTCTCAAAAGTAAGGGCAGAAGAAAGTTACACTTACATGAAATGGTATGTATGCATGCCTGCCGTTGACCATTCCCACCGTGAAGCTATATCCTGCCATTGCCCCATGAATGGCACTGTGTGCCAGCAACGTGCAGTAGACATTGTCCGAAGCATTGCTTGGAATGGCACGGATCATGTAGGTTGGATCTGTCAGTAGAAATAACAGGCTGCTGTCGTCACATTCCACAAAATGATATACCAAAGTACAACCCGATGAAGAGAAGGACATAAGATAATTACCTATGTATTTAATAGTCATCTCCATCTTTTTGCTCTTGCAATAATCCTACAAGGAAATAATAAACGATGCATTACAGAATTGCCAAGTGAGATCCTGGAAACACTCCCATTTTGGTATCACTATCTTGGTATTCCGTAAGACTGAGACCAGTAATTAAAAAACATGAAAGTTCACATATTAGCTTTGCTCTTACCCTCCTAGTAATCCATATGACTGGGAACAACAATAATAAACGTGAAAGTTTCACTGAGATATTAACACCACATTAAATCAAATCAGGCGAACAAATTTGGATGCACTATAAACATACAACACGGCTTCTACAAAATGCAAGTGTTGCATAATACTCACAGAATAATTCACATTTCAGGTAGTGATTTTTCAAATGACACATCCATTGGTGCCCATTCTAGCATTTCTAGTGTCAGACAAAAATATGAATGCACAAAGTATAAGCAAAGCAGCATATCAACAGAAGGCCAAATCGAAATGGAACTGTTAGAGTAGTTCATACTGCTGTATATTTCCCCGTTGTATAAGGTGTTTTCTCATATTCACCACACCCGTACGTGTATATACTGGCCCTTAGCCTCCAGGAAATACAAATTGCATATTTCCTCACAGGAACAATCTCATGTAAACTCGTGTTAAAAAAGAAAGTGATGATCACCTTAATCTTGTGTGTCAACCAAAGACCAACATCAAGAAGCAGCTTATTTCCAGATGCATCTAGCTGATCTGCTACAGGTATACTTTTGGCAATAAGATCCTGTCCTGCTCCCTCAGCCACAACAATGACCATGTGGTTGTTCTCCTTCAGCCTCCTTTCTATATACTCGAAAAGTCCACCCTCCCCTTCCAAATAAAATGGGGATTCAGGAATTAAGCAGCAGTCCTGCAGAAGAAATCCACATTATCCAACAAATAATAACACAAACTATGGACACGAAAAATGACAAATCCGAGTTTAGTAATAGAAAAAAGATGAAGAATATAAAGCTTAAAAAACTATTGAATGTTGATTCAAATAGCTCAGACATGCTTAGAAAGCACAAACTTACCACATCTCTGCTTGCCAGAGTAGCATACATTGCAATCAACCCTGCATAGCAAGGAATTGCCACAGTGAGGACTAAGGATTGCATAATGGAATAGCTAAAAAAGACAATTCCATCATCATTTACACGATTCATTATGATTTGACAGAAGGGATAAGTGGTTTTCAGTCTGTACACAAGAAATGAACATTCCATAAACGAGTTTTTTAATTAATCAGAGCAGATCAGGGAATGATAAGGCGATTCCTTTTTGGCGTGCCTTTTACCCCTGAAAGAGTAAACACCAAGGGCAAGGGGGCAAAGGAGTGCCTTTTACCCCTGAAAGAATAAACACCAAGGGCAAGGGGGCAAAGGATTCAAGAGCACGACAGACAGCAGCAGACAGTATCCATATTCAGATGAGTTAGGAACTAACCACTATAGCGACCCATCAGCTTCACCAAGCCTATTCCATTCTCAGCACTTGATGCTTCCACATGAGCGGCATTAATGGCACGTTGGGCCTCTTCTACGGCACTATCAAAACCAAAGGACTTGTCTATAACCTACAAATTGATGTATTGCAATAAACAGTATCAATTCATCTCCCAAATATCAGATATGCAGTAAAAGCAATTTCACTGTAGAAAAGCAAGTAATCATAGATTACCGCTATATCATTATCAATTGTCTTGGGGATACCAGCAACGGCAACTTTTAGACCACGTCTCCGAATTTCCTGTCAACAATTCCAGGAGTTACAAAACTGAATCAAATTATAAACATCTTGGTAAAAAAATTCGATGATAGTTTCCCTAAAAAAATTCTAATGATATATTACTGATTGTTAAAATAACATGCGGCATTATTGCAGCAGTCCCTGCTGCTAGAGTCAACTTGAATAGATGGTGCGGAAGTAGTATGTGCTGATGTAGAGTGATGCTGTGTACATACTCATTATAGTGATTACCTTGAATATCTCGTATGCTCCCTTCTGAGTTCCATCTCCTCCAATAATGTAAACCTACATAAGTTACACATGCATATTATGCTCAACTTCGAAAAATAAGGGGGTCAGGTAAAAACACTTTACAACCAATAAACACCTGATTAATTCCACGATCTTGAATGTTGTCGACAATCTTGTGGGTATCATGACCACCACGTGAACTTCCAAGAATTGTACCGCCCCTTTTGTGGATATCATTAACACTTTTTGGTGTCATGGGAAGATAATTGCTCGAATAGAAACCTTTGTATCCATTCTAAAAGATCGTATGACATGTTAGAAATAATAGAAAATGAACCATGTACAGAATTATCTTGAATCTAAGAAGCATGCATAGGTTTAATAGGTACAGTTCAAAATTTGGTTTTACCAATGCACTACAATGCTTACTCACTGTCATGGCAAAACACACACCAGTTGTTAGTACAATTTACAATTGTGGACTCATATCGCATGATGATATTAACCGATCTCAGATCACGCGGTTATTATAAGCGTAGTACCATGGAAATGATTTCTTAACTAATGGTGAAATAAAATGGCAGGGATTTCTTTCCTACTATGTTGGCATGACATTAAAATCAAAATATCTATTAAGTTCACAGGTCAAGGATCAAGCATTAGGTGTCCTTTTTTTCCACACAAAAATACAATGAACCAGATGAAGTGCATAAGAATAGCAGTCACCATACATTTGCAGTTTACAACTTTACATCATCCAGAACAGCACAAACCTGAATTCCGAAGACATTGTTGACATGGTACATATGGGATAAGCCACACACCAGCTCTCTAATGACAGTATTAAGCCCAGGGCAAAGGCCTCCACACGTTACAATGCATGCTTTCACATCTTCCGGCTCGAAGTAGACCTGAAAAGGTTCCAAATTTATGTCAGATACGTGTATATAATGCATTGCCTTCAAATGATATCGACACATATATAAGGCATCATACCCTCTGACGAGGGCCAGCACGACGGAAATGGATGCCACGTGGGCTGTTCTTCTGAACAACAACCTGGTGTGGCACAAAAATAACATGTCATTTCACCGATTACCACGGTAAATACATCAACATATCGAAACAACATTTTTTTACTTTCTTTACCTTTTCAGGCACAGTATCATCCGCATTGACAAAATACTGCCTGGTAAATAAGTGAACAAAGCATTTATTCACCTCATCAAATTTTGCAATAAGAATGACAAAGAGGTTTAGCGCAGGTGATAGCAAAGGAAAATTCGTGGAAAATCCTTACTTGACAGTTGAATAGGCAGGGTGATCTTGCAATGGGTTAGGAAAAGTCTGCAGGGAGAATAAACAAGGAAGCCGTCAGGATAATCAACCAGCCATTTGTTTTCAACATTTCACTGGAGCCAATAGTTGAAAAATAAATTGCTGCATACCCAGCATTCTATGGATGCATATGCAGCTGTTTACAGTAGCAGGGGAAAGGGCAATCGAATATTTCTAAAGTGAAGCTATATTCCATTTTGCGATCTGATCGGCCGACCGAAACCCCCATTCATATAATATGCAAGTCTCCGAAAATGGATCTCACAGTCACAACTCACACAAAAGCAATCGACAAAACATCACCAAAAAACTTGGAAAATAAAAGGAAACCCCCAAATCATCGTGCAACTCGTGAAGGTAAAGCTCCACTTCAGTAACAAAATGGCTGGATCAAAGCAAAAATAAAGTAAATGAGAAATCGAGATTCGCGCATCCCCAGCCGAAATCAGCCCCTCCCAAGCAACAACGTGATTCTCGAAATTTCCACGGCGGGGCCACCGAATCCGGCACTGGAGCGAACAAAAGATCAGGGGGGGGGGGAGCTCACGGGGAGTTCGGGGAGGTAATCGGTGAGGTGCTGGACGTCGTCGAGGACGTATCCGTAGTCGCCCTCGTCGAGCTTGGCGAAGGCGGCGTCGTCGTCGCGGAGGCTCATTGCGGACGCGTTGCGGAGGGCGCGGAGGTTGGGGTAGGAGTCGCGGGAGATCCGCACGCAGGTGGCCGAGAACGGGAGCCCCTTCGGGATGGACTCCATGTGCTGGTACCTCCGCGGCTCCGGCGGGCCGTGGTTCGGCTCCGCCGCCGCGCCCAGCCCCGCCTCCTGCTGCTGCTGCTCCTCCTCCTCCTCCTTGGGCAGGATGATGTGAGACGACATCAGAGAACTCCCGGTATGGGTCTCACCGGAAGGCAGAAGCAGACGAGGGGTGGTCAGATTGAGGTTTTAAATGTCGGCGAGGAGCGAATCGAAGCGTGGAGAAGGGGAAAGAGACTGGGAAAGAGGAGGAAGGAAGGAAGAGAAGCAGTTTGATGGTGAAATGGCTTTTCCGCAATTACTATGTTTGATTTAGATCTCTACAGAATATATGTAGCCTGGGTGTAGTTGTATACAAATGTATAATATGTATTGTACGGTCAATGGAATCATTTTTTTTTGAAACGAGGCAAAAGTTTTACCTTTTATATTGATATAGGTGAAGCAATAACATGGTACGATCGAAGCCAAAAGAAAAATAACCATATAAGTCAGGGCCTACTAAACGAGAGAAAAGTATTCCCGCGAGGATCAGATCATCCTACTCCGTCCAATCTCTCGGAAAGATAAATCGTCATTTCTTCAAAATGCGACTATGTGGCGCGCTCTGGGACCAGTAAGCAGATCAGGCGGAGACGTCCAACGTCGCCGGTGGTGGGAAATCGCTTCCCCCTGGTCCAGTAAGGCCAATCAAATCTTTATCGGCTGTCGTCATGGACTGCAAGTTCAACCTGAAGATGGTCCTCAACCTTTCGATTGCCGAAGCAGAGAACGGAGACTTGCAGGTAGGGGTGTAAACGGATAGGATAATTTCCGCACTGAATTCGCCACCAGATCCGTTTTAAAGAATCCATATCCGGTTTCAAAGAATCCGACGGATAAGGATATCCAATTCTTGAAATGATCACCCGGATACGATATAGGATATGGTATAAAAAATAGCATCCGAATATGAATTATCCTAAAATTAATTAGGATTATCCGATGGTTATAATCTGAATAATCCGATTTTCTACCGAAATTTTAAACTAATAGAGCACAGTTTGTAGTTAGTGGCTTGTGAAGTTCATCTGTTGAACAACAACTCACTTAAATGGTCATTGTACAGACTATAGAATACAACTTTGTTAGATTATTAAGTTGTAGAGCGATTATTTTTAGTTTTGTGGGTTGATGATGTACATTGCACGTACCGATCCGATAATTTTATTTCCGCCCCGCATCCGCTCCGTTTTTCGTTTCGAATCCGTGACCATATATATCCGCCACCGAATCCGCAACCGTTCATTATCCGATCCGATATGAATCCGAGAAAAAAATGTGGTAAAAGATATTGTAGAGGCAAAATCCAATCTGATCCGATCCGTTTACATCCCTACTTGTAGGTGTTCGCGAATTCTTTCCTAGCCTTCACCAGAGACATATTTCCAACGTCGAGCCCCATTTTCTTTTGGAGAACACGTTGCGCTTTGTCGACCGCTGGGAGTTGTGGCTTCGCCGCGAGCCTGCTGCTGCGACGGTCAGGGACCGGCAGGGCCACAGAAGCACGTGGCATTGACGAAAAAGGCGTGGGCAACAACAGCACAGCCGGCAGGCTGAACATTTATTCCTAATTGACAGTTGTGTTCAACCATTGGTTGATACTGGTTTTAGATTGACCACGTAATGTCTTGGCTTCTGTAGAAAAGTTCCCCTTTCGTTTCTTGTGGAATTTCAGAATAAAAGAAAACGACATTCACTTAGCCTTGTCTGGGATTACGGGAGGGAAAAATTCTATATCATTCGGAATAAGCCATTTCATATGGCGTTTTTCAGTCTCAAAGGATTTCAGAATCTTAGAATACGCCAATTGATATGATGTATTCTGAGATTCTCAGATTCTCTGATAGTGAGAAACGCCATATCAAATGGTTTATTTGTTAGAATTTTGACTAGTATTACTAGCGGGCCTTTGGTCCAAAGCTAAACTAAAAATTCTAAAATTCTCATTTGGCCCATTCGTGGCTGGTTGTGTGTGTGACTAAAGTTTAGTCACACATTGCTAGTTTAGAGAGTGTTGCACCACTTTATAAGGTGGAGTGTTGTGCTACTTGGTGTGCTTGTGAGAACAGAAGGCTCTCTCCCGCGCACTCCTCCTCCGCCGCTCGCTCGTCACGACACGCCGCGTCGCGCCGCGCCGCGGGTTGCGGGAATCTCGCCGAGCCGAGCTGATCGTGGGGCTGTTACCGACTCGATCGTGCGGCTGCGCCCACGTCCTACCCGACCTGCAATATATATACAGGCTGGGCGAACCCTAGCCGCCACTACGCAACACATGGTCGCTCGCCGTCCTAGTTCCAGAACCTTGCGCCGCCGTATTCCAAATCTTCTTCATCCCGTCTTCCGGCGTGCACCGGTTGAAGGGACAGTAGGCTTCTGGAACCCCGGCTCTTGTGATCCTATACGGGAGAGAGGCGATCAGGTTTTTGGGGAGCGCACTCGCGCGACTACTGGCTTCGAGTTCTTTCCCAACGACGACTTCTTCCCCGACATCGGCAGCCTCTTCATCGACGACATGGGTGACAACGTGAACGCCAACGCTTCCGCTTCCGCTGCCGCTGCTGCCACACTGTATGATCTCCTGATCTTCCTGTTCGAGTTATTACTACAATATCTGCTAGTAGTATATACTATAGATTCGTTCTGTTTCTCTACTGTTTTAGTAGATCGCATGATTAGTTTAATTCTGATTATTCTAGTCATGAATTGTTCACTGTTTTTGCGGATTAAATCAATTGCTAAATTGCTTATATTTTCAACATTATTTCAAATGACTTATCCTTTTACGGTCTCGGATAAACCAGAGTGCACGGCGTTTTCTGAGGTTCTGAGCAACTCTGGGATTTTAATGCCTTTTAATATGGCGTTTTCGGAGGGCCCAGATCTGACTGAGTGACCGTTGAAAGTTTGCTTAAGTGTCGTTTTGGAAGAAGAAAATACCAATGCAAGGGTGAAAAATACTCTCGCGTTGATTGATCTGCAACGCCCAAACGAAGGAGACTGTTAACAGTCGTGGTACGACGGTGCACTAGAAACCAAAGACCTGAATCTTCTGCTTGGCACGCGTAACGTACTAGAAACCGTTCTAGTGGCTACCGCTACCCACCGCTTGACAAATCGCCAGCATTTTGTTCATCTCCCCAGTGCTACTGCTACTGCTACCGCTACCATGCGCATTGTTCTCTCCCTTCTCCTTCGGCAAAATGGTGCATGGACCTTGTCATATTCCCCGTGGCTCTAATTCTTCTCCAGATGCAAATTGCAAATGGACTCGTAGCTAGCTGGCTCGGCGTAGGCAGGTGGCATATGCGACCGCAGTGGAATCACAGATACCAGGGGCGGTGCCCTGGATCTCAGGAGCGGGCGACCCCGATTGGTGGTTGATGCCTTGCTGGTTCGTTGGTTGGCCCTGGCTGTCTCCTTGAGCATCTAGGCGAATGAGATCACACTTTTCTTAAAAGTACAAGTAATAAAATCAGGTCGGCACAGAGAGAACTGGAGCAGGTTTCAGAAGCTGCTTTGACGGATACAAATGTCTCTCGCCACAAGGAAATAGCGTTGGATATTGAGAAGTTGTTGGAGCAGGAGGAGCACAAGGAAGTCGTACACTCGTATCAATTGGTGGAAATCCAATTTGGCTCCCGGTGCATATAAAACCGGTAATTAAAAAAACACATTTTAAAATATTTAAAAAATTCAAAATAAAATTTTCAAATACATCTTCGTATTTTATATGGTAACAAAGTTGTTTCACGGAAATCCGAAATTTTTATGGCCTGTGTAAAAAGGGGAAAAACTCGTGAAAAGACGTATTTTAGCACCAAAATTTGTCATTTTTACACAAGGTACAAAAAATGTCGGTTTGTACTAAAACGACTTTGTGAACATATAACATGTGAACTATGCGCAATTTTTTTTGACATTTCGAGATGTGTTTCAAATACATTTTAAATAAAGGGTGCATATGCACCGGGAAGCAAAACACCTCTATCAATTGGAGTTAGTTTACAGATTGAAACACTAACTTCGCAAACGTGAGCCGACAACGCAATAAAATCAAGAGGTTGAAGGATGCTCAAGGAAATTGGCTTGAGGGCACTGCATAGCTAAATCCAATGATCTCTGACTGTTTTTCTGGTTTATTCACAACGGAGGTGTATGGTATGGATCCAGCTCTATTTGATAAAGTTGTGCCTCAGGTAAGCTCGGCAATGGATGATGTCTTATCATTACCATACACAGTCGAAGAGGAAATCTTTATTCTTTTTTTTTAGACCGAACTACCGTAGGGGAAACCCCTACGGTTATTTAATATTAAAAAGAATGACAGAAGTTTACATAAACATGAACGAAAAAAGAACTGAAAGAGTCAAGGAGAAATGACTCAATCAGATGGGGGAGCAACACTAATCAAAATAAGCGGTAATTCGATCTAAAAGGGTTTGAACTTGGGACGGCTTGACTCTGAACCGGTGAAGCAGCATGTCTTGCTTAGCTCTCCTGCGCCAGTTCTGGAAAGAAGGTACTACCCCATTGAAAATAAAATCATTGCGTTCCTTCCAAATATTCCATGCAGCCGCAGCAAAGAATTCCAGAAAGTTGGGGTGTAAGAAGGCGTCGGCAGCCTCAGTGATCCGATCTCTTGGTGGCTTGAGCATGTTCCAACTGATGCCCACACTGTCCCATCAAGTTTTAGCAAAGTCACACCAGAAGAACAGGTGGTCATTGTCCTCTAGGACTGTCTGCTGACAGAGCACACAATTCGAGCCCCCCTCAACGTGCCAATGCTTCCTCAACATCATATCCTTGGTATTGAGGCGATCATTGATAAGCAGCCAGCAGAAAACCTTTAGCTTTGGCAGACATTTTGATTTCCAGAATTTGGTAAGAACCTCATCGTCAGGTACACATTCAAACATGTATCTATAAAAATCCGCTGATGCATAGTCAGTCTTGCCCCAGACAAAAATTCTGCTATCCAGCTCATTAGAAATTTCGATATTGCTAGCACAAAGCTGTTGGAGTTCCTGATACTCCTCAAAAGCCTCGATAGACAAAGGAACCGAGTAAAGTGTGTGTTGTTCTTGGCAGGAAAGAACTTTATGAACACTAGCATCTGGTTGTTCAGCAAAGGAAAATAACCTAGGGAATTTATCCGCCAGAAGAGAGTCATCAATCCAGAAATCTTTCCAAAAGAGAGCAGTGTGGCCATCACCCACTCTGCATGAAGTGATGCTACGGTATATCTCTGAAAGATCAAAAATATCTCTCCACCAAAACAAGCCTCTCCTTGATTGCGTCTGAGGGGGAGCATCAGGGTACAGGGACCAAACTAGCTAAACCCAAGGGATGTCTTTTCTCTCAAAGAATTTATGGAGCTGCTTCAGGAGGAGAGCAATATTCTGAATTTCCAGGTTAATTATACCCAAGCCTCCTTTATTTTTAGGTTTGCAGACTTTGTCCCACGCAGCTAGGCCAGCAAAGGAGGTGGAATCCTCTCTTTTATCCCAAAGGCAGTGTCTTCTGGCTCTGTTCACAGACTTCATGAAGGTTTTATTTAATTTGAGAGAGCACATCAAGAAAGTTGGAAGCGCCGAAAGGACATAATTCACTATCATCAGTCTGCCACCATGTGGCAAGAAACGAGCACAAGCATTGAGCCTCCTTTCCACCTGATCAGTAACCGGAGCTAGGTCTCTGACAGTGGGTCTTGCCGTGCCAAGGGGCAGACCCAGGTATGTGAATGGCAAAGAGCCAACTGAACATTCAAAAACTGCTGCAAGTTGGCTCATCTTCTCATCAGACACATTAATTGGAACAATACAGGACTTTGCATAATTTACTCTCAAACCGGTGGCAGCTGCAAAATCTTGAAGTAGTTCTTTCAGCTTCAGAAGTTGGTTTGGACAGGCTTGCATGACCAACAAAGTGTCGTCGGCATACTGGACAATGGGAAGTCAGCACCCGGGATTGGCAGCGGAACGTGGATGAGTCCTTCACAGAAAATATGATTAACCATAGACTGGAGCAAGTCAGAACCCGCAACAAACAAAGTTGGAGATAAGGGGTCCCCTTGACGGACCCCTCTCTTGCAAGCAAATTTCTTCCCAGGAGTACCATTTAGGAGGATCGAGGATGTGCCACTGCCCATGATGGAGGCAATCCAACCAATCCACCTCTCATCAAAACCTTTACATCTTAGAATTTCCATAATGGCCTTGTGCTCAATTGTATCGAAGGCTTTTGCGAAATCTAGTTTCAGAATGATGCATTCCTTCTTTGACTGTTTGCATTGATGGATATACTCATACGCCCAACCAACACAGTCTTGAATTGTTCTAGATTTCAAAAACCCATACTGGTTCACATGAATAAGCTTCAGGATTTTTGTCTGTAACCTATTAGCAAGTAACTTTGTAAGAATTTTCAGACTAGAATTTAGCAGGGAGATCGGCCGATAGTAATTGGGGCCTTCAGGAGAGTTTATCTTCGGAATAAGTGTGATAAATGAATCGTTGATACTCTGAAGATTGACCTGACCACTCCAGAAGTCCCTACATAGATCATAAAAATCCCAACGAATGATGTGCCAACATTTCTTCATGAAGAGACTAGTGAAGCCGTCGGGTCCTGGCGCTTTAGTACTAGGCATGTGCTTTATCACCTCATCAATCTCATGCATGGTAAAAGGAGCAGAAAGAGTCCCCAGGTCATCATGCTGCGTGATAAACCTAGAGAAATCAAAATCCTCTGCAATATCAGTAGTGACACCCAGTCTCTGTTTGTAAACATGCCAAAGTACCCCTGCTTTCTCCTCATGATCTACAGCCAAGGAACCATCCTCACGAGCTAAAGATGCGATTGTATTTCTGCGGTAGCTGATGGTTGCCATGGAGTGGTAATAAGAAGTATTTTCCTCTCCAAGTTTTGCCCAGCGAGCAGTACACCTTTGTTTCCAATAAAGATGTTTACACTTCGGCAGACTATCCAAATGATTCTTGACAATTGAGCGAAAGTTCCATTCAGGAGTGTGTAGTGGGCGCTGATCTTCAAATTCGTCAAGCATAAAAATAACTTCATTACAATTGTCAATCAGAGTGTTGATGCGAGAAATGCTTGTGCACCATTTCTTGAGCCCTTTCCTCAACAGCTTAAACTTGGAAGAGATGCGTTTTGCACTGTCCCCAGGGCAGTGAATGGTCCAAACAGACTCCACAACATCCAAGAAACCAGGTAGGGTAATCCAATGATTTTCAAAGCGAAACACTGCCGCCTTTGGGATCGCAGTCCCTACTGACACCACGCAGGGAACATGGTCTGAAGTCGGTCGAGCTAAGGGAGTAACCACTGTGTTTGGGTATTTTAAAGTCCAAGTAAGTGAAGTGAAGAACCAGTCGAGCTGTACAAGCAGGGGATCGGACTGCATGTTGGACCAGGTAAAGGTTGTTCCCTTGATCGGAAGTTCAACAAGACCATGATAGCTAATTACCTCATTGAAAGTTTCAATATCTGTAAGGTTTGCACCTTCTCTATTGCGGTTTTGTACCGAACGATAGAAGTTGAAGTCACCCACCAGGAGCCAAAGGTTGTCATTGTCAATGTCAAGATGGAACAACCAAGCAATGAAATCATCTCGAGCAGGACCGGTACAAGGGCCGTAAATATTAGCAAGGAAAAAGGAATCTTGTGAGAGCATGGATTGGAAGGACACCACTAGACCACAATATTCTTGCAGGATTATTTGCAGACTAAAGATTTTACTAGACCAAAGAATTAGCAGGCCACCAGATGCACCATCCGAGGGAACAGAAGCATACTTGTCAAAACGTTTTGGTGCAAAACTCCTAATAAAGGCAGTATCAAACTCAGCTCTTTTGGTTTCTTGAAGGCATATAATATTAGCACCACTTTCCTCAATCTTACTACGAATATGAGGCCATTTAGCTGGATCATTGATCCCACGAATATTCCAACTTAACACATTCCAGGATCTAGTTCTCAAAGTTGATTGCATTGGAAGCAAATAACATAACCAGGTTCAGCCACATTGGCTGCAGACTTAGGACAAATAAAAACTGACGACAAGTTCAGACAAGCCATAAGAAAGTAAACGGAGAACAAATGACGACCAAAATAACACAGGTGCAGCTGTGAAGCCCACTAGGCCTTGCGTTCCTGCAGAAGCTTTTCATCAGTGAGCTTCTCCGGGTCAATGTTGCATTTGTCGATGCCCATGCGACGCATCTCCTCTAAGCGAAGAGCATCAGGTTTCTTGGCCTTTGTCGCCGTGCGTTTCGGAGGATCATTCGGGATGGATTCATGTTTGTACCCCTCCTTATGCTGCCTGGTTGCACGTCGCGCCGATGGATCCACCATTTTTGGCACCAGGTCCTTCTTTTTTCCTCTCCCACACGCCTTGCTGGTCAGAGCGCGGGAGGAAGCTGCATTTGGGGATTGGGTCTCAGATGGGCCACCCTCAGTAGAGCCTGCATAATCAGGCCCATTAAGATTTGAGCTGGAGGAAGATTCACTTGGCGCCATCACTAACATTTCCACCGATCCAGTTGAATCTACTGACAGGAGGATAGAAGGCAAAGAGGCAGACAGAACCGAACGAGCTGACACCTTCTCAGCTAAGTCAAGCATGGCCACAGAGTGAAAGACATGAAACAGGATCCTATTGAAGAACAGATTTGCCATCTGGGACCAGACCATCAGCTCGTCAGAGGGAAAAAACACAGGTTCAGTCAGCATTTGCTCATAGGCGATGCGCGCTGTGGGAGTATAAATGCAGTGCATGATGAACTTCCAGAACAGGAGAAATTCATTCTCACTCAACGTGAAAGCTTTAGTCCCTTCCAAGATCAGCATCATAGCTAGTGGCTTGAACTGAGCAGCATTGTCAAAATGCATCAGTGGGTCGGTCTGAACTATCAGACTAGCAGTAGCATGCAGAGTAGTAGAAGACATGTCCAATTGCAAGATAGGTCCACCACCTCTAATGAAAACAAGTTCACCTCCCACCGTACCATTCATATGACGATCAGCAGCAGCCTCAACTTCAGCTATCTTATCATCTGATATTCCAAAAGCCCAGGTGCTTGGGTCCTCAGGGGTCAAAATGAGGTTTGGGGAAGGAGGGGTAGCAGCCGAGCGAGGCAAGGGCGTGACAGTTTGATTTGTCGGTGTAGCCTCCGGAACCGAATCGTCAATCACAATTAATGTTCCTTGATTGCGTTTAGACACCCATATTTGCTTAGTCTGACAACTAAAACCGGAATGTCCACTATCTCCACAGCGTGAACATCGCAAAATATGGGCCCTTTTAGGGCAGGAGATTTCCATGTTGGGCATAGCACCACCAGCTCGATCAACTATCAATCCATCTCTTTGTTTAGCAACCCAGACTTTCCGCATGGGCCTATTTTTAATTTCCATTGAAGAAACTCAGGGTGATTGATTTGGGGCAAATCCTCTGTTTCCTTATTTTGTTTAGGCACCCAGATTTGCCAACCCAATTTGTTTCTTTCCATATCTGGAAGTCGTTGCTTGTACCTCCAAAATTGAGCAGGGGTTTGGCGGCCCACTGACTGCCTGGCAGATGATACTGGCTTTGAAACCCCAGGGCAATTGCTGCGTAGATGATCTGATTTGCCACAATGGCCTAGCTCTTCGTAAATTAAATCACTCGGCGGAAGAATAGGAACATCGAGGTAGAGCGCTTCCTTGACATGAATATCCGCATAGCCAGATTGCCTAAGATCCAAAATATGCTCAAGCATGATTCGTGGGAGATTGGAGCATAATTTAAGGAAAAAGGAATCATTTGCATAAATGAGACTTGAAGGACCCGGTTGTTCCAAAGGAAACGGTTCAGAGAAACTTCCAAATTTAATTTCCGAGATTTTAGCCACAGTTTGAACTGTTCCACCAACACCCTGGGACTGATTGGTCAATGGCGAGATCGCCGGCGAGACCACCGGCGGTGAAAATGAACCGAACTGAAAAGGAACAACAGATTGGTTCTTGGGAGGCTGTCCCAGATTAAATTTTGCAAGTTCACCGGCAGAAGAGGCTTTATCTTGAGAGGCACTAGCATTCAGAAAACCCAGATTAGGCCGAAAGAGAGTCGGACTCCTTTGAGCAATGATCAGATCTTGATCAGACGAAAACCAAGCACCATCAGACTGACACAATGAATCAGTGAGCAATTCACCTCTGAATAACGAGAAATGACAGACAAAGTCCGGCCAGATCCGATCCTTGAGATTATAAACAAAATGTCCAACCTTACTAGAGGCCACAGAAAACCAAAATCTCCGATCACTTAATTTGAAAACCTTGAAAGCCAAATGATCACCACCAAGACAGCACTGAAGAGCCAAACCAACTGAGTCCTCCGAGAGAGGAAAAGAAGCCGAGGAGAAGGAGACAACCAGGAAGAACTCCCTAGCGCCTCTAGAGGGGGAGAAGTGCACCGAAGATCCAAATCTCTTACGAACCTGATCCGCCAAGGCCAACCCTGGCGAGAAATCCCAGTGCAGGAGGGCGTCCATGGGGGAGAAAACCTAGAGGTCATGGCTAGAGGAGGTGGCGGCGGTGGAGGGTGGAGTGGCGGTGGAGGGGGTGGCGGAGGGGAGGGAGAGGGAGGGGAGAGCCATCCCACTAAATCTTTATTCTCTATAGGTTATATGAAAGCACCAGGCATAGATAGGTTGCATGGAAAAGTTCTTTTCTTTCCCCTCTCCCCCGCGTCGCCTCCCCGAGTGAGGCGACCGGGGGCCTCACTCCCCAACCTCTCCAGCGCCCTCTCTTGCACATCTCCCTCCCACCGCTGTCGGCTGCCGCCTCTGGGCGTTGCCCGTGAGGTGCCAGCGGCGGCGGTTCTGACTCTCCCCGTGCGTGCGGAGCCCCGATTCGGGCGGGAGCGGCCGGCGGCGGTGCAGCTCGGCGTGCAGCGGTCCGACGGCGGAGCGACGGGCCCTGGGTGGATTCTGGGCGACGGCGCCACCCTTGGTGGCTGGGCACCGCTGCAGCGTTCGGCGGCGGCCGGAGCCCGCTCGGCCCAGATCTGGGCCCTTTTGGGCCCCATCTGGGTTGGACAGGGCTGGCTGCGCGGTGCTCCTGGAGGTGGAGTTGGGGCGACGGTGGGGCATGGTGGATGGCGGCGCTGCGGCTAGCCTACTGCAGCGTGGCGGCGGGGGCTTTGCGAACCCAATTTGGGCTCGACCGGGCCAGTGTGGGCCTGGTATGACCTTGTTGCCGTGTCCGGTCGGTTACCGCGAAAGTGGTGGAGGATGTTCCCTCCCACCGGCTGTGGTGCTGCTGCCCCAATTCCCGTTGTGTTTCCTGTTCTCGTCCTCTAGGCCTCGTTTCAGTTTTCACAGAGAGACGATGAAGAGGTTCTCAAGACTGGCGTGGCGTATGCTAGTGGGAGACAAGCTGGGGGAAGCACCAAGGATCGTCCGGGTTGTGGTTCTTTGGGGTCGGGAGAAATCCCTGCCGGCTTATCCGACACCGATGCGGTGACGCCCGTGGGTGTCGCCGGTCCTTCTTGAAGGGCGTCGGTTGTACCCCTTCCCACTTCCCTTCGCATATCGGGGGAAACCCTAGGACTTATCCAGGCAACAGCGTCGTCATCGTCGCATTCCTTCCTGAAGGAGTTGCTTGATACGCGGCGATTTGGAGTGCTAGAAGCGTGGTGGGAATACTCCGGAGGGCGCAACGGTTGAGAGACTTCTTCGTTTTTTGTCGATCTATTGTTGTTGGCTTTTGTTTCTTTTATGTTTCTTTTCTTTTGGGCTTTGATCTATGCTGTTTGGCCCCAGCGGTGGTATCACAGTTGTATCGGTTGGTTGGTTGCTATATTAATATAGCGGGGCGCAAGCCTGTTTCATGGAGATAGGTTGCATGCAATATTTTTCTTTAAATGTTGGCGTACTATTATTTATGTGTTGACATCGGAATATTTGGAGGCCATAAATAATAAAAATATTCAAGATGGATGAAATGATATTTTCATTGTTCTTATACCTATGGTGGATAACACAGAGGTTATTTCTCAATATACGCACATCAGCCTTTTATGGGATATATAATGTGATTTCCAAGATGATTTCGCCTTGGTACTATAGATGTTGTCCATGATGGTATTCAAATCAAGGTGGTGAAGGATAATATGAATATTGATTATGCAAACTAGTCACTAATGAAGAGATCAAAGTGACTCTTTTCCTAATGGGCCCTACTAAAGCTCCGAGACCGGATGGTTTTTGCCGCTTTTCTATTAGACCCGTTGGGATTTCTTTAATGAGGAGATATGTAATGTTGTTCGTGAATTTCTTGAGGGTCTATGCAACTCGGTCATTATGCTTATGCCAAGGTGAATAATCATGTACACCTCAAGAATTTCCGTCCCATCAGTCTTTTTATAATGTCAAAATTGCTTTGCAAACAGACTCGAAGTTATCCTCCCATACTTAATAACAGAACATCACAGTGTTTTTGTGACAGGGAATTTAACTACAGATAAAGCCCTTGTGGCCTATGAGTTTTGCATACTAATCGGAAGCAACATGCCAAATTGCCATTCTTTTCTTTGAAATTTGATATGATGGAAGCTTATGATCGCGTTGAGTGGAGTTATTTGCCTGGAGGCTAGTCCAACTTGAGTTATGCGAATGCATGTGTTTTGAGGTCCAAGTTGTCCAAGTTGGGCCCGACCCACCATCGGTAGTTCAAGAGAAGCTTCTACTCAACTTCGGAGTTACCTAACCGGTGCTTGGGAAATCAAGGATTGTAGAACTGGTTCAGTATGTATTTTGACGTGGCACATACGAAACGTGAACCTCTTCCTGAGTTCCCACGAGTTTATTCGAATTCATTTCCTCTTCCTTGCCCTCTTCGTGTTGTGATTTTTCTTTAACCTCACATTCCTTTGTAATTTAGGCCTTGAGGACAAAACCATTTCTTAAGAGGAGTTAATAAGCATTGTTTTGTTCTAAAACCGTAGCTAGGCTAGAAATGGTTCGTAAATGGCCTATTATATTACTATCAGATATCAAGTCATGACATTTTTTATTTGTACTTAAGAAATTAAGTAGTCTTTAGAGCATCTCCACCGGCACGCTCCAACTGGCCTCCCAAAGGCCCATTGGGGGTCCGGTCGCAAAAAAGGTCACAACGACACCCCCCCCCAAGTGTCCGGGCCGAGCCGAATTATGTCTGACACCCCCGAGCCACCCTCCAAACCTGGGGGCCTGCTCGGGGGTGCCGGACATGCCCTCTTATAGGCAGGGCCCCATCGTTATAGACACATAGCCGAGCGGGCGTGATTCATTTGCCCCCCACCCATCCCGTTGTTTCTCTCGCCGACGATTTGCACCATCGCCGCCACCCTTGTCGTCGCCAACTCACCATAGGGTTCAGTCGCAAGCTGCTCTCCGTCGGTCCCTGTCCTCGTTTTGCACCGGCGCAACTCATTCAGCCGACTACGTCTCTTCCTCCCTCCCCCCCCCCGCACATAAGGTGTTCGGCCATTTGCCAACACGTTCATTTGATTCCTATGAATCGTTTCCTAGTTTGGATAGCGACGATGAGTCCATGTTTTACCAAATGATGCGAGAGAGTGCCGCCATTGCAGACGACGAGACAGAGAATGAGATGGTCATGGCTGCTCTTTAGATGCGCAAGCCGAGATTAACACCATGCCCAAGCGCGGAGGATTAGAGAAAGGCCGGATGGCCAGCAAGAACCGATATAGGACAACTGGTCACATGCTCTTGTTCAACGACTATTTTCTGAGAACCCGGCCGCAAACCTCATGAATTTCCCGACGCTTTAGGATGAATAGGAAAGTGTTCAGGACAATCGTGCATGGTGTTTGGGAGTCTGATGACCAATTCGAGCTAAAGAGAGATTGTACGGGGCCTCTTGGATTCTCATCCCTTCAGAAATGCACGACTGTCATACGGTGTCTTGCATATGGAGTTCCTGAAAATTCATTAGATGACTATCTCCGTATGTCTGAGTCCACGGCCGTTTAAGCCACGTACAGGTTTTGCAAGGAAGTTGGAAGTGTTTGGAGAGATATATCTGAGAGCGCCAAATGCAGCAGACATAGTTCGTCTCATGGCACAAGGCAAAGCGAGAGAATTTCTCGGATGCTCGGGAGCATCGATTGCATGCATTGGAATTGGAAGAATTGCCCATTCGCTTGGCAGGGAATGTATAGATCAGGGCATCATGGATCGTGCAGTGTGATACTTGAGACTGTGGCGGATTATGATCTTTGGATTTGGCACGCATTTTTCGGCATGGCATGTTCTCGCAGTGACATCAATGTGCTCCAACACTCTTCGGTGTTTCTTAGACTTACTCAAGGCCAAGCTCCGGAGTGTAAGTATGTGATCAATGGACATGAGTATGACAAGGGGTGCTACCTAGCGGATGACATCTATCCTATTTGGTCAACATTTGTGATAACAATCCGCAACCCTATTGGTGAGGGAAATAGCTGTTTCGCAATGAAGCAAGAGGCTGTCTGATGCGGCTACAACCGCCCGTTGGAAACCCCGAGAGGAAGGTATGAAGCAGCACAGTAGCATTTTTCGTTGATTTCCAAAACAAGGGTTATCGAACCAGTAGGAGTTGGAAGAGCTGCAACACGGTGCCCAAGCTACTCTGGCACTTGTAACTTCGGCGTGGACTTGCGCACACACAATCAAACTACTTTGCCCCAACGAAACAGGAAGGTTGTCAATCTCCCTGGCTTGCTGAATACAAATGATTAAACGTATGGCGTGGAAAATAAATTTAAATGCAAAAATAAATAGCGGGTAAATAATTGTGTGGAAACGGTTTTTTTATCAGTGGAAAATAAAGGACCGAGATCCACGGTTCACTAGTGATGTCTCTCCATGAAACAGATAAACTAACATGCTTGTAAACAAATTACAGCTTGCCAATTGACAAATAGCAAAAGCATGACAATGCATATTATGGCAAGAACAGGTTCATTGTAGTATTTATTTGGACATTACAATAAAATACATAGACCGCTTGCTAGCTGCATCTATGACTAATAATCCACCCACGAAATAACATTCGTGTCTCCCGGAGGTATTAAGTTGCAAGCAACAGATAAGCAAAGTGTGTAATGTAAACAATGCAAATGACACGTAGACATAGCACCGTTGTTTTCTCCCTAGTGGCAACAACACATCCAGAGCCTTAGTCATTTCTGTCATCTCGAGCCCAGGCAACCGGAGACATTAACCCCACTATCTAGCATAAATACCCCCTCTTGGAGACACTAGCAACTACTTGGCCAAAGCAACCACTAGCATAGGAGAGCATGCAAGAACAAAAATAAAACATATAGATAGATAGATGAACAATCTTGATCATAACTTCACAATTCATCAGATCTCAGCAAACACAACATGTAGCATTACATAAAGATGATCTTGATCATGTTAGGCAGCTCACAAGATCTAAACATGATAGCACAAAGTGGAGAGACTACCATCTAGCTAATGCTATGGACCCGTAGTCCCGAGGTGGGTTACTCACGTATCAGTCCGGAGGCAGGCATGGTGGTGTATAGCCCTTCGGTGATGATTTCCCCTCCGACAGGGTGCCGGAAGAGATTCAGAATGCTCCCGAACTAGGGTTGACGACGACGGTGGCGACGGAACTTTTCGTGGATTTTTGATCGGGTGTTTAGAGTTTTCAGGAGACGGAGAATATATAGGCGAAGAGGCGGCTCGGGGGGGCACCCGAGGGCGCCAGACAACCCCCCGGCGCGGCCCCACCTTCTACCGCTTCGGGGGTGGCGTCTGGGCCCCTTGGTGCTCCACCTCAGCTGCCCTTTGGAGTTCGTCTTCATGTCGGGGAAAAACTGGGCTCCGTCAATTTTTGTCCAATTCCGAGAATATTTCCTGACTAGTTTTTCGGAAACAAAAAGACAGCAGAAAATAGGAGCTGACAGTGTGGCATCTTGTTAATAGGTTAGTCCCAGAAAATGCATAAAAATGATATATAATGTAAATAAAACATGTAGCATTTGTTATAAAACAAGCGTGAAACATAAAAAATTATAGATGCGTTTGAGACGTATCACTGTCCAGAAAGATGAGGAGCGGGCATTTGGTGTGCTCTAGGCCCGGTTTATCGTTATCCGGTACCCTTCTCTATCTTAGTCGCTAGATCAAGAGATCATGAATGCTCGTGTTATCATGCACAACATGATCATCTAGAGTGAGCGATATGTGAGGATGGTGTTCAATGAGCCATTTGACTACCAGGGTCCTCTTGCGGAGCCACAGGCGGGCGTGTCGTCCGAGTTTGCTAAATTTCTTGCCATGCATCAAGAAATTCGCGATGAAACAATGCACGATAAACTGCAAAATGATCTTATCGTGCACTTGTGGGCGATAAAAACAACCGAATAGTCTGATTACCACATGTTGTTTTGAGAAACTTGAACAAAATTAAAACTTGGCTTGTTGTAAACTATACATTTTCTATGTTTAAATTATTACTGAACTTTGCAATGAAGTTTTTTTAGAATATAGATAGAAATATGATCAAATGATCAAAAATGATTGGGGTGGGCGTTTGGGGTGCGCCGCTGGGGGCAGCACACCCCTATGTGGCAGACACGTGTCCGGCACCCCCAAATAGGGCACAATTGGGGGTTGAAAGAACATATTTTATGTCCCCTATGTGTTTTGTGTGTTAGGCAACAACACTAGGAAATATCCAATATGATGTTAAGTGGTGCAAGAATTAAAAGAAATATTTATACTTTGCATCGAAACAATTATCAAGGAAAAGGGAGATTTCAATATGTCTGGCTAGGCCGGAGTCTCCGGTCTCAGGGGTGCTCAGGGGACGGAGTCTCCGGCCCCTCAAGTTTTGGAGCGAAGAGCTCCACAAGACGGCGCTCTCTGCCTTCGGTCCGAAGTTGGTCCGGAGTTACCCCGGAGTCTCCGCTTGAGGCCGGAGTCTCCGCCCCCTCGGGGTCCGGAGTCTCTGGCCCTCCTGGACCGGAGTCTCTGGTCTAAGTGGACTGCAACGGCTACAATTTTGGGAGGGGTATAAATACCCCTCCACCTACCTCCAGCCAGCTAGCTCGCCCAAATTGAAGTCCACCATTATTGCAAGCTCAAGAATCACTAGATCTCCCAATCCCTCCACCCAAACTCGTTGATCTTTGGAGGATTGAAGGAGAAGGCCCGGATCTACTACTTCACCAAAGCGTTCTTCATTTCCCCCTCATTCACTTGAGGGATTCGAGCCTAGGGTTTCCACTAGGAAAACCTAGGCATCTTGTTGTACTTGCTTGTTACTTTTGTGTAGCAGGTGTTGTGGTGCTTGGGAGCCCCCAATCCTTTTGTGGGTTGAGCCTCAAGTTTGTTGTAAGGGCTCCGGATTCCGCCTTGAAGGATTCCGATAGTGGAAGGTGAACCGAGCTTTTGGGCAAGGTTCATCGGAGAATAGGGTGAGGCCATTTGTGGCGTTTGAGTTTGAAACTCACACCCCTCCAACGAGACGTACTCCCCTAAAAAGGAGGAACTCGGGAATACATCCTTGTCTCCGCGTGCTTCCCGTTCGGTTACTCCTTACTCGCTAGTTCTTACTTGTATCGTGCTTAGTCTAGTGTTAACTTGTCATATAGGTAAATTCACCGTAGTTGCATATCTAGAGAATTTACCTTTGTGTCAAGCCTAAATTCGAAAAAGAGCTAAAAATTGAGTAGCACCTATTCACCCCCCCCCCTCTAGGTGGCCATACCGATCCTTTCAATTGGTATCAGAGCCTCGGCTCTTTATTCGGGCTTAACCGCCTAAGAGAAGTATGCCATCGATGAGCATGGAGTTGAGATTCCCGAGCTTCCACCGAGTCCACTTCGGTTTCCGTGGAGGACTTCAATACCTTGAAGTCCTCTATGGAAACTAAAATGGACAAGTTGCAAGAGATGATCTTGAAACTCATGGAAGCTAAGGATATCTCACCTCCACCCACCCTCTTTCTTCGGAGGTTGACAAACCCGAGAATGAAGAGGTTGGTGGGAAGAAGGGGGTTGAAAAGATAAAATTGACACCCCAATTAAACCACCTAATGGTTCGGGAGTATATGGTGCCGTTCCTTTTCCATACTCTCCCGACCTACCTATCCCTCATCCTCCTATACACCTAAGGGGAAACCCACCTAAGCTAAATGCATCTTTGTTTACTAAATGGCAATCTTCTATGAGATCTTATGTGAACAGTGCATCTATCGAGCTTTGGAGGATCATTGAGCAAGGATATCAAGCCGTGGATGAATCCAACAAGACAAGAAGAGAAATAGTTGATTGTCAACTAAATGCCACCGCTCTTGACTTGATCCGAGATGCCGTGGGAGAGATGATATGTCTCACATCGAGCATTGCACCACCGCCAAAGAAGCTTGGGCTTGTCTTGTTGAGGTGTTCGTTGGAAATGAAAGCATGAAGAGAAACCGGTTTGAGGAAATGAGCAACAAGGCCGAAGGGTTCTTCATGGAAGATGGAGAAGACCATGAGCAAATGTATCGAAGACTCAAGTCCCTTGCCAATGCCTATAAAGCTCTTGGTGACTCATGTGAATGATGCTTGGATCAAGAGGAAGTATGTGAATGCTCTCTTGCCCTTTGAACCGGCCGACTTGAAGAGTCTCCAAGGAAGGCACAACTATCCACAATTGACCTCCAATGAAGTCATGCAAGAGATGCAATCTTTCAAAGTCCAAGCCAAAATTGCACAAGACTCTCGTGCCCGAGCTATTGGAATGCAACAAGGAGCTCACTTGCTTTGAAGGCCAAGGTGGTTGAACACAATGAAGATCAAGATTGTGAAGATGTGTCCTCCATGGACCCCGAAGAACTCAAGATTGCTCATAGGGACTATGTGGCTCTTGCGGCAAGGACCTTTTGGAAGAATCCATCCAAAGCTAAAGCTCAAGTGGAGCAAAAGTTCAAATCTAGTGGTTCAAGGAGGGCAACCCAAAGAAGACTTGCTTCAATTGCCAAGATAGATATCACTATGTTGCCATGTCCCTATGAGAACCGTGAAGAACATGGAGGAAGGCTTGTTCTCAAGAATGCCTCAAAGTCCCCTAGCAAGAAACCTTTCTTCAAGAAGAACCTTCCCAACAAGAAGCCTCCTTCAAGAATGGTATTGGTGACAAGAGAGGAGTACATGTCCGGGGTGAGAGCGATGAAGAAGAAACCACAAGTGAAGTGGCCGCTATTGCTATTACTTCATCAACATCATCACTCTCTTCGAATCCCCAATGAGAATGTCCCATCCAATCCGCCAAGTGTCTCATGGCCAAGGCCACCGAGGTATCATCTCCTTCCTCCAAGACTATAAATGAAATGGATGATCTTATGAGTCTTAGAGTAAAGGAAGAAAATGTTGCTTTGGATCGTTTCATGACTAACTTGCAAGGTGAAGCCAAGAAACGCTTTGAAGCTCTTATGAGCGATTATGGGCGGATTCAAGAGGAGCTTGATGAGAAGGAGAGACTTGAAAGAGAGTATGCTAATGATATTGCCGCTCTCACCGTGGCTCTTGAGGAAGAGCATGAGCTTCGTGTTTCTCTTGAAGAGAAACTTGAAAATCTTGATGAGTCACAAAATGCAATCTTTTCTCAAATCATTAAAGAACGTGACCATGCTATTGCAAAATATAAGCTTTACAAGAAAGAAAAGGTTGAATTTGGTGTTGGTCATGATAGACTAACCGAGGAGCTAGAGAAGCTCACCAAGGCTCACAAGGCCTTGGAGAGTGAACACTCTATCTCACCAAGTCTTTTGAACAACTTCAAATTCAATCATCTAAAACTAATGTTCCTAGTTCCTCTACTACTTCTTGTGATCATGCAAATGTCATTGAGGAAAATGCTAGGTTGAAGGTCGAACTTGCCAAGGCCTCTAGTTCCCAAAGTAAGCCTCTTGATGATCTTTTGCAAATGCAAAAGCCACACATTGGGAAAGAGGGTCTTGGTTATGTTGCCAAGAAGAAGAAGAAGAACAAGAAGAAGGCCAAGCCCGCACAAGCAAAGAAGACTACCATTGCGAGTGGTGATGCCACAAGGGGCAACACTCCTCGTAGTGACTTTGCGGGACATGCTAACCCCAACTATATTCTTTATGTTGATTATTATGGGGATGTTTATGCTAAATATGTTGGTCCTTATGATGGTTTCATTGCTTACTCTATTTGGGTTCCTAAGACCCTTGTTGCTAACAAAAGAGGACCCATTGCAAGATGGGTACCTAAAACCAAGCAATGATTTCTTGTAGGACTATGCTTCCGGTGGGTCGAAATGGGTGATTGATAGTGGATGCACAAGTCATATGACCGGAAGCAAGGAGATCATGACGGAGTTGAGACCAAATACAAATCAATCAACCGTCACTTATGGAGATAATCTAAAGCGAGGTATCGGGCCTGGCAAGGTGGTAGTTGCAAGGGATATCACCCTTGTGAATGTCATGCTTGTTGAGTCCCTTGGTTACAATTTACTTCCGTTCGTGCCGTTAATAAGATGGGTTTTGCCGTCACTTTGATCTTGATATTGTGGTACTCATGTGGAGCAAGACTCTAAAGGTCGCTTACGTTGGGTATGTCGAAAATGAGTTGTTTGTGGTAGACTTTTCGGAGTCAACCAACTCTCAAGCGATGTGCTTATTCGGAAAGGCCGACGTGGGGTGGTTGTGGCATCGCCGCTTGTCCCATGTCAATATGAGAACTTTGCAAAGTCTTCACAAGGGTGGCCACATTCTTGGACTAAAAGAGAATGTTTCTTTTTCTAGAGATCGTCTTTGTAGGGCTTGTGTTGAAGGAAAGATGCATGATTCTCCCCACCAAGCAAGACCATCATTTCATCAACAAGGATATTGGAACTTCTTCATGTTGATCTTTTGGTGCCGTGCCTCAACCAGTCTTGGTGGGAAGAAGTATTGTTTGGTGATTGTTGATGACTATTCAAGATTCACATGGGTTTATTTCTTCAAGTCGAAGAGTGAGACCCAACAAGCCGTCATCGACTTCTCCAATGAAGTTCAACGTCAACACAATGTCCTATATTGGCCATTAGAAGTGACAATGGCTCCGAGTTCAAGAACTACACCCTAAATGAGTTTCTTAGTGAAGAGGGAATTCGTCATCAATATTCCGCTGCGTATACCCCTCAACAAAATGGTGTAGCCGAGAGGAAGAACCGGACCCTTATGGATATGGCAAGGTCTATGTTGGCGGAGTTCAAGACCCCACTTTTCTTGTGGGCCGAGGCCATCTCCACGGCATGTCACTCATCTAACCGCTCTACTTCCGCACGGGAAAGAAGTTCACTCCATATGAAATGCTTACCGGCAACAAGCCCAATATTTCCTACTACCGGGTGTTCGGTTGTAAGTGTTTCTATAAGATCAAAGGTTATCGTTTATCTAAATTTGAGTCTAAGGCTTTAGAGGGTACTTTTGTTGGTTACGGTGCCGAATCCCACACTTATAGAATCTACGACAAGTCCTTCGGGACGTTGTAGAATCTTGTAGTGTGGAGTTCGATGAGAATGACGGCTCCCAAGTGGCGCAATTTCATGTTCGTGATGTAGATGATGAGGAACCTCAAGATGCAATAAGGCGAATGGGCGTGGGATTCTTTCGCCCAATCGAGATCCACCATGAGGCGCCTCAAGAAGGACCAAGCTCCACCCATGTGGAGCATCATCATCACAAGTGGAACCGCACCATCCGATGGAGCAAATGATGCACCAAGCCAAGAACAAGTTCAAGACCCTCCTCAAGTTGATCAAGTTGCTACGCAAGAACCAAGTTCTCCAATTGTTGATGCTAGCCATGATCAAGACCAAGGTCCATCCTCTCCTTCTAGTGATGAAGGTGTGCACATTGAAGACCAAGGTCATCATTCCGGTCAAGACGGGGACACAAATGATCAAGATGATCAAGAGATACCTCCAGCTCCGTGAGGATATCGACACCCGTCGTCATGCAAGAAATGTCAAGACCATGGAAAGAAGACAACACTTGTTGGAAAATATTATTGGTGATTGAAGAGCAAGGTTGTGACTAGAAGACAATGTGCAAACTTTAGTGAACATCAAGCGCACATATCCTTGGTGGAACCAAAGAAAGTCTTTGAAGCTATTGAAGATCCGGATTGGTTGAATGCAATGCATGAAGAGCTCAATAACTTCAAGCGCAACAAGTGTGGAAGCTAGTTGAGAAGCCAAAGGAGTGCCGCAATGTTATAGGCACTAAGTGGATATTCAAGAACAAGCAAGATGAACATGGCATGGTGGTGAGGAACAAGGCAAGATTGGTGGCTCAAGGGTACTCTCAAGTTGAAGGCATTGATTTTGGAGAGACCTATGCTCCCGTGGCTCGCCTTGAGTCCATCCGTATCCTCCTTGCATATGCATCTCATCATAATTTTATCTTGCAACAAATGGATGTGAAAAGTGCTTTTCTAAATGGTCCACTTAAAGAATTAGTATATGTTAAGCAACCACCGGGTTTGAGGATCCCAAACTCCCTAACCATGTCTACAAGCTCGATAAGGCGCTCTATGGCTTAAACAAGCTCCACGTGCGTGGTATGAGCACCTTAGAGAGCTTCTAGTAGACCGTGGATTTGAGGTTGGGCAAATCGATCCCACTCTCTTTACCAAGAGAGTAAAAGGGGAGCTTTTCATATGCCAAGTCTATGTGGACGATATTATCTTTGGCTCAACTAACAAAGCTTTCAATGATGAATTTTCAAAGCTTATGACCGATAGGTTTGAGATGTCCATGATGGGAGAGTTGAAGTTCTTCCTTGGTTTTGAGATCAAGCAATTGAGGGAGGGACTTTCATCTCTCAAACTAAATATATCCAAGACATGCTCAAGAGTTTGATATGATGGTGTCAAGGAGAAGCGCACCCAATGGACACAAGGTTCATCTACAACTTAACCCAAAGGGTATAGATGTCGATCAAAAGGTATACCGTTCCATGATTGGTTCTTTGCTCTATCTTTGTGCATCTAGACCCGATATTGTGTTGAGTGTAGGGGTGTGTGCAAGGTACCAAGCCGCTCCTAAAGAAAGCCACATGGTGGCGGTCAAAAGAATCCTACGATATTTGATTCATACCCCAAAGTTTGGTTTGTGGTACCCCAAGGACAAGGTTTTCTCTCTTCGTGGGTACACGGACTCGGATTGGGCCGGTGATCATGATGATAGGAAGTCAACTTCCGGGGCTTGCCAATTTCTTGGTGGTTCCTTGGTGAGTTGGTCTTCCAAGAAGCAAAATTGTATATCTCTCTCCACCGCCGAAGCCGAGTATGTGGCGGCCGCAAGTGCATGCACCCAATTGTTATGGATGAGGCAAACTTTAAAGGAATACGGTGTCAATTGTGACAAAGTGCCTCTTTTATGTGACAATAAAGTGCTATCAAGATTGCCACAACCCGGTGCAACATTCAAGAACCAAGCATATTGAGATTCGTCATCATTTCATTCGAGATCATGTTGCCCGTGGTGATATTGAGCTAGGCCATGTTCCCACAAGAGACCAACTTGCCGATATTTCACGAAGCCTCTTGATGAAGCAAGATTCACTTATTTGAGGAATGAGCTAAATATCGTGGATTCAAGGAGCTTGGCTTGACTATTTGCATACACACCTATGTCTTGACTATCTATTGTGTTTAGGTGTAGGCATGGACATAGGGGGAGTGCGGTCCTAATACATTGGACTATCCCTCCCCCCATTATGCCGACATTAAGAACTCATTTGCTTCTCTATATTCGTCTATATGAATTGTGAGATTAAATGACGAGTAGTGGTTGTGAACCCAAGATATATCGTCGCGGTGTCACGCCATAAAACTCATACATGGTGGTCTCCTCTTTGTGAGGAGTTGGATCTTATTTGGATTTATTGGATTTATTTGGATTTTCTAGACCTTTATTTTATTTTTGGGAGAAACACTTGGAATTGGCCTTTATATTTGATCTTGCAACTTCCAAGTGTGTATCCCACCATCAGTGACACTGCTCTCAACCTAAGCCAAATCTTATCCTAAAAACATGCTCCTCTTGCAACATACATGTCCCCCACAACATCTGGGATTTTTGAGTCGATGGGGCCGGAGACTCCGGTCAGAGCAGAGTCTCCGCTCCAAACACAGAGACTCCGGTCCAGGCCGGAGACTCCGGTGTGTTTGGATCGGAGACTCCGGTCTCGGCAGTATCGCTGAGTTTTAAAGGGGGTCGGGGTGGGGAGTTGTCCCACAACTTCCCACACACCCCGACCCCAAAACCTCCTCAGCCGCCGCCGCCGACTCAACGACCGCCTCCGGCTACTCCCTGTGGGACCCCAGACTAGCCGTCCGAAATACCCGATTATGCTTAACACAACGATCCCGTGATCAGTATGTCGTTGCACATAATCCGAACTAAATATCAAAGTTTACATCCATACAGTACCGAGTTTTCAAGTCTTACAAGCATGGCCATACTGGCCTAATTATACATAGGTGCCTTCAAGGGCCAATCATATTTATTCAGCGGAAGCTACGGTAGTAGGGCTAATCCATTCAAACAACACCCGACAGGCAGCTGACTTATGAAGATCTCAGTTCGCAAAGACGTCGCCAAACTCCTCTTCAACGTAGGGCTCCTCGAAATCTGGCTATGACAATAGCCAGGGACGAAACCAATGTGAGTACATTTGATTGTACTCGCAATCTACCCCAACTTGAGTAAGCACTAATTTTAGTTTTAAAACTTTTATTTATCGGGGAAACGTCTCTAACAGTTTACTGAAAAGGGTAAGAAGAATTTTATAACTATTCCTTAAGAAACCAACATTTTAGCTGTTTCTCCGGAACTCCTCCGGTATCCAACCATATCCCAATCATGGTTCCCAAACACAACACAACCTCGTACCAACTCCTTGGCACAGGTAGGAACCATCCTTTCCACTTCAATTTCCTCAACACATTCCAGAACTTGCAAAACTTTGCACATGGCCTTAGTAGTTCTTCCCAACTGTCCATATCCGAGGACTCGGCTATTCGAATAGTTTTACCCTCTGCAGAGGTAGTACGCTTTTCCCACACCCATCCGGTCACTCACCGTGTCAGCCACGTCCCGCCATACCAGGGGTATGCGAAGTTGAGTTCCCGGCCATAGCCTGTCCTTTGCTCATGCTAGTATAGGATCCTACCGCTACGAAACCGGTTCCATCGACACTTAAATCCTCAGAAACTAAGTGTGAGGACTTCGTAGTTCTGCCCGACGAATTTTAATGGCCCTAAAAATCCTCTTCTCTTTAGAGGACCCGGGTCAGGGGCAGGTCCTCAGACCATCCCCTCATGGAACGAGGTCATCCTCGTTGTTGAGGCATCCAGTAGTAACACGAGCAAATTATATGACTACGCCCTTTTCCATATGTGGGTAAATGTGGTCGCACAGATTTTTCGGCTGGGGACGTAAGTACAAGGACACAATGTGCATTTTTCTTTCCAAAAACAACACCATTCTCTGTTTCTTCACCTTCATACCGACCTTTCGGTACTTCATCTCTATTCAAGTATTTTCAAGGGAGTTTTGAATACTATTGTTTTTCCCATCCTATAGTTGTAGAATAACTACCTTATATTTCTACACAGGGTGGCAAAATAGTTTTCATATATTTTGTAAAGAGGTTTTCAAAAATCTTTGATACTTGCGAAGAACTCCTGTGATTAAGATAGATGTATACAGATGCTAGCTCAGTGAAGTAGCTTGCCTTGTTCCACAAAGTTCTCGGAGTCTTGCTCCTGCTGATCAAGGTATTCCCCTTCCTTGTAGACTCCGGCAACGTTCTCGTCTAAACTTTCAACAAGCAAAACAAACAATCACTACTCTAATTCAAGCATCATCACATCATTACAATCACAAGTGCTACAAATAGCTACTACACACATCAAGCAACACAAGGTGGTTTTGATTTAATTGAATTAATCTTTATTTAATTATTTCCAAACTAAGACCGAAACTAGTTGTGCACCAATTAATTCACCATTTAACCTATGTTTGTCACAAAAATTCAAACTAAATTTCTATGGATAACTACTGATGTGTAGAGGATCACCCAATTGGATTGGGGTCATTTGGAGTTACCAAACTCCCTACACATTTGTTTTAGTTCAGATGGACTTTAATCAAGTTTTAGCTACCAAACAAATTAAGTTGCTCCAAAATTTAAATCCTTTTAGGGATAACTAAACTTGGTTGCAAGTGACCTAACAAAGTTGGTTTTAGCTTAATTGGACCTACTATTAATTCACCCTAATTGGTTTAGTGCAGAAGGGTTTATTAAAGTTCAACCAAAGGCTAAGGATTTTACACTGCTCAATTAATTCTACCAAAATTTGGGGAGCTAAAGGATCCTAATACAAAGCTACCAAAATTGGTTTCAAGTGGTTTGGATTAATATAACTCCAGAAACAAATGGTTTGGTGTTTCAAACCTTCTGGAGCATTTTTAACAATACATTTTTATTACTTAATTAAATGATATGAGACCACTTTGGTGAGTTAAAGAATTTTATAAGATTTCCAGAACATTTGAGTTTGTTCTATTTGGATTCCTAGAACTCGAGTTATTGAATTTCAAAACTAGGTCCAGTACTAAAAAGCAGAGGAGTTTGAAATTCGGAAAAACCTAATTTACTGGATAATGTTGAAAATCCTGACGGGTGGGGTCCACTCGTCAGTGACTCAATAGAAAACGTTTTGCGCGCGGGTTTAAGTTTAAAACGCTGACTGGTGGGGTCCACCAGTCAGTGTCTAATTACACGAACCGGTAAGCAACCGTGGATTTCTAATCCAACGGCGCCTGGAGACCGCGATCGACGGCGACCACAGATGGGCGGCGCCGCGGCTCCGGTGACGGCGAGGCTAGCGATTAGCTCACCTGGGAGGTCGGTTGGAAGCGGAGACGACGGGAATCGACGGCGGAGCTCGTGGGGAAGCTTCTGGGGCGAGGTGTGCTTGCTGGGGATGCCTCTGGCATTGGGGATGATCAGCTCCTCCTCCGCGGCCGTGCGGCAACTCCGGTGAGCTCTCTGCATCGCGTCTGTGCACGAAACACGGGGAAACTACGGCGGGTGAGTGCGGTGGTAATGGTGAAGCAAGGGCAGGCCAGAGAGGAGAGAGGGGAAGCGGGTCACGACCTGGCCGTGCTCGACCTCAACCTCGGCTCCGGCGGAAACTCGAGGATGCTCGAGGCGGCTGGGGCTTTCGAGAAAATGTCACCGCCCTCCTAGCGGTGTACTGAGGGGTGGAGAGTGAGTGGGGGGGTGCTGGAGTGAGAAATGGCGGGGTGTGGAGGCACGGGTGGGGGGTGGCTTTTTATTGCCGAACGCCGGCGTGCCGTGGACCGGGTGCAGGAGGGGTTTGGGGAGTGGGAGAGCACGTCGTTGGTGGCGGTGCTGCACGGTGACGACAGTGGGGCATCCTGCTAGGGCTTAGAGGGAGAGGGGTTCACGCGCGGCCTCGGATTCGAGCTCGACACGGCACGGCGTCCAGGGCGCGTGCCGCGGAGTGGATGGATCACTGGCGTCGCTGCGGCCCACTAGGGATGACGGGGACATGTCCCTGAGGTTGCGGGGTGGCAGGGGAGCATCGGTGACGAGTCACGCGAGTTGGGGTGCCGTGGTGGAGAAGAACGGCGTCGGCGTCCACGCGCGGCCAGAGCTCTGTGAGCTTCGACATGGCTGCTGGGGCACGGCGTCTCAGAGCGTCAGGGTGCGGTCTCCTCCTTCCTGTCGAGTGCGGTGAGGGGTGAGGTGATGGAAGGTGCAGGGCTGGGCCAGCTGGGCGTCTCCTTCGCCACGCTTCCATCGCCGGCATGGGAGCAGCACGGTGGCGTGCGTCCATCGACGGCCACGGGCCTACTGACCAAATGGCGCGCCTCCTCCTTGCTCTGGTGACTGAGGGGTGTGAAGGGAGGGTGTGGAGCAAGCAATCGACGCACAGATCCATCAAATCGATTGATTTTATTTCGGTTTCAAAGAGTTGGAGATGAACTCGTTTTCTGTCTCCAACGTGCTCGATGAAATGCTTCACTGAAAATTTAATTCCAAAATCTAGAATTTCTTTTCATGGTTTGATCCTTGTATGTTTGACAAGATTTATGGTATGGTGGAGGAATTTATTTGGCATGTGCAACCTAGCACATTTTGTGATTTGAGAAAGTTAAAGAAAGAAATGGAATTTAAATTTAAGATTTTTAGAAATATTTTTGGAGAGGGAAAAGAATATAAGAACAAAGTGAGAGTGATCATCATGTCACCCCACTGAATTTTGTTTTGAAAATAAAATTTGATTTTCTTAATAGGATAAAATTTGTGTGACTTTTGTCACATGATTTTATGTGGGAAACTTTTTTTTTCTTGTGTTTCTTTTCTTTTCTTCATAACTTTCTTTTAGCAAACAACCAACACAAGCAAGCAATAACAAGCAAACACACATAAAAATAACAAAAGTTTTTTGTTGGCCCACAATTTTTGACTAATAAAGCTGGGTTACAATTTTGGGATGTTACACTCCCCGCCGCCGGAATCCATCGTGCCACCGGCTCCTCCTCTCCTGAAGCGTTGGGGATCTTCCTCTCCTCCGTTTGACCTCCACCATGAAGGACAGGGGTACACTCTTCTCTCTCTCTAGGGTTTCAACCTAGATGTGCTTTGGAGAGTAGTTTCCCTAGTTTCTTATGGTGTAGATCCTTCATGCTAGCAAATGCAATCCCTAGAAACTAGTTGCAACAAATTTCGCTCACATTTGACCTAGATCGGGATCTCCAGTCCCAGGGCCGGAGACTCCGGTCTCCCTGACCGGAGACTCCGGTGTGGCCAGATACTCCGCCCCCTGAGACCGGAGACTCCGGTCTAGATCAAATTTCTGGAAAATCTTTCCAGCTTAGTTTCTTCTTTTGGCTTCCATGGACATGTATGCTTACCTCCTTGCTACCTATCTACTCTTTATTCATAGATAACAAGAGGTACTATTCGGGGACATCTTCATCCAACCCCAAGAAAGCACCAAAGAGGTCCGGTCGAGAGTATTTGGCTATGATGAAGAGAACGACCGGTATGTGCAGCGTGGTGTTGCCAAGCAGCAAAAGGAGTCGGATGCAAGAAGGGCTAGACAGGAGGCTGCTCTCTTTCGAGAAGAAAGGGCCAAGAAGGCCAAGTTTGACAACTTGACCACCGTGAAGGACTGGAACAAGGAGGATTTTAGAACCCTGAGGGCGTAGAGGTTCTATGATATGCCCAACAACACAACCGATGGTCACTTTTGGAGGAAGGAGCAAGAGCTCATCATGAAGGAAATCTATGCCCATTTGGACCCAAAAGCCCTTGTGTGCCCTCAAAAACCGTTGAAGTTTGAAGTGTTGGCCAAGAAGGAATACTTTGTGGAAGCAATTTGGGTTACTAGGAAGCTAGGCCTTGACAAGCTCATTTCAACCCAACAAAACTATGATATTGAGATGGTCCAACAATTCTTTGCCACTCTTGTGCTAGGACCGGAGGAGAACACCAATATGACTTGGATGACGGGCCCTCTCAAGTGTAATGCAACTTTTATAGAGTTTGGGCAGATTTTGGGCTATGAGTTCAAAGAGCTTCCATTTCCGTTGGTCGAAGGATGCATGTTGAAGGGGTGGATTATGATAAGAAGTTGCTTGCCCCTTTTTGTGCTAAAAAGGGTGCCATTGCTACCACCCGAGGACTCAAGCCCATCCACAACATCTTGATTCGCATGTTTCGTTGGAGCATTGCACCCCAAGCGGGGAATACGGATGCTATCTGTGGTGCACTTGTCAATCTCATGCATCATGCCCACAGGACATACCTTGCCGAACCAAATTGCCATGGGTATGAGATTGATGTGATGGATTATATCAAGTGTGAGATCAACATTGCTATTCATGAGAAGAAGAATCCTATGTATGCTCCCTATGTCATGAAGCTTATCCTCAACAAGGTCCCACAACTCGATCAATCTCACTTCAAGCAACACAAGTATGGAACCCTCCAAGTGCTAGCCATTCATACCACTCCCCAACCTACTTATCAAGAGATAGAGGTGGAAGAAGCTCCAAGGGCAAGAAGGAAGAATACCACTCCACCATCATGGAATAGTGGTGGCAAAGAAAGAGTCAATAATGAGGTGAAACACCTCACTTGGTGGCAAAAGGCAAAGCTTTGTATGGGGATTGCCATCCACAAGGAAAATTATGATGGCTATGTTGAGAGGAAGCACATCCTTTCCAACCAACACAAGATGTTCAAAGAGTTACGCAAGTGCAACAACGGTGGTAAGACCCCTCCTCGCCCCGAAGGTACCCCCGCATCACCAGAGTCCGATACTACTCTTCCTATTGAGGAATGGAAGGTGGACGAATTTCCTTGGGGTGACTATGAAGATGTTACCTCCATGCCCACGTCTTCTCGCAACACCGGCAAGGCTCCTATGCGCTATGATGATGAAGATGATGATGAGGATGATGATGAGGATGAAGCGTACAATGAGGAGGAGACCCAAGAAGCAAGTGGTGAAGATGCCGATGATGATGAAGAGGATGAGTGATCGCCTTGGGACACGTTAGCATCGCTCTTTTCCCTTTTTGGCGTTTCGATGCCAAAGGGGGAGAAGTAGTTCTATTAGGATTTCTCCGTGGGATTTGTATGGGTCGGACACAACCATGTGCCTTTATCATTTTCTTTGCGCTTGTGTCCATTTATCTTATGTCGTTGAACTTATTTTCTTTGGTTTTTATTGTGTGAGACTATGGTACTATTTGTGGTGTGAGACTATGTGGATTTCATATTACCTATGGTTGAGATGATATCATTTATTATGATGTATTATTGTGCATTGGTCTATTTTCTACATTATTATGCACAAGGTATGGTTCCTTTTATCTCAACCCTTTTCTCATGATATGTCTCAAGTTTATGCAAATTTATCTTGTTCCAATTTTACTTGTGAGTTGCCCCTTTTTCTACATGTTGAGCATTTGTATTCTAATGCAAACTATTTATATGCACACATGTAGGGGGAGTTTCTCAAATCCTTTGTGGAACATGTCGATATTTGTTTTGTGCTATGTTGCAAATCCTAGTGTTGTCATCTAACACCAAAAAGGGGGAGATTGAAAGAACATATTTTATATCCCCTATGTGTTTTGTGTGTTAGGCAACAACACTAGGAAATATCTAATATGATGTTAAGTGGTGCAGGAATTAAAAGAAATATTTATACTTTGCATTGAAACAATTATCAAGGAAAAAAGGAGATTGCAATATGTCTGGCTAGGCCGGAGTCTCCGGTCTCAGGGGTGCTCAGAGGCCGGAGTCTCCGGCCCCTCAAGTTTTGGAGCGAAGAGCTCCACAAGACGACGCTCTCTGCCTTCGGTCCGGAGTTGGTCCGGAGTGACCCCGGAGTCTCCGCTTGAGGCCAGAGTCTCCGCCCCCTCGGGGTCCGGAGTCTCCGGCCCTCCTGGACCAGAGTCTCCGGTCTAAGTGGACTGCGACGGCTACAATTTTGGGAGGGGTATAAATACCCCTCCACCATTATTGCAAGCTCAAGAATCACTAGATCTCCCAATCCCTCCACCCAAACTCATTGATCTTTGGAGGATTGAAGGAGAAGGCCCGGATCTACTAATTCACCAAAGCGTTCTTTATTTCCCCCTCATTCACTTGAGGGATTTGAGCCTAGGGTTTCCACTAGGAAAACCTAGGCATCTTGTTGTACTTACTTGCTTGTTACTTTTGTGTAGCAGGTGTTGTGGTGCTTGGGAGCCCCCAATCCTTTTGTGGGTTGAGCCTCAAGTTTGTTGTAAAGGCTCCGGATTCCGCCTTGAAGGATTCCGATAGTGGAAGGTGAACCGAGCTTCTGGGCAAGGTTCATCGGAGAATAGGGTGAGGCCATTTGTGGCGTTTGAGTTTGAAACTCACACCCCTCCAACGAGACGTACTCCCCTAAAAAGGAGGAACTCGGGAATACATCCTTGTCTCCGCGTACTTCCCATTCGGTTACTCCTTACTCGCTAGTTCTTACTTGTATCGTGCTTAGTCTAGTGTTAACTTGTCATATAGGTAAATTCACCGTACTTGCATATCTAGAGAATTTACCTTTGTGTCAAGCCTAAATTCAAAAAAGGGCTAAAAATTGAGTAGCACCTATTCACCCCCCCCCCTCTAGGTGGCCATACCGATCCTTTCAAGGGTGCCGGACACGAATTTGGCGGGTCCCTGTGGAGATGCTCTTATGTATTGGGGGCGGCGATTTGGAACATGGGTCCAGATGAACAGGATATCGGGACCGTTCGCCGATGATGTGAGATCTATTCCAAAGTATTATATGGGGCATACGTGGTCTGATATATAATCATGTATACCGATTGGATCTGTGGTACGTACAGTACCCTGCGGGACCTGTGGGAAATGCATGTCAGAATTTATTGCGATGATGGAACTCTGGTTGCGTCTCCGTTGGTGTTTCATTGCTAGACTAGTGCTACTAGACGGGACCTGCAACATGGACCTTTTGACTGACGTATGACTGCAACTCCTAAAAAATTCTACCAGCCGCGCTGATGGATCTAGAGAAGTTCATAGCTCTAAGATAAGGAGACGAACATGAGCGTATCTTCCTCCTTCCGCCGATGCCAAGAGGGGAGCATGAAAGAGCAGTGTTTCCCCATGTGTGGTTTTGGTAATTAATGACAATCCTTATGGACTAATGTGTATATTGATATATCCTTATAGGTTTTTCCATAGGCAACGCTTAAACTCCATGTGTTGGATTCAAGGTTAAATGCCATCAAGGTATGGTTCCCCAACGTTTTGGCAAGTCTCTCTCCTCCATTGTTGATCTTCTTGAGCTTGCCTATCTCTCAATTCCTCCAATGATTCTTGCTCCTTCTTGAGGAAAAGGAGAGAGAAGATCTAGATCTACATTTCCACCAATCAATCTCCCCTCTAAGTGAGGGGAACTTATTGGATCTAGATCTTGAGATTCATTTGTTGTTTTCCTTGCTCTTCCTCCCATGTTTCTCCATAGCATTAGTTGGTTTGGTGGAATTTGAGAGTGAAGGACTTTGAGCACTTCTTGTGTTCTTACCATTGCATTAGGTGCATCGGTTTGAATTCTCCACGGTGATACATGGAGATAAAGTTTGAGAAGCTTATTACTCTTTGTGGATCTTGTTGCCTCTTGGGTTGCTTGTAACCATAGGAGGCCTTGTGCGTTTCGGAGTCTCAACTTGTTGCGAGGAGCTCCGGGACATTGTTGGGAGGCTCCAACTCATTGTGGAGTCCCCCGACCTTAGTGTATCGGTTTGGTCAACGCCTTCAAGTCGACCTCATAGTGGATGAGCCAATCCCTCGCGGGTGAAGCTCACGGAGAATAGAGTGAGCACATCCGTGCTATTCGAGTGCCTTGGTGGCTCCACACTCTTCCAACGTAGACGTACTTCCATTGGGAAGGAACTACGGGAAACATCTCCTCGTGTCCACTTTGCGGTTATTCCTTACCTTTACTCCTTGTATTCCGCTATGTATCTTACTTGCTTGTATCACCTATGTTGTATCCATTTAGTTGCACAATCCAGTCAACCTTGTGATATCTTGCTAAGTCTTAATTAAGAAAGGAAAAGTTTTCACCCCCTCCCTCTAGGCGGCATCTTTGTTCTTTCAGAGCAAACCGAAAATAAGGGGGGGGGGGGGGGGGTTATGGAGTACAACTTGACAGGCAGAGGAAGCATGATTTTTTTCCTAAACTAGTAAGCAGGTATGACAAATTTTTCGGTTCGAATTGATTTATCCTTATAGATCAGGAGGGGATTTGGGTTATTGGGCTAGTCCTAAAACAAGGTGCAAATGTGTAAACTTGATGCCAAAGGGAGTAATCTTTATGCCAAAGGGAGACGACCGGCCTCTCGAGCCGATGTCGGAGATGTCGACACTCGATGGCCGAATGCTGCAAAGAATGCGCCTGTAATCTTGTGTCGTGGTCACCCCGCCTGAGATAGAACCATCGAGCTCTCCACGTCCAAGGCAGCATGGTAGGTGTCATGTGAGCCGGAGTCCGGAGCGCCTCCTGTAGGTTGACGATCTCGCCAGACTGGCCGTGGGTGACTTCGATTGCAAATATATAATTCTCATGTTTGTGTGCAACACACACCACATGTAGTCTTTGGCTATGTAATTGCCTGCCTCGTGAAGCATCACGTCCTCGGTAAGATTTAATTGTTGTTATAAATTGTGCAAGATGTTTACTTGCAGAATTGGTATAAACTAGCATGCAGCCAGTGGCGGAGCCAGCGCCTGGCTAGCCTGGGCAGCTGCCCAGGCTTACACGGTGCATCTCTTTGAAGTTTTAGGACAGAAAGTAGTGATTTCATTTGGGCAAAAGCTGCTAAGCTTGGCTGCACTCACGACTTGCCCAAGCTCTAATCTTGAGCATGCTTCGCCACTGCATGCAGCGCTAATGCTACAAGAAAGTTCTCTCGGCCTTTGTCCAAATGGGCCATGTACCTCTGTCACTGTTTGGAAACAAATACACGAAGGGAATATAGGAATACGCAGCTGAACACATTGACAACTATTGGAGGATGGTGAACGTGATTGGTCCATAACTCGGGAGCATCTGATCTCGAGAGCTGAAATAAATTTCCGTTGTGTATTTTGGTATAACATAGAGTTAAACTATTGTTTGTACTTTTTATACTAAACTTTTATAATTTAAACTTTTTTAGCATGCTATGATCGCAGTGAATATATGTTATATTAATTTTTGGCATAGTTAACCATGTAACAATGATGCTAAATATGTTAGTTGAAGTGTTGTTTGTTTATAAAGTTGTATTGTATTTTGATGAAAATAAACTTGCATTGTGATATATTTAAACCGATTTTGTAACATTATTCCCATCATTATTATTTTTGGAACTGCGTAAATTATGTATTATTATACATATTTGTGGAAGATATCTCTAAATCATATGGTCTAAAAAACAACTTAATAGCTATTTTATATGAGTAACAAGAATATTTGTCGAAACTTCTAGAGTATAAGTCTAAACTTGCAGAGTATAATTAAATTGGTTGTTAGATTCTTGATTCGGTTTTGTGATCAAATATGTCTTGCGAGCTATAATGGGTTCAATATATGTTGCAAACATGTGTATGGTCTATATTTGGTATTGGAATAGTATCGCTAATAGTAATCGCTGACTTTATAAATTTACAATGGACTGAACGTATAGGCACGCTTGACCGTGATGCCTGCCTGACGCTCTTGCATGGCGTGGCCGCTGAGACACATCTAGCGGCGTTATAGCTTGGTTGTAACATGTTGGTAGCGGTGTGCTCTGATTGTGTAATTGGGTGTGATATGTTAGAGGGCGGTTTCTGTGAGGGTGTGTTGCGGAAGGCGCTGCGTGTGGGCAGGTCGTTATTGGTATGGAGGCACACCGTCCACATGTGTTATACGTACGCGGCAGTCAGGGTCTAAGGACGGTATTGGTGTGGCGTTTCTACATCGTGTGCATGTGTTTGTCCAATTGTTGTTTCTACAACTAACTTTGAAATACTATTTAGTTGTTTCCACATCATAAGGACTCTGACATTTTTTACTCCTCGCCGATCATCACAAGAAGCCTGACATTTTTTACTCCTTGCCGATCAGCATTTTTTCATGCTTCACGCATGATACAAACATATAGAGAAAGCTTATTGTGGCAGCAATATTATGTTCAGAAAGAAAAACAACTATTGTAACATTTTATAGGTTGTTGTTATTTCGTTTTTCATCATCATGACATCATTGTGCTTTAAATTGAAATTACCAAACTGTTTATTTACATCAAAAAGTATTTCCTAAACTTAGGACATAATTTGATGTCTCAAACGTATTTTTAATTTTTAAATTAGACCTATCTATTTTCTGAAAAATAAAGAAAAAACAAAGCACGCGCACACACAGCAGGCACACATGCCAAAGTCACAAATCGTCACCTGGCTAAAACAGGAGTCTTGCACTTGCTGGGCTAGGAATCGGATGACTCCATTCCTTGTACCTGGCGGAAAAGGTTGGTTCGTTCCCGTTCAATGGTGTTTCCGAACTGAACAGTTCAGACCGCAAAGTCGGGATCAGAAATGCGAAGATGCACGGTCGAGGGTCCAGACTCCATTCGTTGCTTCTGGAACGAGGAAGTGATTGAGGCGTGAAACTGTGGAACAGGTGGAGAACACAGGTAAAACACGACACGGAAGTACCCTTCTAGATTTTTGCAGAAGATATGGCCTTCTAGATGTTGGTCCTGAAAGCGGGGGATTGATTTTTGACTTCCGGACTCCGAACTGAGAATACTAAGCTCCCTAGAATCTTTTGCATTATAACACACAATCCACCAGTCCCAACCACTTGACCCTTATCCCTTCTTATCCCCTCCCTCCCGCAGGCGATAAGAAGGCGATCCCCTGTTCCTCGGTTCTCCGCCGGCCGGGCCGGTGGTTCCCCTCCTCTCCGCCGGCCGCTTCGGCGGCGGGAGGGTGGGGGAACCCTGGTTCCGCGTCCCCGGCATGTAGATAGTAGGTTAGGTCTCTCCGGTGCCGCTGCCGTGTGGGGGGTTGGTGGTGGCCCTTTGGAGCTTTTGTGCCGGAGTTCGTTCCCCTTCCCGGCGTCGTCTGCGGCGGCGTCGGCGAGCTGCCGGAGGTAGGTCCTCTCGGATTTGTCGGTCCGGTGAGGTTAGGTGCTCGGGGCGTCGTCGGCGTGGCGAGGACGGCGGCTGGCGCATGGAGCTTTTGTCCCCTGGCTCTCTCTTCGTCGCAGCAAGTTCAGCTCCTTCTTGGCTGCGGAGGGTCTGGGGGTGGTGTGGTGTGGTTCGGGCGGCTCTCGTCGGTTCCTCGCCGGTCAGGTTTGGTTGGTGGCCTGGCCTACTCTTCTCCGGCGTCGACGGCTTGCTCGACGGAGCGATGAGTGAAGATGGCGGTGTTCCAGGAAGGTGCAGATGGCGTGTTGGAGAGGGATCTGTCGGCTTCCTTCGCGGGAGGCCCGATCCGGAGCAGACGGAGCTTGGCGCTCGGCGCCGGCCGATATGGCTCCACCGGCTTCATCCATCTCGCTGGAGATGGTGCTTCTTGCGGCTCACAAGCTTTCAAGCAAGGGGCTCTGCTTGCTCCAAGGTTCAGCTATGGTGATGTTTCTTCGGCATCTTCATCTCGAGTGGAAGTGGGAGGATTCCTGGTCCCCTGTTTTCTTCGTTTTTCTGCTCTTGTATTGGCTATGTATCCTTCGTATATTATGAATACAAGTTGCTTTCTCAAAAAAAAAAAAACTTTTGCATTCTACTTACTCAACATGCCCTCCAATAGAGTATTGACACCACCCCATTTACCCCTTAATTTATAGCCACAACTCTCCAAATATTAAACTTAAGTGTGAAACAGTCCACTGTGGACTCCACTCATCTCTCATTTTATAGTTCACAACTCTTAAATATTAAAACTGAGTTTTAAAAAAAACATATTCGATATATACACATGTCTTGTACGTACCTGCCAAACTTTCGGTGAAAAAATGGTATACCCACCTACACAAAAACAAATATATGTATGTGAAAAAAATAGCTCCATTTCCACCTCAAAATTTCTCTTTTCGTGTAGCCCAAAATACAAAATAAATTATTTAAAAACTTTTATAGGACATACGTTACGTACACCTTTGTATGCTTTATTTCAAAAAATATAAAAACCTAGACATGTAGTTTTGATTTAGTTTAAATAAATATGTTGGATATATACACATGTTTTGTATGTATGTGCCAAACTTTCGATGAAAAAAATGATATTTCCAGCTACACAAAAAAGAGAATGTGTTTGTGAAATAGAAAAATAGCTCCATTTCCCACTCAAAATTTCTCTTTTTGTGTAGCCAAATATATAAAATATATTGTTTACAAAACTTTTAGAGTACATACATTACGTACACATACTTATATTCTTTATTTCAAAAATATTAAAACCTAGACATGTAGTTTTGATTTAAAAAAAGAAGAGATATATTGAGTTTGAAACTATTAGCACTTTCCGACAACTCTTATCTTTTCTATGCCGCCAGCATCCATCATAGCGTTGCGCAACCCGTGCCACGCGATACCGTTTCTCACCCTCCGCTTTCTCGAGCCGTATTCTACCAAAACAGCTATTCCGGCGCAAAATTGTGTCCGTCTCTCCGCACACATCTAGATGTCAAACCCCCGGACTATAGGGCACCTACGTCCCTGACATAACTCGATGCAATTGATTTAAATATGACAGGACATAATTACGTCAACTATTACTGATTTTAGGATAAGTTATGTCAGAAAAGTCTACTTAATTTTAGAACCTCGATGGCTAATCAAATCTTGGCTAATCTATCTCTCGAGTGTGCAATCTTCATCATATCGTTATTGTCTAAAAATTGTCAAAAATTTGTTCAAATTCTTTTTTGTTAAAATCTTCATACAACCATGTACACAATTTAACTTTCATGACATTTCATAATTGTGTTCGTATCCTGAACGTCTAACTGAGTATCTGCAGAATTTAAGCTTTTTTATGTGGGGTCATGTTCTCTTTGTTGAGTGGTGTACTGCTAAACTTGGTACGACTGTTCTCTTCTCTATTTCTCTGTTTATATGAGAATGACTGAGTGATTGTGTTGCAAAAGAGTGAGCCCGTGTTAATATTTTCTCCATTATTGCTGCTATTTTCTAGGTATGTTTCACTAAAAAATTTATTTGTTTATCTATCATCAGTTGTATTAGAACTGACGCGGCAACACGCGTCTTTTCCTTCTAGTAAACATAGCTAATAATATAGCTTACTGGTGGCTATATACAGCTAACATGTCAAGATCCATCACTTAGAGTTACTCATGTACAAAAATAGACTAACAAAATGAGGAAGGCGTTTTGGCTTCTGAGCTCATATGCTCTGGTCCAATAAAAAAAGAAAAAATAGTAAAACATTTTTTTAAAACAATTGGTGACGAATATATACATGTTTTCTAAATATGTACCAAGTTTCGTGATGAAATAACACGTGTGGTGCTCTATGTAAAGATAACAAAATCAGTGCTCAAAAAAGATATTTTTTAAATCCCATTTTGGCCACTTGTTTGTATTTTCTGCACAGAACAACGGAAATGTCATTTCACCACAAAATTTGGCATGTATGTACAACATTTGGATATGTTCATCTCCAAAAAAAAAAATCTGAAATAATATACTATTTATTTAAAAAAAAATCTACCAAGAGCATATGAGCTCAGGAGCCAATGTGAATTTTCGTAAAAAAATCTCTATCTTTCTTCATTTATTTCCCGCGCGTAGAGACTATCTCTTGCACAAAAGATCACTCCACTCATTTTTTTTTCATGTCTCTCTCCTTCACATGGACAAAAGTGTAACATAAACGGGCAACAAACTCCTTATTATACTTGATCCAAACAGTATAGAAAATTGATAAATCTCTCCTATTAAAAGAAAAGTTTGGTTCCATGTTTACGTCAAGGTTTTCGTCCGTCGTCCATCGCGCGCCTCTCCGTCGTCCAAATGGGCCAAGCCCAACAAAACCTTATCCCCCGCTCGCTCGTCTCCGCACGCCGGGAACCCCAAACCCTATCTCCACGGCCTCCCCCTCCATCCCCAACACCGTCGCCGCCCTGCCCGTGCCCCAGCAGCACCACTGCCCCTGCCCGAGGCACTGCAGCATAGCCACCGTCCCGCACCGGTCGTTGCTGACATGGTTTGCTCGATGCCGCCATTGCCGCAACCTGCGCCCACGCGCCAGCCTGCGACGATCTCTTCTCCAGCACCCAGCCGCCCTCCTCTTTCCTTCCTCTTGCTCTAGGGCCTCCTCACACCTCCTCCTCCATCGCCTCCTCACAACGGCAGCTCGCTGGATCCGGCCGTCACAGCCTGCAGCGCACGGATTCGGCCGTCATCACCTCCCCTCGACTGTCCCAGTCCTCCACCGCACGTCTCAAGGGCATGGAGGCCGACGCCATCCCCTGGCGCGGCTCAAGGCATGGAGGCCTGGGTCTGGGCACAGGTTCCAGAGATGGGCATGGAGGAGCGCGAAGGAGATTCTGAATCCGGCGATCGGTGTGGGTTCTGGTGTGTAGACGCATGTCACGGGGCTAGGGAGATCCTGAATCCGGCGATCGTTGTGCAGACGCATGCCACACCACCAAGTTCTCTCACGGTAGGTTCTAAAATCTGAATACTCACTGATTAATTAACCAATTTCCAAACAAGCAACTCAGTTAGATTTATTTACTGCTCGGTGATACGATCATGAAGTAGTATTGAACATTTATCCATCTTTGTGTCTTGTACTTCTGTGTTGAAAAAAATTGTGAACCTTCACGTTCTTAATTTGGTTTTGAATACCCATGATCTCTGGGACAGGTCGCCGCCGACAAGAACGACACAGACGCTGCCTCTCTTCTCTGTGATAAGGGTGCAGTGCTTTACTTTTCTTTTTTATTACTGGCTGTTGTTTCTTTGGTGGAATGTATACAGAGAGTCGTACTATTTACATCTGCTACTGTGTAGAAAGCTTCCTTTGCCGTTCTTCTCCAGGATGTGTCGGTGTTTGTGGGAGCTCTTCGTCAGCGTGGGCGTGTCCAGGTTGAGACCTATTCGAGAAGGCAAGGCATCGTGCATCATCTTCATCGGTGAGATTGATGCCGTCAAGAGGCACCGTGGTGCCAGGATGGGTCGTAGAAACGATGAGAGGAAGCAGACCTTCCCAGTTGCTCAACCTGCAAGTGATTTACATGGTGATTACTGAATTTATATGAGAAGGAGGAACGCAAGCTACACCTCTCCTCAACCGCATTATGTTACGGTACCCTTAACTCTACATTTAACTTCCTGCTCTCGTATTACTGAAGATGGAGGAATTAGTAAAGGTTTGTCGTTCCGATGTAGGACGACAATAATCTATATTGACTATGAATTATAAATAAGCAGGTCTTGATTTGCATGAGGAGGTTCGGTACTTCAGCTGAGCTTGGATTCGAGCACAAAATTCAGTGATGTCTAGAGGGTTCATAAAGCTAAAGCTGATTTGAGGAAATAGTCACTGCCTATGAGATCCCAACGTGAAATTTTATCAATTAGCTACAAACTCCATCTAGAGATACCTACAATCATGGTTACTACGAAGCTATGTGGAATGATTGTCGACTGAATAGCATGTATCATTAGTATTGTTCTGGGTTGATTTTCCATAAACTTATTATCTGGGCCGTGAATAGAGTAAACAATTTGAATCTTAACTGAAAATAATATGTACAAAAATTATCAGCCTGTATTAGAATTTAGAAAGCAATAATTATCAACCTCTTTTACTCCAAGTACCAACTGTGGTTAGTTAGCTTGAAGTAATGTTAGGCAATCTGCTGAACAAATACAGAAACCGATGTACCTTACCATGTCCAGCTTCAGTTCAGACTTCGGATATATATGCACTATTATTTTGTTTCCATTAAGGTTCACAAGCACTACAATCTTCTGGGAACTCTTTGCAGGTAGCACACACAGAAAGAGATTGCTCCCTCTCAACCCAGCATGCGCCATTCTTGGAAGCAAAGTCTCGACGCCGAAGACCAAAGCTTGAAGCCTTAGCATGACTCAGAAAGAGAAAACACAACTCAATGGATGTAGGTATAGTGATCCCGTGCAGTATGGAAAGTAGATGCAGCCTAACTTATTTGTAATAAACTATTTGTACTAGAAACTTGGATTTTTTTTATGAGACACTTGGATTTTTAGTGTTATAGATTATGTTATGTGTAATGTTTGTCCAAATATACTCCGTGGGGTGTACCTATAATTGATGCTTGCATTTCGTAGGCTGAAAATAGGCAGCATGGTTAATAGTGCTCCAATAAGCTTTTGCTTTAACATTTTACCCGTCAATGCCAGATTTTTCAATAGATTATCTTATACTTAGTTGCAACTGAAAGCACTGACATTGTGATCTATTATTGATTGTGAGCAGGTTTTATGCTGTGGAAGTAGGGCTGGAATTCGAGGAGCCGAGCAAGCTCGGCTCGACTCGACTCGTTCAAACTCGGTCGACTGGCGAGCTACTCGAACTCGGCTCGTTCAACAAAATGAGTCCAAAAGTTAAGCTCGGCTCGACTCGGTGAACTCGCGAGCTACTCGCGAGTAGCTCGGTAAAAAAGACAACAAGCCAACTTGAGCTGCGACGGACGCCGGTGATGCCGCTTAGAAACAGCCTTCTTCCCCTTGCTGCGGTGGTCGGAGGGGACGACGGCGGGCTATGGCCGGCGGGGACCTAGTGGCTGGAGGGGACGGCTGCGGACTATGGCCGGCGGGAACCGTGGGCTATGGCCGGCCGAACTGCGGGGACGACGGTTGCCGGAGGGGACGGCGGTGGGCTATGGCCGGCGGGGACAGAGCGGTGGCGGGCGGTGGCTAGCGGGGGGATTGGGGAGGTTGCCGGCGGTGGAGGAGAGGTCGTACGCCGACGGCGCCTCTCCTCAGCGACATGAGACTAACGGGAGTAACGAGGGCAATCCCTTCGTGCGTGGTGACCTAGGGTAGGCTCGATGCGTGGGTGGGCTTGGCAGCAGATTTGCTAGTTGGGCTGCTTGGTTAATTGGGCTAGATAGGAACCTACATAGTATTTTTTTTAGATTTTTATTTTAAGCGAGCTAAACGAGTTACTCGGTAACTTGGCTCGAAAAGCTCGAACTCGTTTAGTCACAAAATTCAAAACTCGGCTCGGCTCGTTTAATTTCGAGTTCGAGTCGAATCGAGTCGAGTCGCGAGTTACTTGTTTAACTCGCGAGTTTCGAGTTTTAATTCCAGCCCTATGTGGAAGTTATTGAAAATATGTGGCTTTTGTCTGTGGATGCTGCGGTGAGGACTAAATTGGAGAGGACCATGGCATCAGAGTGCTACACAGCTCGACGCGGTTCATGGGACTAGGAGCTGAGGCCATCTCCAGCCGTTGTGCCCCCCAGGGGCCAAAACGCCGCCTTTTCTGGGCCGCCGCGGCGTGAAACGGCGCGAAACCGAACCCTGGGGGGCGTGTTTACCAGCCGTGAACCGCCCATCCGGCGATGCGGCCTAAAAGAAAGGCCGGCCCTTTTTTGGCATACAAATTCACACATAGAAATAATGTAACATACAAATTCACACATAAATAAATAGTTTAACGTACAAATCCATACACAAATAAATAGTTCAACAATACAAGCAAATAAAACAAATCGTACTAGGCATTGGCATCGTCATTATCGGCATTGCCATTGCCCTTGCGCGCCCACAAGTGCTGCACCAGATCATCCTGTAGAGCTAGATGTGTTCCAGCGTCTCGAATCTCCCGGTGCGTGGTGAGGAAGGCTGTCCATGATGCCGGCACCTGGTGATCAACCTCTGCAAGAGGACCCTGACGGTAGTATGGTGCACTTGTCAAACTGTCAGGCACCGGGTGATCCCGCTCACTCTCAATAATCATGTTGTGCAAGATCACACAACACTGCATCACCTCCCACATGTTGGACTTCGACCAAGTCATAGCTGGGTACCGGACAACAGCGAATCGAGACTGCAGCGCGCCAAATGCCCGCTCAACATCCTTTCTGCAAGCCTCTTGGCACTTGGAAAACCAAGCCTTCGCGCTTCCTGGCACAGGGTTGGAGATGCTCTTCACAAATGTTGCCCACCTGGGGTAGATGCCATCTGCAAGGTAGTAGCCCTTTGTGTACTGGTGACCGTTGATCTCGTAGTTCACAGGGGGAGCATTGCCTTCGACAAGGTCGGAAAAGACATCCGAGCACTGCAAGACATTGATGTCGTTGTGAGTTCCTGGCATACCAAAGAATGAATGCCAAATCCACATATCATATGAAGCTACGGCCTCGAGAATCACGAGCACTCTCCTTCCTTTCCCTTGTACATCCCCTGCCACTTGAATGGACAGTTCTTCCATGCCCAATGCATGCAGTCGATGCTACCAAGCATCCCAGGAAAGCCTCTTGCTTCATTCTCTGCGAGGAGGCGAGCAGTGTCTTGCGCATTGGGTGATCGCAAGTACGTTGGGCCAAAGACTGCAACCACTGCCCGGCAGAAATAGTTCAAGCACTCCAGGGCCGTGGACTCGCTCATGCGCAGATAGTCATCATGTGAATCTGCGGGAGCACCATATGCAAGCAACCTCATGGCCATCGTGCACTTCTGAATTGAGGTAAAGCCTACCGTGCCGGTGCAGTCCTTCTTCAATTTGAAGTAGGGGTCGAACTCCCGGATGGCGCGCATGATCCGGAGGAAGAGCTCGCGGTTCATCCTGAACCGGCGCCGGAACACCTTCGCGTCCTGCGTAGGATTGTTGGCGAAGTAGTCGGAGTAGAGGATGCAGTAGCCCTCGTACCGCTGCCTTTGCTTGCTCTTGCGGCGCCCGCGCGTCGATCCAACACGACGCGACCCGCTGTTGACGAGCAAGCCGGCGAGACAGGCCAAGACCATGAGGTGTTCCTCGTCGTCGATGTCGGCCTGATCTTCCTCGTCGAAGAGCTCGGCGAGCATGTCCTCGTCGTCGGAGTCCATGCCTTGGGTCGGGCGAATCGCCGAACACCTTGCGGGCGGGGTGGCCGCGCTTCGCTCCGAGAACGGCCCAGCCGGCTAGATCGCGGCGGAGGAGAGTGGGCGGCGCCGGTGACTGCGCGGGGGCTCGACGGGGGGTTCCTAGCTGCTCGACGGGGCGGGGCTCGAAGGAGGGGTGGTGGCGGCGACGGCGAGGCGACGGCGAGGTGGACAGAGGGAAAGGCGAGTCGGGGGGTTCCTAGCTGCTCGACGGGGCGGGGCTCGAAGGAGGGTGGTGGCGGCGACGGCGAGGCGACGGCGAGGTGGACAGAGGGAAAGGCGAGTCGGGGTGGGAAAAAGGCTTTGTCTCGCCGACAGCGCTGCCCCACGCGTGCTTCTCATTCCGCCGGCCTCCCCAGGCCGAACCCAGTGGGCTGGGTTTCGCCTGGGTGCGCCGGCGCTTTTTTCCGCCGAAACGGCGCTAACTGGGCTTCTGGGGGGGGGGGGGCGAGTGGTAGAAAAATGGCGCTTTTCGGCTGGCGCGGCGCAAAAAAGGCCTCCTGGGGGGCTCTGGGGGGGACGGCTGGAGATGGCCTGAACCTGTGCAGACACATGAGAGCATTACTTTCAAGCTAGAGGCACCGTCAGTGTAAGAGAACCTAAGGTGTTGCAGACCAGCTAATGTCCTGCTGATTGCTTTAGTTCTGGACTGGTTCAGATGAAGAACAGTCTGTATGTTTGCCCCACAAAGAAAATAGCTGTTTGTATGAGTCAAGGTATGCAATCCACTGGATTGCTTCACTTCCGGATTGGCTCTTATAACATGGTTATTTGCTTTGACCGATACTTCGTGCATCATGTATGAACTGCTATCTTTATAAGTGAGATCACTTCCTTCTGTAATCAAGAACAATGAAATCTACTAAACCCGATAAAAGAAACACATGGGAGAATATCACACATGCTCTTGTGCCCCAGTAACTCTTAAGATGAGGGCAATCAAGTCCCGGAAGCATAACGGTTTTCCTGATGTCAAAATAATATGAAAAAAGTTAAGGAATACCAATATCCATCCATCTTCTATGTGACATGGGCAAAGGATATGTTTTGTAACTTGTGTGGAAATATTTCAGATGTACAATCAAATTAATTAGCCTTGGACTGTGCATACACAGAAAAATGGTCCGACCCAACAATGTTTTGGTTTAAAAAAGTTGCTGATTATAATCATATCACAAGAACTTGTAGCTACAGTGGAATGAGGTTCTATATGATTTATTGTTACTACACTACACAGATCTCCATGGTAGTGTAACTATCTTGCCTTTTTAAGAGAAAGTTTCTCCTTGGTCTTGATATTAGTTTTTAAAGTTAGAAGAATGAAAACTGTATATGGTTATTTGTTTTGCTGGTTGATCACCTGGGCAAATTCTTGCATAAAACCATCTTCAGTGTGACCTGTTGCATCCCGATGAACTGGCTGAGCATAACAAGTTTCCATGTACGGCAGTTGCTTTTTAAGTTGATGCTGGCTCTGACCTATAGTTAAACATCTTTTCTATGACATGAATATCTTTCTCAAGTTTCTAAACAACTGCCGTCAGATTGGCATAATCTAGGACGTTGTATCTTGTCATCCCACCCTTAGACGAACTTGTGCACCCATCACCCATTCTCCGAACACAGCTCACATGTTCACGCAATATTTGCTTTGAGTTAGACGGTCTTCAGTAAGAGCCGAAGATACTTGAAGAGCAGCTGGTGAAGATTAATTTGAAGGGTATCCTTATTATCAATTAATAGCCAAGCTGCCGTAAATGCACAGAAATCTGATTCTATAGGTGTTAATATGTTAAATCTACTTCGCTGAATGCTTCATCTTCCTCTAGTAGTATTGGAAGCAAGGTTAAGTATGTGCGTCTACTTTCAGACTTAACACAGAGATACAGTGGAAGTATTTTAGGGGAGCTACTGGACGTGCTTAAAGCATTGAGATGGGAGGAGGTGAGCGACAGAAATACGGTGACTACACAGAGATACAGTGGAAGTATTTTAGGGGAGCTACTGGACGTGCTTAAAGCATTGAGATGGGAGGAGGTGAGCGACAGAAATACGGTGACTTAAGCGAGAGAAGTGTATTTTACCATGTAGCTATGTAGAAGCTACACTGAATAAAACTAATTCAGTTGCAATGTACATTTTGATGTTTTTTTGTATTTTTATTAAAGGACACTATTCTATGTTTAGGAAAGTTTTATTTATCTCTCTAGCAATATAAAATGATGAGGTCAATGTATGTCATCAGTTGAAACGTGAAATGTGCTTTCCATCAATACCGATAACGTGGGCTGGAGAGATAGAGTAGATCGAGAGTAGAAATGGACACCTGCAAGATGTATAATTAGTTCCGTAGCATGCTTTCTATCTATGTATGTATAATTAGTTTCATAGGTAACAAATATTATGATGCTAGAAAAGACACCAGCAAGATGTTTTTTCCTCGCTCCATAGCAATGGACAGCTATTTTAGCTATAGCTAACAATATACATTATGTAAACTTAGTAAATTGACACAAATCTGAAGTCATACATCTCTGAACAAAATTAAAATATCATAAATATGACCATCACATTATTGGAAATACACAAAATGTTGTCACAAGTTAGAAAAAGAGACAAATTTGATAGCACCGCCTCCAAATGTGCATGGCGCTAGAATATGTTTTTCCCGTTGCAACGCACAGGCAATTAACTAGTAGTCACAAACATTCAGATATACACTAGATCTTCTTCTTCTACTACAGGTTTTCTATTTTGAAAAAATCAATATTGGGTATAAAATAGGATTTATATTGTTTAATGAAAAAAACTATGATGAAGAGCTGATGCGGTAGCTTTCGTTGCACAAATAAACACTATGATGTTAGTATATGTACTTTCAGCTTCATGTTCATCCAACTAGATGCAGCCAGTAACGGGTGGATGCTGAATATTGTCTTTACATGAATGATGTCTCTCATTCGTTGCATACATAAAACTAAACCATGAAAACGTTGTCCTCCTAAATATCCAAGTAAATTTAAGTGAAAGAAGCTATTGCCAGGAGATACACGTGTTTCCACGCATCTAATGTGACTGGAACATGTCATGCAGAAATTACACAATAGAATTTCGCTCACTTTGAATGAAATTTCCAACTAACAGACTCGCAGCTTGGGACATGAATAACTGCAAAACAAACATTTTAGTAAACCATGGGACCGCAACTGAAACAATATTGCACAATCTTATAAGTTTTCTTGAAAAAGAAACACTGTTTAGTATCAACATACCATCGCCCCATGATGCCATTGTAAGGGGTGAAGAAATAATGTTCTTGGCAGTTGAAGAAATATCATCCAAAGTGATTGCTTCAAGATCCTTCAAGAAGTGCTCAATGGGTTTCCTGCAGTGTAATGAAAGTTGATCACTGAGATTCAAAAGCAAGGAAGAAAAGCTAAAACGGTACATTATCCATATGATAGAGATCAAGTGCTGACTAGAGAACAGAAAAATGTAGACAATGTCAGCATGCAATATTTTCTGCGTCAATATTACCATAGCAAAACAGTGATGTCGATTGTATATGTAAACTCAGACAAGTAACAGCTATAATGTGGTAGAATGACAATAGTAAAACTGATATATAGATCGCATAAACAACGCAGTTGCCAGCTAGAATGGAGTGAGAGATAAATTGTGCTACCTTACCAACAACCTGAGGACTCTGATACTAGGATACCAATATAGTGAAGTGAGCTTCATTTAGCTTCAGTATAAACACAGGGCAACTCCACAAGATAGATATAACAGAAATAACAGCATGGAAATTCTATATATATCCCAGATGGCCCAACAAGACTTGTCCCAACTCTGCAAAAGAATAACTGCAAACTTTCCCAGCTCATTTAGCTTCTAAGGCCACCTCAAACTTGGTACACCAAGCCATTTCATCCAGATCGTGACCAATTTCACCCAGATCGGGACTAAAAGTTTCTTGCCGATTCAGTCATTGCAGCTATTTTCCGTACAAGGGCCACATAAATTTTCAGTTTCATTTCAGCCAAGAACCTAACGGACCAACCATCAGGCTTTTATACAGGAAATATATGATGTCAACTGTCAAACTTTCCCATAGATTTCATGGACTAGATGGCACCTTACCCCGTCAAATACCTATGTATCCCCTTCGCTATTAGAAGGCTTCCGAGTGAGGCCTTCCAGCCTCTAGTAGACCAACTTGCGACCAGCTCCCGACCTGGAAGGCTTCCATGATGGCTAAGGCTGGTCGCCTAGCACTTGTCAGACGGTGCTCGCGGTAATCCCACTTCACCAGCTCATGGTGTTGAGCCTCAGTGAGAAGGCTCTCAAGAAGGTGGAGAAGATCCTTCGCTTTGGGTGGGCAGGGCGGTGGCCAATTGTGGCCACTGCCATATCAACTGGTCCAAGGTTTGTCGCCCACTGCAGTATGGCGGATTGGGTATACCTGACCTTGCCCGCACGGCGATCAGCCTTCTCGTCTGTTGGCTTTGGAGGATGTGTATCGATCCCTGCGACCTTTGCAGTTCTCCAGCGTTGAACGGCAGGTGTTCGACGCATCCACCATGATGGTGCTTGGCCACCGCCCTGCCAACTGCTCTCCTAGTTTAGCTCGTTGGGGTTGAGTTGTATGGTGTGGTGTTCGTCCATTCTTGGACTTGTACATAAACCTTCTTTTCTATCAATGCATCAGAATGCAATGCTTTTTACGTTTTCACGGAAAAAATATAGTAATTTTTTAATTCTTCTCAGGAAAAAACATATAAGTTGGAGGAATCTTTCTCCTAAAATGGGACTGCAATTTTTAAACAAGCACAGGTAAATGGCTATTAAAAGCTAAAACGGAAGACAAGGTAACACAACATAAACTGCAAGTCAGACAGTAATAAGTAATAACTACCTAGTTTGGTCAACAAAGACTATATATGATTTCCCATATCTTAAATGATACTAGTGGGGATGTTTGGTTCCCAGCAACACTTTGCCAAACATGCCCTAAGGCTTGGCAAAGTGTGGCTGCGAACCAAACAGCCCCTCATACATGGCTAGTGCATGTGGAAGATTAACACTGGGGAATGACTTTATAGCTAAGTTGGCAATGCTTGTGTAGCCATACCTTTCGCCATAAGACAAAATCTGTCTCCCGATGTCTTCACAAGCTACAGCCTGCAATGAATCATACAGTTTATCAAGGATATAATACTTATTTCAATCCTAAATAGACATATTTTAGAATGCGCAGTTAAAGTTTCAGAATTTGATCACTACTAGACACAAAACTTTTATTATTTGTCACATGAAAATGATATTAGCAGATCATCAAGATAATTTCCATAGCATACTGTTTTATATAGTTTTCCATTAACACATAATTAGAAAAAATAATAATGGTCAAATGGGTGTACTAGAGTTGAAGGCCTCTCTGGGAACAAAGGGGGGCTGAATTAATAGTAAGCCCGAAGGATTCAATTAGGTGTTAGGAATGCATACTCTTGATTCCAAGTTCATCAAAACTGCAGACTTGGTCGCCCGTTTAGCTCGATCAAGCTCTTCTTGTGTAACTAAGTAAGAACACAGCCAAGTGGAAAGATCAATAAGTTGTCAATATGGATGATTACTTACAGCTAATGATGTCAAATAAGATGAAAACCATTTCCAGGAGTAGCAACTTCAAGAAGTTCTCCGGCTACCAAATCCACAGCCTTCGAGCAAAATCTGGGCTCTGACATTGATCGAGGACATAAAAGCATGTTAGATACAGCTATATAGCAGGAAATGTAAGTAACAGAATGTTTGAATCCGTGCATAATTGTGAAACTAGATCACACTCACGCAATCTTTATCCATTTTGTAGCACCATGAGAAAAAGTAAACAACAAACAGAATATAAAGTAGAGACATATAAGGAGACACGGCAAGTCCTTACTGAACCTTTACACATTCTTTATATGGTTTGTGTCCCAAGGAGAAGTAGAGTGTGAAAATAGTGGTACAAAATGTTGGGATGAAACAGTGATAAGGTGGAATGGAGGTAAGATGAACACAGACATGTCAAACGGCTGAAATTAGGAGCAGGCTACATGCCTCTTTCGTATGCACAATTCTAACTGGATGCCCCCAGAAAAGCTCGATGGTTAGCTTCCGTTATTGCTAAAAAGTATCAAAAGTTTCCACTCTTTCCCTACTCAAGCTGCTCTTGCCTCTAGGTTGGCTAGAAAGGCCTTTAATAATTGTTCGGCTCCAATTTTTCTCTATGAGTAACAAGTTTCTTTGACTTGTGTTGTTACCATGTTGTCTTATTTCATGTAAGACTAATTACCACTGTACATTTAACCCAGTACGCAGAAATGGTAAAAGAAACCACTTAGCTACCATACCAGCTATTTCCACAAAACAGCACAGAGTTTTATTCACATTCTGAAGTTCAGAAGTAAGAAATGAAGGGTAATTTATGTCTGGAGATGCTTACAGTTATTGCATGAATGCCAAAAAGACCAGAATGGTTGTAGATACTGTTGAAAGCAGAGAATGATTCAATCTGATGGTAGTGGTTTAATATCCTGAGATCTGCAGGTAAAGCGGCATCAGTAGAGTGAATTTCAATTTTGAGTCATTGGCGGGGATTCATAATTGAAAGGGGGAACACACATAATCGGGAATGCATGCCCTTCCCAGGACCACCAGCAGAGAAAGAACCACCTCCCCCCATAAGCATCTACAGAAAACACCAAATTGCCGTGCAGCAGTTATTAACTTGTTATTACAATGGAAACTGGAGTATTGGACACATAGTCCGCATCTAATATGCAAGCATATTAATCAGTAAACCAGAGAACTTTAAAAGAAACGAAACTGCTCTAGTTTAGAGTTTTGTCCGTAAAGAACAAGTCGCTTAAATGTATGCCAACGGCACCGTACCTGAAGGACTGTAACAATAATAGCCGTTTTCTCTTCATACCATCCACCTGGCACTTCAAAAGCAAGAGCAACATATGTGCTCTGACCACGAGAGAAAAGAATTTAGAACTATAGAACTAAATCATATATCCATCTTCATGAAAAAATGTTGCAAAACATAGAAAAACAGCAACGACTCACTTGAGAGTCCGCTTGACAACGATAGTCTCCTCCCACATAAACTGATTTTGGCTCTTCCGGACGCTTCACACCAGGAAGATCTGACAGAAGTGGCTCAGCAATTGAAACTAACTCATCATGATCAACTCCTGATGCCGCAAGGACCATCCTGGGAGCTGTGTAGTTTTCCTAGATGACTCAATGGATGCAAGTGTCAAGGATTTCCTTTCTAACTAATGACAGTATAGATGAAAGGTCAATAAATCTTACAAAAATGAAGTCCTTAAGAATGCTACTGTCCAGTCTTTGTATAGCAGTTTCTGGTGCCATCAAAGGCTTTGCCAGTGCCCCAGAATAGCCAGCAGAATGGAGTGCCTCTAAAACTAAACCTTGAGGATCATTAGAAACTTCGGCTATTTCAGCTTTGATCTTCTGCAGCTGTAATAGAACAAGACATTAAAAAGATGAAAAGTAAACCTGGAGCGCTTAGCTTTAGATGATGGATTACCTGTTCTTTAATCTCCCAATCAAAAAATGCTGGATTCCTCACACTATCAATAAGCACTTCAACCATTTCAGGTACATATGCCTTAAATGCATCATAGGTATAGCACATTTGTTCACGGGAAGCTGACGCGGAGACATAACCTCCAATGGATTCTACCTCACGTACTAGACGCAAATGACTCCTGTTTGTGGTGCTCTTGAATGACATTCTCTCCAGTAGATGTGATGCTCCAGATGAATCAGGTGTTTCATACATAGAACCACAATCAACATACAATCCCACTGTTGCAGCTGGACTCTGCAGTTAAGTCCCTACAAATTACTTTCATGCAAATGTAAAAAGAATGTGACGATGAAACATCTGCAGGCAAAAATAGTGATACCATTGATGTTTCTGAAGCAATTTTGATGCCATTAGGGAGAGTGGTAACTTTTGTCCTAGCTGGCTCTATAAAGTCTGGTAGTGATTGGGGAAGGGTGATGCCTGGGAGAGGGACATCGAGAGTTGGAAGCTGGGATGGCTTCCCCCCAAGAAGCCAACCAAATAAACCACCGGAAGACTGCTTCACGACACTTGTACTAGCAAACCTGCTAGAAGCATGCTGCTGCAAGCACAAAAACAAAATAAATTGTATGGTGAAAAATATCAGGTAACATGAAATAAACTTGTGCGCAAAACACATTAGATGTTGAAGACAGATAACATTCAAAATCAGAACTAACAGGACAAAATTGCAAACCAAATTCACCAGGTGCAAATTTACAAGAACAAAATGTGGCCAGTAAAATATATAGCTCCCTTCAGTCTCAACTAAAGTACAGTTGTCGATGTTCTAAGTATCGATTTTACAGTGTGATGTGTGAGGAAGTAAACTAAACAAGAAAAGACACATGGACACGATGTTTAGACAGGTTTGGGCGTCCCTAAGAAAGGATAACAAACCTACTCATGTGTTCTTATGTTGGATATGTTACAAAGGGTGATGTTCACAGGTTGGGGCGAACAATGGGAACAACTACGTAATGTCAAATGGAATACAAAATGAGATTACATAAGAATTGTCTGTCATCTCATGGTACTAATTATATGGGTCTCTCTAGCGCTCAGTCGAATGAGAATTAGCTTAATTCTCATTCACATGACGTCATCAATCCAAGTTGCAAGTCAAGTTGCAACTCATGATTAGCACGAATCACGAACCAAAACAAATGGTCCGGAGCAGTTGCAAGTCCACTTGCAACTCAGTCGAATGAGAATTAACTTAATTCTCATTCGCATGACTTCATCAAATCTCAGTTGCAAGTTGACTTGCAACTGATGCACGAATCACAAAGCAAATCAAATTGTCCGGAGCAGTTGCAAGTCCACTTACAACAGATGACGTCATGCGAATGAGAACTAAGCTAATTCTCATTCGATTGAGAATTAGCAAAACCGTAATTATATATAGTTAATGAAGTGGGCGCAGTTCCTTGTACGAAGAGATACATGTCAGGTTACAGGTAACAACTGTCTTCTTGTTAGTCATTTCAATTGTGGTGTCACCGAGTGGCAATTCTTTGTCAGTGTCTACGCACATTCATGTCTTGTTAGGACTTATGACACTTGGTCGTGTGAGATGGTTAGGGACATGCATGTATGACAAGTCTGTCAGGCAGATGGAGGGCGCCGATTGTTCCTCTGTTGGACCTGATTAGACTTGAGGTGGACCGAACTAGTCGGAGATTCATTTAACAGGGATACTTGGTCAGATGTCTTGACCAGGCTAACCTTAGGCTATTAACGCGAAGTAAATGGCCCAGATATAATCACCAATAACATAGCCCGACTATATGATTACATTATATGAGTTTATCATTGTTAATGTTTAGGCATTTTATACAATACCACAGATTCATGAAACCGATGCACCAAAGTGTTTTTCGTTTGTGTATCACATATTCAACAGTATCGAGACCAAATCACGTTTTTGTATTTTTTTATTGAACCCTTAACACGTATCAGGGCAACCTAATCCTACACAAACGAATCGTAGCTCCGGCAGCAAAATCACATCCTGCAGATTGCGGTTCTGATTCAGTTGTGGATTCACTAAACAGGTATTTAGATCACCTCACAAAGTTTTCTAAGCAAATGTTGGCCAGAAATCACCTGACATTCTGATAGAACAAACTAATCTGTATCTCTTCTTATATCTACAAATCGAGGAACACGCTCTAGCGCCCGTTCACAATTGATGAAAGCTAGACCAATCGACCATATAAGCTGCACAAGGAGTATCTCGACGAATCAGCGTGTTCGCTTGACGAACGCTGAGAGAAGAGAGTGGGGGAGGGGTACCTTGAGAGCGCGGAGGTGGCTGCCGGCGAGGCGGTACATCGCTGCCGCGGCCTGGGAGCCGGGAAGGCGGGGAGTGGCGATCGGGAGGGAGATCAGGGGGAGCCGCCGAGGAGGTGGGAGGTGGTGTACGACGCGCGTGCGGCCGTGCGGTGTGCTGTTAAGCCCGACCAGATGAGTTGGCGAAACTGGTCAGGATGCCGCAGCTTGAAGAATAGGCAGGCTATCTCGGGCCTACCTGCGACCGGCCCATTATGTTACGCCAGCTATGGGCCTGTTGATCCGAGACGTTTTGCTAAAGAAAATGTCTACATGATACTCCAAAAAAAAGTCTACATAAGAATTGACCAAACTGATCTTTTTTTAAAGTGTGGCAAAAATAACCTCTCCAACAATGTAACCACATCTAACTATTTTGCTCAAGGACAGCTTCTCTGGCATTGCACTTGGCAGGCCGCAATGAGCCTGACTCCCCGCTTAATTCGCCGAGCCGGGGGCGAGCGACGGCGAGGCTGGCCCCTCTGACGTACGAGGACGAGGTTGGCCCTAGCGAGCCACCTCCTCCTGACATCTAGATTAGTTTTTTTTTAAATAGTTGTCGGTTTAGTTTTAAATGTACTGGTAGTTTAAGTGTTGGTTCAAATTTCAATGAAAACGTGTCTTTTTTATTCAAAATTTTGCGAATGTTCATCAAATTCAAATAAAACGTTTTGGGTTTGTGTCTCGCACGTGTCCAATAGCCCCAAAACTAGACACTTTTTGTAGGTGCCGGACAGATTTTTGAGTGTGCCAGTGGAGATGATGCACACATGAACGGTGTCGAGGTGTGCCCCCGGCAATCCCAGAGTCGAGTACCCCAGGTAGATTATGAGGGAGAAGATGTGCGCGCTGGTAGTATCGGACGGCTGACAAGCAAGGATTTACCCATATTCGGCCCCTCATTGTGAGGTAAAGACCTACTCCTGCTTGTCTGATTATGATCATATATGAGGTTACATGGTGGCCGTGATGGCGATTGTGGAGGTGAGACGTGGTTCTCTATGCTATGCCGTGTATGCTATGTCTAATTGTGTCTGGATCCGTTCATGGGGGTGCCCCTGCCTGGCTTTATAAAGGGAGTCAGGTAGGGTTTACAAGAGTCCTAGTAGACTACGACTTGGAGTCCTTGCCTTGTGCTTGAAGTAATTGCTGGGCCACCAGGCGGGTCTTTGTCTTGACTGCACCAGGTATACCAATAATAGGGGACCCGAAGGGTATATCCTCGTCACTAGCCCCCGAGTGTCTGGTCGATTCGAAGAATCGAGTAGAGACTCATAATAGTATGTCGAGTAGGTGCGCCGAGAATGTTGATGACCATGTGATGAACGTATTAGCCATGATTTGAGAAATCCAGTGTATGAAATCCAATAATAATAAATCCGGTGCGGGCTATAGAGAACCCGACTTTGATAAATCCGTGCGGGCTATAGAAAACCCGACTTTGATAAATCCGTGCGGGCTATAGAGAACCCGACTTTGATAAATCCAATATGAGCAATGAAAAACCCCAATTTTGATAAATCCAATATGAGCAATGAAAAATCCAACTTTGATAAATCCAATACGAGCAATGAAAATTCCAACTTTGATAAATCCCATACGAGCTATAGAAAATCCAACTTTGATAAATCCCATATGAGCTATAGAAAATCCAATTTTGATAAATCCAGTATGAGTAATGAAAAACCCGGCTTTGAGGAAAATCATTTGCACTCGAGCCAGTGGCGAGTGCCCTCCCGATGGGAGTAATCGATGAAGCTGTCCAAGGATGTTCTCAACTTGGGCTCAGTTTTCGCATGCCGCATTTTCTGATACTTTTGACTCGGTAATTCGTCGATTGATGTTTTGCATGAACTTTGTTATGTATTTTTGAGTCGAGAATGCCTCGATTGTGCATGCTGAGTCGGAAAGACATCGACTAATGCTTTGTTTATTTTGCCTAGGGATTATGACTTAGTAGGCCTGATTCACTCGCAAATCGAGCTCAGTTAACCGCACATTCGGGTGAAACCATACTAGCCTTCAATCAGATTCGAGTCCCCGGACTCGAATCTGGAACACTTTTGAAGCTTTTGCCTAGGGATATTGACATAGTAGGCCTGATTCACTCGAAGATCGAGCTCAGTTAACCGCACATTCGGGCGAAACCATACTAGCCTTCAATCAGATTCGAGTCCCCGGACTCGAAGCTGGAACACTTTTGAAGCTTTTGCCTAGGGATATTGACATAGTAGGCCTGATTCACTCGAAGATCGAGCTCAGTTAACCGCACATTCGGGCGAAACCATACTAGCCTTCAATCAGGTTCGAGTCTCCGGACTCGAAGCTGGAACATACTCGACAGACTCGACTCAGGCCGTTGTAGGTCTTACTGACTAGTTCTGCAGTTTAACTTTTGATACCTAACGTGTCCGTCAGGATTTTCATCATTTCTGTTGACACGGGAAAATTCAAGGGAAAACACTGTTGGAGCGTCCCTCGGCCCAGCTCGATTGCTCGGCGGGTCTTACCTTTGCATTTGCGTATGCAGCATCCGAAACATCTGTGATTGGCATAGTCCGGGAATTTATGAAGTATGATTCTTTGGTTTTGTGAAATACTTAATGCATTTAGTCGAGTCCGTGGTCGAGTGAATTTCTTACCTTCTTTTGAAATCTATGGGAGCGCGACATTGATACGTCTCCAACGTATCCATAATTTCTGCTGTTCCATGCTTATATTATACCATTTGCTACATGTTTTATATACACTTCATATCACTTTTATGCATTTTTGGGGACTAACCTATTAACAAGATGCCACAGTGCCAGTTCCCTGTTTTCTGCTGTTTTTGGTTTCAGAAAGTTACTTCTGGAAATATTCTCGGAATTGCACGAAACAAAAGGCCAAGTCCCTATTTTTTCAACACGTACACGGAGTCCGAAGGAGAGACGAAGGGGAGCCACGAGGTGGCCAAACCACAGGCCGGCGCGGCAGTGGGCCCCACCACGCCGCCTGGTGGTTTGGGCCCCTCGGGGGTCCGCCGACACCGCCCCTTCGCCTATTTATTCCCCAAGACGTGAAAACCCTAAGGCACCGAGCCTTTCATCCAGAACATATTCGCTGCCGCCGCCGTCGTCAACCCTAACTCGGGGGGTTCTGAAGCTCTTCCCGGCACCCTGCCGGAGAGGGGAATCATCACCGGAGGGCTCTACATCGCCATGCCCGCCTCCGGAGTGATGCGTGAGTAGTTCATCCTTGGACTATGGGTCCATAGCAGTAGCTAGATGGTTGTCTTCTCCACTTGTGCCATCATGTTTAGATCTTGTGAGCTGCCTATCATGATCAAGATCATCTTATTGTAATGCTACATGTTGTGTTTGTTGGGATCTGACTTATATTGATACCTATGTGGAGCTGAATATTATATTATCATGTCTATGTCATTTGTGATCTTGCATGCTCTCCGTTACTTGTTGAAGCCTTGGCCAAGTGAATACTTGTGACTCCAAGAGAGGGTATTTATGCATGATAGTTGGGTTCAACCTCTATTTAACCTGGGATAGTGACAGCAAGTTCTGAGGTTGTAGATGTGTTGTTGCCACTAGGGGTAAAACAGCAATGCTTTATTCAAGGATGAATGTATTGTTTACATTACGCACATTACTTAATGCAATTGTCTGTTGCTTGCAACTTAATACTGGAAGGGGTACAGATGTTAACCGGAAGGTGGACTATTTAGGCATAGATGCATGCTGGATAGCGGTCTATGTACTTTGTCGTAATGCCCAAATGAATCTCATAGTAGACACCACAACTCGCACATGCATGTTATATGCACTTATCAATTGTCAATTGCCCAGCTGTAATTTGTTTACCCGGCAAGTTAGTTATCTTATTGGAGAGACACCACTAGTGAACTGTGGACCCTGGTCCATTCTTTTACATCTGAAATACAATCTACTGCAATCATTGTTCTCTACTGTTTTATGCAAACAAACATCATCTTCCATACGATACGTTTAACCCTTTGTTTTCAGCAAGCCGGTGAGATTGACAACCTCACTGTTAAGTTGGGGCAAAGTAATTTGATTGTGTTGTGCAGGTTCCACGTTGGCACCGGAATCCCTGGTGTTGCGCCGCACTACACTCCTTCACCAACACCTTCGAAGCAACCTCGTTTTCCTACTGGTTCGATAAACCTTGGTTTCATACTGAGGGAAAACTTGCTGCTGCACTCATCATATCTTCCTCTTGGGGTTCCCAACTGACGTGTGACGTTACACGCATCAAGCATAGTTTCTGGCGCTGTTGCCGGGGAGATATTCCCTCGTCAACTTAGCGCTAGCAACACGTTTTCTGGCGCCGTTGCCGGGGAAAACCGAATTGCTTCTGCAAGGGGAGTCTCTCACACCCAATCTCTTTACTTTGTTATTTGTCTTGCTTAGTTTATTTTTATTTAGTCTTGTTTGCTCTCTTTATCAAAAAACACAAAAAAATTAGTTACTTGTTTAATTCGGTTTGATTTTGTTTTTCAAGATGTATGCTCCTGAAGTTGAAGTTTCGGTACTGAAGATGGAGGAATTAGTAAAGGTTTGTCGTTCCGATGTAGGACGACAATAATCTATATTGACTATGAATTATAAATAAGCAGGTCTTGATTTGCATGAGGAGGTTCGGTACTTCAGCTGAGCTTGGATTCGAGCACAAAATTCAGTGATGTCTAGAGGGTTCATAAAGCTAAAGCTGATTTGAGGAAATAGTCACTGCCTATGAGATCCCAACGTGAAATTTTATCAATTAGCTACAAACTCCATCTAGAGATACCTACAATCATGGTTACTACGAAGCTATGTGGAATGATTGTCGACTGAATAGCATGTATCATTAGTATTGTTCTGGGTTGATTTTCCATAAACTTATTATCTGGGCCGTGAATAGAGTAAACAATTTGAATCTTAACTGAAAATAATATGTACAAAAATTATCAGCCTGTATTAGAATTTAGAAAGCAATAATTATCAACCTCTTTTACTCCAAGTACCAACTGTGGTTAGTTAGCTTGAAGTAATGTTAGGCAATCTGCTGAACAAATACAGAAACCGATGTACCTTACCATGTCCAGCTTCAGTTCAGACTTCGGATATATATGCACTATTATTTTGTTTCCATTAAGGTTCACAAGCACTACAATCTTCTGGGAACTCTTTGCAGGTAGCACACACAGAAAGAGATTGCTCCCTCTCAACCCAGCATGCGCCATTCTTGGAAGCAAAGTCTCGACGCCGAAGACCAAAGCTTGAAGCCTTAGCATGACTCAGAAAGAGAAAACACAACTCAATGGATGTAGGTATAGTGATCCCGTGCAGTATGGAAAGTAGATGCAGCCTAACTTATTTGTAATAAACTATTTGTACTAGAAACTTGGATTTTTTTTATGAGACACTTGGATTTTTAGTGTTATAGATTATGTTATGTGTAATGTTTGTCCAAATATACTCCGTGGGGTGTACCTATAATTGATGCTTGCATTTCGTAGGCTGAAAATAGGCAGCATGGTTAATAGTGCTCCAATAAGCTTTTGCTTTAACATTTTACCCGTCAATGCCAGATTTTTCAATAGATTATCTTATACTTAGTTGCAACTGAAAGCACTGACATTGTGATCTATTATTGATTGTGAGCAGGTTTTATGCTGTGGAAGTAGGGCTGGAATTCGAGGAGCCGAGCAAGCTCGGCTCGACTCGACTCGTTCAAACTCGGTCGACTGGCGAGCTACTCGAACTCGGCTCGTTCAACAAAATGAGTCCAAAAGTTAAGCTCGGCTCGACTCGGTGAACTCGCGAGCTACTCGCGAGTAGCTCGGTAAAAAAGACAACAAGCCAACTTGAGCTGCGACGGACGCCGGTGATGCCGCTTAGAAACAGCCTTCTTCCCTTGCTGCGGTGGTCGGAGGGGACGACGGCGGGCTATGGCCGGCGGGGACCTAGTGGCTGGAGGGGACGGCTGCGGACTATGGCCGGCGGGAACCGTGGGCTATGGCCGGCCGAACTGCGGGGACGACGGTTGCCGGAGGGGACGGCGGTGGGCTATGGCCGGCGGGGACAGAGCGGTGGCGGGCGGTGGCTAGCGGGGGGATTGGGGAGGTTGCCGGCGGTGGAGGAGAGGTCGTACGCCGACGGCGCCTCTCCTCAGCGACATGAGACTAACGGGAGTAACGAGGGCAATCCCTTCGTGCGTGGTGACCTAGGGTAGGCTCGATGCGTGGGTGGGCTTGGCAGCAGATTTGCTAGTTGGGCTGCTTGGTTAATTGGGCTAGATAGGAACCTACATAGTATTTTTTTTAGATTTTTATTTTAAGCGAGCTAAACGAGTTACTCGGTAACTTGGCTCGAAAAGCTCGAACTCGTTTAGTCACAAAATTCAAAACTCGGCTCGGCTCGTTTAATTTCGAGTTCGAGTCGAATCGAGTCGAGTCGCGAGTTACTTGTTTAACTCGCGAGTTTCGAGTTTTAATTCCAGCCCTATGTGGAAGTTATTGAAAATATGTGGCTTTTGTCTGTGGATGCTGCGGTGAGGACTAAATTGGAGAGGACCATGGCATCAGAGTGCTACACAGCTCGACGCGGTTCATGGGACTAGGAGCTGAGGCCATCTCCAGCCGTTGTGCCCCCCAGGGGCCAAAACGCCGCCTTTTCTGGGCCGCCGCGGCGCGAAACGGCGCGAAACCGAACCCTGGGGGGCGTGTTTACCAGCCGTGAACCGCCCAGCCGGCGATGCGGCCTAAAAGAAAGGCCGGCCCTTTTTTGGCATACAAATTCACACATAGAAATAATGTAACATACAAATTCACACATAAATAAATAGTTTAACGTACAAATCCATACACAAATAAATAGTTCAACAATACAAGCAAATAAAACAAATCGTACTAGGCATTGGCATCGTCATTATCGGCATTGCCATTGCCCTTGCGCGCCCACAAGTGCTGCACCAGATCATCCTGTAGAGCTAGATGTGTTCCAGCGTCTCGAATCTCCCGGTGCGTGGTGAGGAAGGCTGTCCATGATGCCGGCACCTGGTGATCAACCTCTGCAAGAGGACCCTGACGGTAGTATGGTGCACTTGTCAAACTGTCAGGCACCGGGTGATCCCGCTCACTCTCAATAATCATGTTGTGCAAGATTACACAACACTGCATCACCTCCCACATGTTGGACTTCGACCAAGTCATAGCTGGGTACCGGACAACAGCGAATCGAGACTGCAGCGCGCCAAATGCCCGCTCAACATCCTTTCTGCAAGCCTCTTGGCACTTGGAAAACCAAGCCTTCGCGCTTCCTGGCACAGGGTTGGAGATGCTCTTCACAAATGTTGCCCACCTGGGGTAGATGCCATCTGCAAGGTAGTAGCCCTTTGTGTACTGGTGACCGTTGATCTCGTAGTTCACAGGGGGAGCATTGCCTTCGACAAGGTCGGAAAAGACATCCGAGCACTGCAAGACATTGATGTCGTTGTGAGTTCCTGGCATACCAAAGAATGAATGCCAAATCCACATATCATATGAAGCTACGGCCTCGAGAATCACGAGCACTCTCCTTCCTTTCCCTTGTACATCCCCTGCCACTTGAATGGACAGTTCTTCCATGCCCAATGCATGCAGTCGATGCTACCAAGCATCCCAGGAAAGCCTCTTGCTTCATTCTCTGCGAGGAGGCGAGCAGTGTCTTGCGCATTGGGTGATCGCAAGTACGTTGGGCCAAAGACTGCAACCACTGCCCGGCAGAAATAGTTCAAGCACTCCAGGGCCGTGGACTCGCTCATGCGCAGATAGTCATCATGTGAATCTGCGGGAGCACCATATGCAAGCAACCTCATGGCCATCGTGCACTTCTGAATTGAGGTAAAGCCTACCGTGCCGGTGCAGTCCTTCTTCAATTTGAAGTAGGGGTCGAACTCCCGGATGGCGCGCATGATCCGGAGGAAGAGCTCGCGGTTCATCCTGAACCGGCGCCGGAACACCTTCGCGTCCTGCGTAGGATTGTTGGCGAAGTAGTCGGAGTAGAGGATGCAGTAGCCCTCGTACCGCTGCCTTTGCTTGCTCTTGCGGCGCCCGCGCGTCGATCCAACACGACGCGACCCGCTGTTGACGAGCAAGCCGGCGAGACAGGCCAAGACCATGAGGTGTTCCTCGTCGTCGATGTCGGCCTGATCTTCCTCGTCGAAGAGCTCGGCGAGCATGTCCTCGTCGTCGGAGTCCATGCCTTGGGTCGGGCGAATCGCCGAACACCTTGCGGGCGGGGTGGCCGCGCTTCGCTCCGAGAACGGCCCAGCCGGCTAGATCGCGGCGGAGGAGAGTGGGCGGCGCCGGTGACTGCGCGGGGGCTCGACGGGGGGTTCCTAGCTGCTCGACGGGGCGGGGCTCGAAGGAGGGTGGTGGCGGCGACGGCGAGGCGACGGCGAGGTGGACAGAGGGAAAGGCGAGTCGGGGTGGGAAAAAGGCTTTGTCTCGCCGACAGCGCTGCCCCACGCGTGCTTCTCATTCCGCCGGCCTCCCCAGGCCGAACCCAGTGGGCTGGGTTTCGCCTGGGTGCGCCGGCGCTTTTTTCCGCCGAAACGGCGCTAACTGGGCTTCTGGGGGGGGCGAGTGGTAGAAAAATGGCGCTTTTCGGCTGGCGCGGCGCAAAAAAGGCCTCCTGGGGGGCTCTGGGGGGGACGGCTGGAGATGGCCTGAACCTGTGCAGACACATGAGAGCATTACTTTCAAGCTAGAGGCACCGTCAGTGTAAGAGAACCTAAGGTGTTGCAGACCAGCTAATGTCCTGCTGATTGCTTTAGTTCTGGACTGGTTCAGATGAAGAACAGTCTGTATGTTTGCCCCACAAAGAAAATAGCTGTTTGTATGAGTCAAGGTATGCAATCCACTGGATTGCTTCACTTCCGGATTGGCTCTTATAACATGGTTATTTGCTTTGACCGATACTTCGTGCATCATGTATGAACTGCTATCTTTATAAGTGAGATCACTTCCTTCTGTAATCAAGAACAATGAAATCTACTAAACCCGATAAAAGAAACACATGGGAGAATATCACACATGCTCTTGTGCCCCAGTAACTCTTAAGATGAGGGCAATCAAGTCCCGGAAGCATAACGGTTTTCCTGATGTCAAAATAATATGAAAAAAGTTAAGGAATACCAATATCCATCCATCTTCTATGTGACATGGGCAAAGGATATGTTTTGTAACTTGTGTGGAAATATTTCAGATGTACAATCAAATTAATTAGCCTTGGACTGTGCATACACAGAAAAATGGTCCGACCCAACAATGTTTTGGTTTAAAAAAGTTGCTGATTATAATCATATCACAAGAACTTGTAGCTACAGTGGAATGAGGTTCTATATGATTTATTGTTACTACACTACACAGATCTCCATGGTAGTGTAACTATCTTGCCTTTTTAAGAGAAAGTTTCTCCTTGGTCTTGATACTAGTTGAATTTCGGTGCGGCGACACGCCGCACCCGTGTAGTTGTTAATTGTGGGTTTTTTTTGTAAATATAATTAGTGAAACAAACTGTTATTACTCTAAAGCCAATTGTGTGTGCTGAATGAGATGAAATGTAGTAGATCCTGCTCTTCAATATGGAACAATGCATGGACAATGCATGGACAGTGACAATACACTTCAGGAATATTTTTCAAAAAACACAGTATGGAACAACTTATATTTTATTACCAATTTCATGTGATAATATGTAAAGCTAAAATGATTTACATTGGAGAATAAGCAAAGATCTTTGACAGCAAGACATGCATAGTTAGCCATCGATACAACTCCAGAAATTCAACACTTCAGAATACTCAGAACATGAGAAATGAAATATTCGAATAGATAGATTCAGTTTTACAAACCAGTTTCACTTTCAATTGTTCCTGTTCTCCCATATTCAAAGCATCCTCGTCAAATTTTATTCCTTCTCTCATCTGCCAACAATCAACAATCACATAAGGGAGGAAGAACTCACACATGTCAACTCATAGGAAGCGTGAAAACTTGTATAATTGGAAAGCATGTAGATAAGAATAGTTATGCGTAATGATAGTATGAGGGCATGCATACCTAACCAAAGCTTCATCATGAACCTCCCCTGCTCTCCGCCTCATCTACCAAGAAAATTGAGCATGTAAAAAAAAAGAATACACATGGGAAAAGGTCCACAGTAAGATGCGTATCGTCTAAAGCATCCAAATAATTCTACAACATAAGCAGTCATGAGAAAATATTAATATCTTCTATAAATATTACATTCTCATGCAGTAGGTACCAAATATTTTTTTATAGCTAAATACCTTGAAATACTTTCATTTAGCATGCGCGCAATCCTCAGGTATAGGTTTTGATTTCGGAAGTAATGGTTGGCTCAGCTTCAAATATGCCACTATCTCCTATACTGAAATATTTGTTGAACCCTTTAAACCACTAACATCTTAAACCATCTCATGCAATATGCTAAATTTTGTCCTATACATGTGAAGCTTGCTTATACACATTGTGTCGCTCTCACTAATTAGCTCGTACAAATTCTCACCTCTTAGCTCTCTAATTTTAATCCTTCTTTCTATTTTCAAACACTTCCTTCTATAATCTAATGCAAGAAGCACACATATATCAGCATGACAGTAGTCATGATATTTCTATTTGCTACATTCCTTCGTCGGCATCTCATACTTAAAGGGAGCGGAGCCATAATACTGAAAAGTGAAATAAAAAAGGACATATGAAAAAGAATTCCAGGCTGCATGAAAAAGGATTCGAAAGTGTAACAATTAAAAAGAAGGAGATATCATCCAACCACAACTTTTCAAGTATGATAAGAAATTACTACACATCAGAGGTGAATATAAAGAGTTAAGTATATGCTTAGTGGACCATAAACACATTAGATCAGGCGTGTTGTTGATAAAAAACAACCAAAACATAACAGATAATGGCATTTAAGAACAAAAACGACCAGATCATGTTGTTTCTAATAGGCTAATAGCTATGAATGCACTGCAGTCTAATATCTATGTATAGATCTAAATAGGACCATCTCATCAAGCAAAATACATGTCATATTGGTACAGAGATACTATTGAGTTTCAGTAAATAGTGCAGTTACAGATTACAGTAGCTTATTTTGTACAGTGATGTAAGAGAAGTTTAAATAGAGACGTCAAGTAAATTAAGATGCAATGTAATGACTTACTATCTAGAGTATATTGGCTTGCCCAAAATGCTAATCTTGAAGATTTTTTTTTTCTTCTTCTTCCATGAAGCCGAAGCATCATCCCGAAACATATCAACTGCATTGGTTGTGCATGTCAGCACATTCCGGCACGGAGGCTCCCGAAGAACATTCAATGGATTGGGTGACCTGAAATCACATAACACACACTTTAGTCTAGTTACTGGACCTGCATAGAAACTGTCGGCATGAAAAGTATTTCCATATATTAACTAACAGAAGCATCTGAGTAATTTTTAGTTCCTACATTTATAGTCAAAATATCATGCAAAAACAGATCATGCGCTCTTGGTGTGAAATTTTGTTGTCGGGTTGTTTTAACAGATCATGTTAAAATGAAATCTTTGCAAAGAAGTCTTGGTACAATCAGATTCAACCAAAGTTTATCAATAAATCTAAACTGGATAAATAAATACAAAATGTGGCTGCATGTTTCATTTATTAGAGAGAAAAATATGGCAGGAGAGCAATTTCATGATGCCAACAGAGCACTTATAGCAGAAGAAGTCACACTGAAGAATTGTTGCAAGAATATTAGCCATTGCAGGGAAGGATGGACTGAGATCCTACACACTCAACTATAAATTTATATTCTTACACACATCAATTCTTAAATATTAAAAGCAAAAGTAATTAAGAACATAAAATGTTTGCACTTTTTATATTCAGTAGAGCTTAAAATTGTATATAGTGGCTTATCACATCACTAACCATCATAGATTTAGGCGATGCAGATTCAAATCTAGGCCAAGGTTTGTGAAAAATAATTGTGGTCCATTCAAACGTCTACAAAGTTATTATCTGGCTGCATCACTTATGAGGATGGAGGGAGCAACACCTCTAAAGGGAAGGAAGTTACATAACATTAATAGCTTGATTACAAAGCCTGCAGCTTTATTTTCTCTCAGCAGCAAAGAAGAAAAACAATAGCAAAGAAGAAGACAACACATAACTGCATGATGGACAACACTATTTCCATTTTATTCTCACCATTCCTGCAGGAAACCTCATGCCAAATCCGTTCAAGCAACACCAAACTGAACAATATAATGCACGACTCATGTATAATGTAAAGAGCTCCTTGGCAGGGCTTATCCACATGCATGATAAGATCAGAAATTACATTGAGGTGCACCTGCAATGACATAAACAGTAGTATTAGAAACATACACATGGTTGGATCTGAATCATGTCTCTATCCGATACATTTTAGAAGGAAAGAATGAAACATAATACTTAATCTGGCTTTCTAGAAACTGTAAACCAAAGGATATATGCATGCAATCAGTAGTAACATTTAGTATTTGTTGAACAATAGAGGGAGAGAAGTCCATAAAAAAACAAAGAAACCATAGCTAATGATATTCAGATTCTTCTATGCTTGTTAAACTTGAAGTGATAACCAACTTGAGAATATATTTTAGCACAGCTGAACCAAGTTCCCCGGAGCAATACAAAGATATAGTAAGCACTGTTAACTTGTTTTGCAGCTAAGCAAATAGATTGAAGAAATAATCACACAAAAGACACAAAAATATAGACTTATCGCTTCTTTGGCCTAACAATAATTCATTTCATTGAGCTAGCAGCATTTATACAACAAATGTAAATGCTCTACTGTGAACCTTTAGAGGACAAAATGCACATATCTAAATGGTCATATAGATCTCGCACTGGCCGACATTCTCGTAGACACAAGAAATGACAACCAATTGAGCTGTACAATAGAAATGACAAAAAAGCGAAGTAATAAAAATTAGGTACCTGAGAAATAGTCAACCACCATTCCCATAAACAGCACTGGTACATTTTTGTCTATGGAAGCTTCATATAAAGATCGCGCATTAAAGCTCTCGGCTTAGGTCATGATATTTCTACGCCATTGATATGTATTCTAGATCATACAGTAAAATTCAAATTGACTAACTCCCACAACTTGCTATTAATATGGATTCTAGATAATTGACAGTAAAACTCAAATTCAGTAACTCCCAAAACTATTCGCATTAGACATTCTAGGAAAGTTAATGTCAATATGGCAAAGTTAATATTTGTCAGTTGACGGACCTCAATGCAAGGTTATATAAATGAATATTTCTATGTTTTTGACTGACCTGTACACCAAAGAATAGTTTTTGGTCGAATGGTTCATACACTTAATTTATCAGCAATAGCAGTTATGCACAGTATAGCAAAACACACTATTCCCATATCTGGAACTTACTTCATTGTAGAAAACTAAGAGTGTCCTCTTGGTGGCTTGAAGTATGGCACGACAAAGCACAACTGGTACACATACATTGACAATTGTGGCCCAGGAGTGAGACGGTTAGTTCTCATGGTCGTACTAAATTCAGTTTGAATATCAACTTCTTAATTCTTTCAAAAGTATGCCCTCTCCACTCATACATGAACTGACCATCGTGATCAGATGCCTGAAACAAAACGCAGCACCATGAAATGTTCCAGCTCAATACTGACCTACCAATTCTTCTCACAAACTCGGCTGCATAGACATGAAAGATCAAACAGCCCTAAATAAGTGACATGCAAGCAATTTTTGCAGACTGCTAAAGCCTGAAAGAAGCCTCCAGTTAGGAGTTCAGATTTTGAGCTGCTGATAGCCATCAGCATTAAAGAATGAAGGACAAAGGTAAAATCATGGAATGTTAAGGTATCGAAAAAAATTCTAGCATTTCTCGTACGACAAATTTGGCAGAGGCAAGAACTGAAGATTAAGTGGAACTGTCGTTCAACGCCGCGTTGAGGGAATGTTATATGATAGTATGAGCAGTCAGCGTGCAAAGGAGATAATGAGCTGATTGAAAAAAATCTTTCGGGACTTTATCAAGGCATGTTTCATCGAAGAACAACCTTTATCTCTGAATCTCATTGCTATTTTCACCTGACAATCAATCACCTAGAAGTATCAAACGTATCTATTGTCCAACTACACCAAGTGCAATCTGCGTCTCTCAGTAACCAAGTATTTTGTGCGATTCAAACACACAACAGCAAGAAATTTGTTAAGATAAGTATATTTAACTGTATCGGGACTTTATCAAGGCATGTTTCATCGAAGAACAACCTTTATCTCTGAATCTCATTGCTATTTTCACCTGACAATCAATCACCTAAAAGAATCAAACGTATCTATTGTCCAGACAGATAGCTAGAAAAAATTCCAGTAAATGAACCTGTAGAAGAATATGACAGTAAAGAAGGAACCATGACCAGAAAAAAAAGTGGAACCAAACTGTCACCTGTGTATATCAGTACCTAGATTAGGTCGAGTAGAGTGACTGCAAGGGATTTAGCATGAACTCACCTGTATATATCAGTACCTAGATTAGGTCGAGTAGAGTGATGGCAATGGATTTAGCATGAACCTACAGGCAGTGTGCACTCCCATCTATTTGGAAGAAAGCTATAGAAAAACAACACACACAAAGAGAGAGAACATGGAACCTGTGAACAAAGGAGAAACATGTTTGCTAAAAACATTAAGGCAACGAAGAAAAAATATCTAATACTACCTCCGGTCAGATAAGTTTGTCGCGGAACAACACAACGGTAGTACGAAATTCTGCATCACTCGCGACAATCAATACTGACCGGAGAGAGTACATCATTTCAGTCAAGAGTAGAAACCTGAGCTATAAACTGATTTCCAAAATGATAGCATACAAAGGCTGAATCTGTACGAAATTAACAACTACATGGACTTAAATCTGAGAATTATTATTTGATGTAGTTTCAAACAACCTAGCACAAATATAGTTTCCCATTAATGTCTCCTCTATTTAGCAATAATAACTTGAATAGGTGAGTCACATAACCGAGAGAGAATAATATTGACTTGAATGAATATTACATAGATAACTCTTCCCCTTCAGCCCATTTGCCTTTTCATGGAACAACTTCTGCAATTAAAAAGAACCTGGACAAACAAACATAAAGGATTAGGGTACTTATTAAAACTAAAAGAGAATACTGCAAGAATGAGATAAATCTGTAGGGCCAATTGCAAACCTGCGTCCTAGCATGGTGCTGCCAATTGGTCGCAGAGATACGTGAGGAAAGACACGACCAATCATATGCACATGCTAGAATCGAATATATGCAAACCTTCTCTTGAATCTCCCAACGATCTTCTTTAAATTGGTTCATGAGAGAGAGAAACCTGTAGATCCCGGATGCAGGAAAAGGAGAGGTGAGAAGTTGGTCTGCTGCTGGCCTGCGCCCTCAGCGATGAAGAAGAGGAGGCTAGACGATTGTGCTAATGGCCAGTGTAGTCCTCGTGCTTCTATGTGCAGCAAAAAAAGGTGTGGATGAGGAGACGAAGCTTGGCCACCTGCTCTGCGCGATGAAGCAGAAAAGCAGCCGGCCGCCTCGCTCCAGGCATGCTCCGCCCAGCGGCGCCCCCTCCGGCGTACTTCTCCTCCCGCTGGTCGTCCCGTCCCCGCGCCTCCCGCGTCAGCCCGGGCCGGCCTTCTCCCACGTACTGGCCGCGTCGCCTCGTCCCTCCGCTGTCCGAGCAGCGGCAGCTGCCCCAGGGCCTCCCGTGCGTGCCGCCCTCCGACCCGTCCGCCTCGCTCCGGCCGCCATGGTCCGCCCGGCGCTCTCCCTCCGGCGTCCTGCTCCTCACGCTGCTCGTCCTGCCCGCGTCTCCCGCGTCGTCCGCCGCCTGGGAGAGAGGACGGGTCGGCGGCGGCGGCGGCGGTGGAGTGGATGCGGGCGCATCGGGGAGGAGAGCTGGGATGGGGAAGCCGTGGCTGTGTTTTCTTCTGTGGCACCGCTTTGACTCTTTTTTTTTTGTGCAACGTGAGGCTGACAGGTGGGGCCCACCGCGGAACTGTAGATTTCTACAGTACAACTGTAGCTAAGCCACAGTAACTCGAGCGCGGAGAGGCCGAGGATTTGTACAGCTTTTATATAGTTAGTAATTAGTTTTTAAAGTTAGAAGAATGAAAACTGTATATGGTTATTTGTTTTGCTGGTTGATCACCTGGGCAAATTCTTGCATAAAACCATCTTCAGTGTGACCTGTTGCATCCCGATGAACTGGCTGAGCATAACAAGTTTCCATGTACGGCAGTTGCTTTTTAAGTTGATGCTGGCTCTGACCTATAGTTAAACATCTTTTCTATGACATGAATATCTTTCTCAAGTTTCTAAACAACTGCCGTCAGATTGGCATAATCTAGGACGTTGTATCTTGTCATCCCACCCTTAGACGAACTTGTGCACCCATCACCCATTCTCCGAACACAGCTCACATGTTCACGCAATATTTGCTTTGAGTTAGACGGTCTTCAGTAAGAGCCGAAGATACTTGAAGAGCAGCTGGTGAAGATTAACTTGAAGGGTATCCTTATTATCAATTAATAGCCAAGCTGCCGTAAATGCACAGAAATCTGATTCTATAGGTGTTAATATGTTAAATCTACTTCGCTGAATGCTTCATCTTCCTCTAGTAGTATTGGAAGCAAGGTTAAGTATGTGCGTCTACTTTCAGACTTAACACAGAGATACAGTGGAAGTATTTTAGGGGAGCTACTGGACGTGCTTAAAGCATTGAGATGGGAGGAGGTGAGCGACAGAAATACGGTGACTACACAGAGATACAGTGGAAGTATTTTAGGGGAGCTACTGGACGTGCTTAAAGCATTGAGATGGGAGGAGGTGAGCGACAGAAATACGGTGACTTAAGCGAGAGAAGTGTATTTTACCATGTAGCTATGTAGAAGCTACACTGAATAAAACTAATTCAGTTGCAATGTACATTTTGATGTTTTTTTGTATTTTTATTAAAGGACACTATTCTATGTTTAGGAAAGTTTTATTTATCTCTCTAGCAATATAAAATGATGAGGTCAATGTATGTCATCAGTTGAAACGTGAAATGTGCTTTCCATCAATACCGATAACGTGGGCTGGAGAGATAGAGTAGATCGAGAGTAGAAATGGACACCTGCAAGATGTATAATTAGTTCCGTAGCATGCTTTCTATCTATGTATGTATAATTAGTTTCATAGGTAACAAATATTATGATGCTAGAAAAGACACCAGCAAGATGTTTTTTCCTCGCTCCATAGCAATGGACAGCTATTTTAGCTATAGCTAACAATATACATTATGTAAACTTAGTAAATTGACACAAATCTGAAGTCATACATCTCTGAACAAAATTAAAATATCATAAATATGACCATCACATTATTGGAAATACACAAAATGTTGTCACAAGTTAGAAAAAGAGACAAATTTGATAGCACCGCCTCCAAATGTGCATGGCGCTAGAATATGTTTTTCCCGTTGCAACGCACAGGCAATTAACTAGTAGTCACAAACATTCAGATATACACTAGATCTTCTTCTTCTACTACAGGTTTTCTATTTTGAAAAAATCAATATTGGGTATAAAATAGGATTTATATTGTTTAATGAAAAAAACTATGATGAAGAGCTGATGCGGTAGCTTTCGTTGCACAAATAAACACTATGATGTTAGTATATGTACTTTCAGCTTCATGTTCATCCAACTAGATGCAGCCAGTAACGGGTGGATGCTGAATATTGTCTTTACATGAATGATGTCTCTCATTCGTTGCATACATAAAACTAAACCATGAAAACGTTGTCCTCCTAAATATCCAAGTAAATTTAAGTGAAAGAAGCTATTGCCAGGAGATACACGTGTTTCCACGCATCTAATGTGACTGGAACATGTCATGCAGAAATTACACAATAGAATTTCGCTCACTTTGAATGAAATTTCCAACTAACAGACTCGCAGCTTGGGACATGAATAACTGCAAAACAAACATTTTAGTAAACCATGGGACCGCAACTGAAACAATATTGCACAATCTTATAAGTTTTCTTGAAAAAGAAACACTGTTTAGTATCAACATACCATCGCCCCATGATGCCATTGTAAGGGGTGAAGAAATAATGTTCTTGGCAGTTGAAGAAATATCATCCAAAGTGATTGCTTCAAGATCCTTCAAGAAGTGCTCAATGGGTTTCCTGCAGTGTAATGAAAGTTGATCACTGAGATTCAAAAGCAAGGAAGAAAAGCTAAAACGGTACATTATCCATATGATAGAGATCAAGTGCTGACTAGAGAACAGAAAAATGTAGACAATGTCAGCATGCAATATTTTCTGCGTCAATATTACCATAGCAAAACAGTGATGTCGATTGTATATGTAAACTCAGACAAGTAACAGCTATAATGTGGTAGAATGACAATAGTAAAACTGATATATAGATCGCATAAACAACGCAGTTGCCAGCTAGAATGGAGTGAGAGATAAATTGTGCTACCTTACCAACAACCTGAGGACTCTGATACTAGGATACCAATATAGTGAAGTGAGCTTCATTTAGCTTCAGTATAAACACAGGGCAACTCCACAAGATAGATATAACAGAAATAACAGCATGGAAATTCTATATATATCCCAGATGGCCCAACAAGACTTGTCCCAACTCTGCAAAAGAATAACTGCAAACTTTCCCAGCTCATTTAGCTTCTAAGGCCACCTCAAACTTGGTACACCAAGCCATTTCATCCAGATCGTGACCAATTTCACCCAGATCGGGACTAAAAGTTTCTTGCCGATTCAGTCATTGCAGCTATTTTCCGTACAAGGGCCACATAAATTTTCAGTTTCATTTCAGCCAAGAACCTAACGGACCAACCATCAGGCTTTTATACAGGAAATATATGATGTCAACTGTCAAACTTTCCCATAGATTTCATGGACTAGATGGCACCTTACCCCGTCAAATACCTATGTATCCCCTTCGCTATTAGAAGGCTTCCGAGTGAGGCCTTCCAGCCTCTAGTAGACCAACTTGCGACCAGCTCCCGACCTGGAAGGCTTCCATGATGGCTAAGGCTGGTCGCCTAGCACTTGTCAGACGGTGCTCGCGGTAATCCCACTTCACCAGCTCATGGTGTTGAGCCTCAGTGAGAAGGCTCTCAAGAAGGTGGAGAAGATCCTTCGCTTTGGGTGGGCAGGGCGGTGGCCAATTGTGGCCACTGCCATATCAACTGGTCCAAGGTTTGTCGCCCACTGCAGTATGGCGGATTGGGTATACCTGACCTTGCCCGCACGGCGATCAGCCTTCTCGTCTGTTGGCTTTGGAGGATGTGTATCGATCCCTGCGACCTTTGCAGTTCTCCAGCGTTGAACGGCAGGTGTTCGACGCATCCACCATGATGGTGCTTGGCCACCGCCCTGCCAACTGCTCTCCTAGTTTAGCTCGTTGGGGTTGAGTTGTATGGTGTGGTGTTCGTCCATTCTTGGACTTGTACATAAACCTTCTTTTCTATCAATGCATCAGAATGCAATGCTTTTTACGTTTTCACGGAAAAAATATAGTAATTTTTTAATTCTTCTCAGGAAAAAACATATAAGTTGGAGGAATCTTTCTCCTAAAATGGGACTGCAATTTTTAAACAAGCACAGGTAAATGGCTATTAAAAGCTAAAACGGAAGACAAGGTAACACAACATAAACTGCAAGTCAGACAGTAATAAGTAATAACTACCTAGTTTGGTCAACAAAGACTATATATGATTTCCCATATCTTAAATGATACTAGTGGGGATGTTTGGTTCCCAGCAACACTTTGCCAAACATGCCCTAAGGCTTGGCAAAGTGTGGCTGCGAACCAAACAGCCCCTCATACATGGCTAGTGCATGTGGAAGATTAACACTGGGGAATGACTTTATAGCTAAGTTGGCAATGCTTGTGTAGCCATACCTTTCGCCATAAGACAAAATCTGTCTCCCGATGTCTTCACAAGCTACAGCCTGCAATGAATCATACAGTTTATCAAGGATATAATACTTATTTCAATCCTAAATAGACATATTTTAGAATGCGCAGTTAAAGTTTCAGAATTTGATCACTACTAGACACAAAACTTTTATTATTTGTCACATGAAAATGATATTAGCAGATCATCAAGATAATTTCCATAGCATACTGTTTTATATAGTTTTCCATTAACACATAATTAGAAAAAATAATAATGGTCAAATGGGTGTACTAGAGTTGAAGGCCTCTCTGGGAACAAAGGGGGGCTGAATTAATAGTAAGCCCGAAGGATTCAATTAGGTGTTAGGAATGCATACTCTTGATTCCAAGTTCATCAAAACTGCAGACTTGGTCGCCCGTTTAGCTCGATCAAGCTCTTCTTGTGTAACTAAGTAAGAACACAGCCAAGTGGAAAGATCAATAAGTTGTCAATATGGATGATTACTTACAGCTAATGATGTCAAATAAGATGAAAACCATTTCCAGGAGTAGCAACTTCAAGAAGTTCTCCGGCTACCAAATCCACAGCCTTCGAAGCAAAATCTGGGCTCTGACATTGATCGGAGGACATAAAAGCATGTTAGATACAGCTATATAGCAGGAAATGTAAGTAACAGAATGTTTGAATCCGTGCATAATTGTGAAACTAGATCACACTCACGCAATCTTTATCCATTTTGTAGCACCATGAGAAAAAGTAAACAACAAACAGAATATAAAGTAGAGACATATAAGGAGACACGGCAAGTCCTTACTGAACCTTTACACATTCTTTATATGGTTTGTGTCCCAAGGAGAAGTAGAGTGTGAAAATAGTGGTACAAAATGTTGGGATGAAAAAGTGATAAGGTGGAATGGAGGTAAGATGAACACAGACATGTCAAACGGCTGAAATTAGGAGCAGGCTACATGCCTCTTTCGTATGCACAATTCTAACTGGATGCCCCCAGAAAAGCTCGATGGTTAGCTTCCGTTATTGCTAAAAAGTATCAAAAGTTTCCACTCTTTCCCTACTCAAGCTGCTCTTGCCTCTAGGTTGGCTAGAAAGGCCTTTAATAATTGTTCGGCTCCAATTTTTCTCTATGAGTAACAAGTTTCTTTGACTTGTGTTGTTACCATGTTGTCTTATTTCATGTAAGACTAATTACCACTGTACATTTAACCCAGTACGCAGAAATGGTAAAAGAAACCACTTAGCTACCATACCAGCTATTTCCACAAAACAGCACAGAGTTTTATTCACATTCTGAAGTTCAGAAGTAAGAAATGAAGGGTAATTTATGTCTGGAGATGCTTACAGTTATTGCATGAATGCCAAAAAGACCAGAATGGTTGTAGATACTGTTGAAAGCAGAGAATGATTCAATCTGATGGTAGTGGTTTAATATCCTGAGATCTGCAGGTAAAGCGGCATCAGTAGAGTGAATTTCAATTTTGAGTCATTGGCGGGGATTCATAATTGAAAGGGGGAACACACATAATCGGGAATGCATGCCCTTCCCAGGACCACCAGCAGAGAAAGAACCACCTCCCCCCATAAGCATCTACAGAAAACACCAAATTGCCGTGCAGCAGTTATTAACTTGTTATTACAATGGAAACTGGAGTATTGGACACATAGTCCGCATCTAATATGCAAGCATATTAATCAGTAAACCAGAGAACTTTAAAAGAAACGAAACTGCTCTAGTTTAGAGTTTTGTCCGTAAAGAACAAGTCGCTTAAATGTATGCCAACGGCACCGGTACCTGAAGGACTGTAACAATAATAGCCGTTTTCTCTTCATACCATCCACCTGGCACTTCAAAAGCAAGAGCAACATATGTGCTCTGACCACGAGAGAAAAGAATTTAGAACTATAGAACTAAATCATATATCCATCTTCATGAAAAAATGTTGCAAAACATAGAAAAACAGCAACGACTCACTTGAGAGTCCGCTTGACAACGATAGTCTCCTCCCACATAAACTGATTTTGGCTCTTCCGGACGCTTCACACCAGGAAGATCTGACAGAAGTGGCTCAGCAATTGAAACTAACTCATCATGATCAACTCCTGATGCCGCAAGGACCATCCTGGGAGCTGTGTAGTTTTCCTAGATGACTCAATGGATGCAAGTGTCAAGGATTTCCTTTCTAACTAATGACAGTATAGATGAAAGGTCAATAAATCTTACAAAAATGAAGTCCTTAAGAATGCTACTGTCCAGTCTTTGTATAGCAGTTTCTGGTGCCATCAAAGGCTTTGCCAGTGCCCCAGAATAGCCAGCAGAATGGAGTGCCTCTAAAACTAAACCTTGAGGATCATTAGAAACTTCGGCTATTTCAGCTTTGATCTTCTGCAGCTGTAATAGAACAAGACATTAAAAAGATGAAAAGTAAACCTGGAGCGCTTAGCTTTAGATGATGGATTACCTGTTCTTTAATCTCCCAATCAAAAAATGCTGGATTCCTCACACTATCAATAAGCACTTCAACCATTTCAGGTACATATGCCTTAAATGCATCATAGGTATAGCACATTTGTTCACGGGAAGCTGACGCGGAGACATAACCTCCAATGGATTCTACCTCACGTACTAGACGCAAATGACTCCTGTTTGTGGTGCTCTTGAATGACATTCTCTCCAGTAGATGTGATGCTCCAGATGAATCAGGTGTTTCATACATAGAACCACAATCAACATACAATCCCACTGTTGCAGCTGGACTCTGCAGTTAAGTCCCTACAAATTACTTTCATGCAAATGTAAAAAGAATGTGACGATGAAACATCTGCAGGCAAAAATAGTGATACCATTGATGTTTCTGAAGCAATTTTGATGCCATTAGGGAGAGTGGTAACTTTTGTCCTAGCTGGCTCTATAAAGTCTGGTAGTGATTGGGGAAGGGTGATGCCTGGGAGAGGGACATCGAGAGTTGGAAGCTGGGATGGCTTCCCCCCAAGAAGCCAACCAAATAAACCACCGGAAGACTGCTTCACGACACTTGTACTAGCAAACCTGCTAGAAGCATGCTGCTGCAAGCACAAAAACAAAATAAATTGTATGGTGAAAAATATCAGGTAACATGAAATAAACTTGTGCGCAAAACACATTAGATGTTGAAGACAGATAACATTCAAAATCAGAACTAACAGGACAAAATTGCAAACCAAATTCACCAGGTGCAAATTTACAAGAACAAAATGTGGCCAGTAAAATATATAGCTCCCTTCAGTCTCAACTAAAGTACAGTTGTCGATGTTCTAAGTATCGATTTTACAGTGTGATGTGTGAGGAAGTAAACTAAACAAGAAAAGACACATGGACACGATGTTTAGACAGGTTTGGGCGTCCCTAAGAAAGGATAACAAACCTACTCATGTGTTCTTATGTTGGATATGTTACAAAAGGGTGATGTTCACAGGTTGGGGCGAACAATGGGAACAACTACGTAATGTCAAATGGAATACAAAATGAGATTACATAAGAATTGTCTGTCATCTCATGGTACTAATTATATGGGTCTCTCTAGCGCTCAGTCGAATGAGAATTAGCTTAATTCTCATTCACATGACGTCATCAATCCAAGTTGCAAGTCAAGTTGCAACTCATGATTAGCACGAATCACGAACCAAAACAAATGGTCCGGAGCAGTTGCAAGTCCACTTGCAACTCAGTCGAATGAGAATTAACTTAATTCTCATTCGCATGACTTCATCAAATCTCAGTTGCAAGTTGACTTGCAACTGATGCACGAATCACAAAGCAAATCAAATTGTCCGGAGCAGTTGCAAGTCCACTTACAACAGATGACGTCATGCGAATGAGAACTAAGCTAATTCTCATTCGATTGAGAATTAGCAAAACCGTAATTATATATAGTTAATGAAGTGGGCGCAGTTCCTTGTACGAAGAGATACATGTCAGGTTACAGGTAACAACTGTCTTCTTGTTAGTCATTTCAATTGTGGTGTCACCGAGTGGCAATTCTTTGTCAGTGTCTACGCACATTCATGTCTTGTTAGGACTTATGACACTTGGTCGTGTGAGATGGTTAGGGACATGCATGTATGACAAGTCTGTCAGGCAGATGGAGGGCGCCGATTGTTCCTCTGTTGGACCTGATTAGACTTGAGGTGGACCGAACTAGTCGGAGATTCATTTAACAGGGATACTTGGTCAGATGTCTTGACCAGGCTAACCTTAGGCTATTAACGCGAAGTAAATGGCCCAGATATAATCACCAATAACATAGCCCGACTATATGATTACATTATATGAGTTTATCATTGTTAATGTTTAGGCATTTTATACAATACCACAGATTCATGAAACCGATGCACCAAAGTGTTTTTCGTTTGTGTATCACATATTCAACAGTATCGAGACCAAATCACGTTTTTGTATTTTTTTATTGAACCCTTAACACGTATCAGGGCAACCTAATCCTACACAAACGAATCGTAGCTCCGGCAGCAAAATCACATCCTGCAGATTGCGGTTCTGATTCAGTTGTGGATTCACTAAACAGGTATTTAGATCACCTCACAAAGTTTTCTAAGCAAATGTTGGCCAGAAATCACCTGACATTCTGATAGAACAAACTAATCTGTATCTCTTCTTATATCTACAAATCGAGGAACACGCTCTAGCGCCCGTTCACAATTGATGAAAGCTAGACCAATCGACCATATAAGCTGCACAAGGAGTATCTCGACGAATCAGCGTGTTCGCTTGACGAACGCTGAGAGAAGAGAGTGGGGGAGGGGTACCTTGAGAGCGCGGAGGTGGCTGCCGGCGAGGCGGTACATCGCTGCCGCGGCCTGGGAGCCGGGAAGGCGGGGAGTGGCGATCGGGAGGGAGATCAGGGGGAGCCGCCGAGGAGGTGGGAGGTGGTGTACGACGCGCGTGCGGCCGTGCGGTGTGCTGTTAAGCCCGACCAGATGAGTTGGCGAAACTGGTCAGGATGCCGCAGCTTGAAGAATAGGCAGGCTATCTCGGGCCTACCTGCGACCGGCCCATTATGTTACGCCAGCTATGGGCCTGTTGATCCGAGACGTTTTGCTAAAGAAAATGTCTACATGATACTCCAAAAAAAAGTCTACATAAGAATTGACCAAACTGATCTTTTTTTAAAGTGTGGCAAAAATAACCTCTCCAACAATGTAACCACATCTAACTATTTTGCTCAAGGACAGCTTCTCTGGCATTGCACTTGGCAGGCCGCAATGAGCCTGACTCCCCGCTTAATTCGCCGAGCCGGGGGCGAGCGACGGCGAGGCTGGCCCCTCTGACGTACGAGGACGAGGTTGGCCCTAGCGAGCCACCTCCTCCTGACATCTAGATTAGTTTTTTTTTAAATAGTTGTCGGTTTAGTTTTAAATGTACTGGTAGTTTAAGTGTTGGTTCAAATTTCAATGAAAACGTGTCTTTTTTATTCAAAATTTTGCGAATGTTCATCAAATTCAAATAAAACGTTTTGGGTTTGTGTCTCGCACGTGTCCAATAGCCCCAAAACTAGACACTTTTTGTAGGTGCCGGACAGATTTTTGAGTGTGCCAGTGGAGATGATGCACACATGAACGGTGTCGAGGTGTGCCCCCGGCAATCCCAGAGTCGAGTACCCCAGGTAGATTATGAGGGAGAAGATGTGCGCGCTGGTAGTATCGGACGGCTGACAAGCAAGGATTTACCCATATTCGGCCCCTCATTGTGAGGTAAAGACCTACTCCTGCTTGTCTGATTATGATCATATATGAGGTTACATGGTGGCCGTGATGGCGATTGTGGAGGTGAGACGTGGTTCTCTATGCTATGCCGTGTATGCTATGTCTAATTGTGTCTGGATCCGTTCATGGGGGTGCCCCTGCCTGGCTTTATAAAGGGAGTCAGGTAGGGTTTACAAGAGTCCTAGTAGACTACGACTTGGAGTCCTTGCCTTGTGCTTGAAGTAATTGCTGGGCCACCAGGCGGGTCTTTGTCTTGACTGCACCAGGTATACCAATAATAGGGGACCCGAAGGGTATATCCTCGTCACTAGCCCCCGAGTGTCTGGTCGATTCGAAGAATCGAGTAGAGACTCATAATAGTATGTCGAGTAGGTGCGCCGAGAATGTTGATGACCATGTGATGAACGTATTAGCCATGATTTGAGAAATCCAGTGTATGAAATCCAATAATAATAAATCCGGTGCGGGCTATAGAGAACCCGACTTTGATAAATCCGTGCGGGCTATAGAAAACCCGACTTTGATAAATCCGTGCGGGCTATAGAGAACCCGACTTTGATAAATCCAATATGAGCAATGAAAAACCCCAATTTTGATAAATCCAATATGAGCAATGAAAAATCCAACTTTGATAAATCCAATACGAGCAATGAAAATTCCAACTTTGATAAATCCCATACGAGCTATAGAAAATCCAACTTTGATAAATCCCATACGAGCTATAGAAAATCCAATTTTGATAAATCCAGTATGAGTAATGAAAAACCCGGCTTTGAGGAAAATCATTTGCACTCGAGCCAGTGGCGAGTGCCCTCCCGATGGGAGTAATCGATGAAGCTGTCCAAGGATGTTCTCAACTTGGGCTCAGTTTTCGCATGCCGCATTTTCTGATACTTTTGACTCGGTAATTCGTCGATTGATGTTTTGCATGAACTTTGTTATGTATTTTTGAGTCGAGAATGCCTCGATTGTGCATGCTGAGTCGGAAAGACATCGACTAATGCTTTGTTTATTTTGCCTAGGGATTATGACTTAGTAGGCCTGATTCACTCGCAAATCGAGCTCAGTTAACCGCACATTCGGGTGAAACCATACTAGCCTTCAATCAGATTCGAGTCCCCGGACTCGAATCTGGAACACTTTTGAAGCTTTTGCCTAGGGATATTGACATAGTAGGCCTGATTCACTCGAAGATCGAGCTCAGTTAACCGCACATTCGGGCGAAACCATACTAGCCTTCAATCAGATTCGAGTCCCCGGACTCGAAGCTGGAACACTTTTGAAGCTTTTGCCTAGGGATATTGACATAGTAGGCCTGATTCACTCGAAGATCGAGCTCAGTTAACCGCACATTCGGGCGAAACCATACTAGCCTTCAATCAGGTTCGAGTCTCCGGACTCGAAGCTGGAACATACTCGACAGACTCGACTCAGGCCGTTGTAGGTCTTACTGACTAGTTCTGCAGTTTAACTTTTGATACCTAACGTGTCCGTCAGGATTTTCATCATTTCTGTTGACACGGGAAAATTCAAGGGAAAACACTGTTGGAGCGTCCCTCGGCCCAGCTCGATTGCTCGGCGGGTCTTACCTTTGCATTTGCGTATGCAGCATCCGAAACATCTGTGATTGGCATAGTCCGGGAATTTATGAAGTATGATTCTTTGGTTTTGTGAAATACTTAATGCATTTAGTCGAGTCCGTGGTCGAGTGAATTTCTTACCTTCTTTTGAAATCTATGGGAGCGCGACATTGATACGTCTCCAACGTATCCATAATTTCTGCTGTTCCATGCTTATATTATACCATTTGCTACATGTTTTATATACACTTCATATCACTTTTATGCATTTTTGGGGACTAACCTATTAACAAGATGCCACAGTGCCAGTTCCCTGTTTTCTGCTGTTTTTGGTTTCAGAAAGTTACTTCTGGAAATATTCTCGGAATTGCACGAAACAAAAGGCCAAGTCCCTATTTTTTCAACACGTACACGGAGTCCGAAGGAGAGACGAAGGGGAGCCACGAGGTGGCCAAACCACAGGCCGGCGCGGCAGTGGGCCCCACCACGCCGCCTGGTGGTTTGGGCCCCTCGGGGGTCCGCCGACACCGCCCCTTCGCCTATTTATTCCCCAAGACGTGAAAACCCTAAGGCACCGAGCCTTTCATCCAGAACATATTCGCTGCCGCCGCCGTCGTCAACCCTAACTCGGGGGGTTCTGAAGCTCTTCCCGGCACCCTGCCGGAGAGGGGAATCATCACCGGAGGGCTCTACATCGCCATGCCCGCCTCCGGAGTGATGCGTGAGTAGTTCATCCTTGGACTATGGGTCCATAGCAGTAGCTAGATGGTTGTCTTCTCCACTTGTGCCATCATGTTTAGATCTTGTGAGCTGCCTATCATGATCAAGATCATCTTATTGTAATGCTACATGTTGTGTTTGTTGGGATCTGACTTATATTGATACCTATGTGGAGCTGAATATTATATTATCATGTCTATGTCATTTGTGATCTTGCATGCTCTCCGTTACTTGTTGAAGCCTTGGCCAAGTGAATACTTGTGACTCCAAGAGAGGGTATTTATGCATGATAGTTGGGTTCAACCTCTATTTAACCTGGGATAGTGACAGCAAGTTCTGAGGTTGTAGATGTGTTGTTGCCACTAGGGGTAAAACAGCAATGCTTTATTCAAGGATGAATGTATTGTTTACATTACGCACATTACTTAATGCAATTGTCTGTTGCTTGCAACTTAATACTGGAAGGGGTACAGATGTTAACCGGAAGGTGGACTATTTAGGCATAGATGCATGCTGGATAGCGGTCTATGTACTTTGTCGTAATGCCCAAATGAATCTCATAGTAGACACCACAACTCGCACATGCATGTTATATGCACTTATCAATTGTCAATTGCCCAGCTGTAATTTGTTTACCCGGCAAGTTAGTTATCTTATTGGAGAGACACCACTAGTGAACTGTGGACCCTGGTCCATTCTTTTACATCTGAAATACAATCTACTGCAATCATTGTTCTCTACTGTTTTATGCAAACAAACATCATCTTCCATACGATACGTTTAACCCTTTGTTTTCAGCAAGCCGGTGAGATTGACAACCTCACTGTTAAGTTGGGGCAAAGTAATTTGATTGTGTTGTGCAGGTTCCACGTTGGCACCGGAATCCCTGGTGTTGCGCCGCACTACACTCCTTCACCAACACCTTCGAAGCAACCTCGTTTTCCTACTGGTTCGATAAACCTTGGTTTCATACTGAGGGAAAACTTGCTGCTGCACTCATCATATCTTCCTCTTGGGGTTCCCAACTGACGTGTGACGTTACACGCATCAAGCATAGTTTCTGGCGCTGTTGCCGGGGAGATATTCCCTCGTCAACTTAGCGCTAGCAACACGTTTTCTGGCGCCGTTGCCGGGGAAAACCGAATTGCTTCTGCAAGGGGAGTCTCTCACACCCAATCTCTTTACTTTGTTATTTGTCTTGCTTAGTTTATTTTTATTTAGTCTTGTTTGCTCTCTTTATCAAAAAACACAAAAAAATTAGTTACTTGTTTAATTCGGTTTGATTTTGTTTTTCAAGATGTATGCTCCTGAAGTTGAAGTTCGTTCTTTTAGGCAACTAGGAGGTGAAAATTTGAAATATGCTTGGTATAGAATTAGTGATGCTCATCATAGATGTACTAAGAAACACTCTACCACTATCCTCCTTAGGAACTTTTATGTTGGTATCTCTAGTTGGTATAGGTATGTTCTAGACACTCTTACAGGTGGAAATTTCTTGGGTACTCCTGCTTTAGAAGCCTGTAATATTATTGAAAGTTTGGTAGGACCACCACCCACTAAAGTTATTAAAATTGAGATCACCTTGGAGGATGTTATAAATAAGTTAGACTCTATGGAGATTTTTTTTCCAAATTTTCTTGATTGTATTGGTAAGACTAATGAATCAATAGCCACCATCAATGAAAGAATCACTGTTCTTGAGGATAATAATATCCATGACATCCAAAATCATAGAATTGATGAGTTAGAGGAAGCTATTGAAACCTTAAGTTCAACCTTTACTTCTCTTAAGTCTAAAAAGGAGAAAGTTTATGTGGGTAGAGAGCAAAAGTTTATGTATGTTCCTAAAGTGCCAAAACCAAAGACTCATTATGAGCTTAAAATTGATAAAACTTTTAGTACGGTTAATGTAATACCCCGCAGTTATAAGACTCAAGAGGGTAGATTTAGGAATTTGCATTTGTTACCAAATCAAATAACACAATGTTTACTCACATGTTGGAATTGATTTCACATAAGAATAAGACATTTATTTTCACCACATTATGAAGCCATGTCACATATCACACTCACATGGTCATTTACAAATTCATAAGAGGAGTTCAATTACATCTCAATTCATGGATACAAATCCATATCCATACACAAGTCACATACTCATTGTGACTACATTCTTACACTCATAATTACAACCCGAATTACAAATGTTACTCAAATATAAACCTTACAATGTTGATCTATTACAAAAGGGAGTAAATAAAATCCTAAACTAAATTCTTCACTTGTCTTTGCTTGGAGTCTTCAACCTGCAAGAACAAACATCAAAAACAAAAGAAAATGGTGTTAAGATTAAAATGTTGCCAACACCATTTGGTGCTGGCATATTAGTATAGAAAATCTGGTTTAATGCCTAACCAAAACTATGGTTTGGTTAGACAGAGTGGAAATGCAAATATAATCCTGAGGCAACAAACAAGGGACTGATCTGTGATCATGCTCTTATCAAATCCGAAGGCAACTTAAGGGGCAAAGGCTTAGCACATAATAGATTTAACTTCAGGCAACAATAGGCAACATGTGCTTTCGAGCAGCTGATCACAAGACCATACATAAGAGAGGCAACATAATTCACATTTCCATTTGGTAAAACCAGAAGATCAAATGCAAATAAATCCAGCAAATGAAATGGTATCACACTTGCCATTAATTGACAAGTGGATCCTTAAACCCACTTATTAAGCTAACAATGAGCTTAATTGGCCACACACTTGAGTTTAATTAGCAAACCGACTATTTTAACATCCCCAATTCTCAGCCAAGCATTGCCACATAGAAATCTGGACCAGATAGGAGCAATGAGTCAAGAATGACTCATAGCTATCACCAGGGGGAGATGAACTGCGCAGCAGCAGAGCTGAGCTGATCTCCTAGGTGAAAAGGAGTGCAGGAATGAGTCAAATAGAGCAGCTCGAGGCAAAGAGGGCCACTGCAAGCAGGTTAGTCACCACAGCCCAATTATCCTGGTGTCACAAGCACAGGAGTGCCCAAAATTGTATAAATATAGACCCAAGCCGCAGCCACCAGCACACACAACTTCACAGCAACCACAATACACACAGTGCACAACCATCATCACATCCAGATCACAAATCTATCTGTTCTTCACCAAGAACACACACCAGCCATTAGCCAAGCATGGAGATTACCTAAAACCATCCACCACAAGCCACTAAGCCCTAGAAGGAGGCCAGTAGCAAGAAGAACCACAAGAAGCAGGCCTGGAGGTTGAACCTTGGAGCAAGATTCAGACTACCGTAGCTAATCTGCTCTACACCCAAGGTTGTTAAACAAAGCTAGAGAGTGATTTAGCAGGTTCTGTAAATGACAGAACCATGCTTGAGTGATTAAATAAGCATCTGTTCTTAACAGAGCCTTGCTCAGCAAGGTGTGGTGCTTAGAATAATGAAATTGCAAGCAGAGTACATCTGTGTGTGCAAAGTATAGGACTGAGTGAGACAGGGAGTGATGTTGTGTGCAAAAGCATATTGATTGAGCATTCACAGAAGCACAGGGAGGATTTAGTGTAGTATCTGTTCTTATCTTGTTGCACAACACATCACCACATGACAGTGAACCAGCAGAGCTGGATTAACTGATCATATCCAAGTATACACTTGGAAGAAGCACAGGAAAGCATTAAAAAAGCATTCAATCAAGCAAGTTGCTGTGTAACTCAACATGGAGGCATCACAGCAAGCAAACATGACTAAATCAAGCTCTAAATCACTAAATCATCACTGCTAGTACTACAACTAGCTCAGAAATAATTTCCTACACTTTTATCTTGTCAGAGAGCAAGAACTGCTTTCACATCAATTCCAGAGATAAACGGGATGATTCATACATGCATGATTCATCCCAAATACCTCTACAGCAAGCACAAGAGGGTGGCAGTGCACAAAATCGAGCTTGAAGCTCAATTAATTCCTCTGTTCATCATGGACCGAATTAAGGTTTGAACAAAGTTCAGATCAAGGCCATGAGCAGTTAGCAGAGAGGGTCGAGGTGGTGTAGCAGAGGAGAAGTAGAACTTACCAGGCGTCCATGGCCGTAGCTCCACGGCGGCGAGGCAGAGCTCGCGCTACCGGTGGAGGGGGCGCAAGGAGTAGGGTACACACCATCACCACACCATGGCGGCACAGGGGGCAAGCCCTGCGCCCAGCCATGGCGAGCACGACGGAGAAGAAGAGACACGGCCGGGCGAACCCTAACCCTAGGGCAAAGGGGATGCGCGCGGCCACGAGAGGAAGCAACGCCCAAATCGCTCCGGTGAGGGGAAGAGAGGAGCGAGGGGAGTGTTTTGCCCCACACCACGGCGGCGGAGACGGCCGGAGTTGGCCGGGGCAAGGCGGCGACGGCGCTGGCGACATGAACGCCTGGGTGAGGTCGGGCTCGGGCACGAGCGAGAAGAGAGAGAGAGAGAGTGTGGCTCGGGTCGGTTGACCGACCGAGCCAGGCTCGAGGTTAACCTGGCTCAACCAAGTGGAGCCAGGGGCATTTTGGTAATTTCACCAAGAAAAATTCAAAACTTCCATAAGCTTTTAAAAATTCAAATAAAATCCTAAAAATACAAATAAAATATGTAAACATATCAGCAGAAAATAATCTATCCAAATAAAATGTTACTTTGAATTTTTGAAAAAGATTTCTAGAAGCAAAAATTCAAAGGATCCTTAAGTGGAAATGACTTTGAAATATTCAAATTATTTTCAAAAGAAAATAATATGGGAAAATTATTATCAAGTTCAAATATATTTGAACTACATTATGACTGTCATGTTACTCATCCTACCTAAATACATATCAAATCATCAAAGAAATCCTTAACAAAATTCTGGGGAATTTTGGGAAAGAATAAAAATCATCTCATTATATGCATATTGGCATGTATTTGGTTTTTCAACATTGTCTCATACAGACAATGATATTGATTTTCAGAACACGAAGGTCCCAATTCGTCGGAAGCTTTAGACTGCATTACCTGTCAGTCTCAAGGCAAGTTCCAACTTGCATGTCCTTGATTGATTATTTTATCAAAGTAATTACAAAGTACTATGGTTTATCATTGCATGAAAAAGAAAAACCTATTTTCGAATGATGTGAAATGCTATACATATATGGTTGGCTGGCAGTGGAACCACGGATTGATGTTGTGGTGGAGGTTCCACTGTATGGGAAAGTATGTACCTAGGATTAATAACCCATGGCCCAGTGATCCTTGCGCCGTATTGAAGCATCAGCCAACAGATTCACTATGGATGGGCTCGTCAGAGGTTTCTTCCTCGTTCGCATATCCTCGGCAGGCTATTACCTGGTTGCGTCCGTTGCGGCGGCCAACTGCGTGGAAGCGCGTGACCTTCCCACCTGACGGGGTGACTGGAATAGAAGCTCGGGAGGGGTGGCGGGCCAGTGGTCTTAGTTACCAGCCGCGTCACAAATGGGCGGATATGCGTTGTGCGGGGAGGCGACTCCACATGACTTGTTGCCCTGAGTTCTGGCTATAGCACACATGGTGTGCAAAGAGAGCAAAAGGAGCCAGGCTGCTGTTGGGTAAAGTGGTGCAGCTCTGCAGAGTTAAACAAAGAAATTGTGACTGTCACATCCTTGTTCCAGGAGGGAACTACAGACCGCAGCGGGAAAGGCATCCCAAGTGATGACTATAAACCCGTGGAGGCTGGGGGCATAGTTTTCTAAAATAAAATGACCTTTTCCTAAAAATGTTTTACAAAACTTGCATATCATCCATGACTTTTTGGTCAGGATGGTAGATAGTGCATCATACACTTTATCATCTATTATTTGAACTTGCTGGGTAACGCTAGTGTTGCTCACCCTTTTCCTCCGTTGATCTCTGCTTAGACTCTGATGAGATCGCTGAAGACGACTTTGGAGCATATCATGCCAACGAGGTGTATTTTGAAGCACCTGATCTGTCTGGAGGAATAGAAGGCGTCGACTACATCATCGCCTACGGAGCCGACGACGCCGAAGAGGAGGAGGTGGAGACTTAAAGTTATCTAGTAGGAACCTGGCCGAGTCAGACTAGACTAGTACTACTTAGCGGCTGAGCCAAGATGGTTCTTAGTTTGCTGTTTTCTATCGCTTGTAGGTTGACTCCTGTCAACATCGCAATAATAGACATTCCTCCCATGTCAGAGGAAGACGTCGATGTTTTTATGCATTTCTGGCTTGTAATCTTTAGCAGTGTGTAATAAAGTGGACCCGCAATGTTTCTGTTGTACTACTCTGAGTGATGTAATATTTACGGATTAGTCCTTCCGTGGGTGTTATGTCAACGACTTGTACACTACAATATGCAGTGGTGTGCTGGGTCACCGCACTGCCTATCATGATCAAGATCATCTTATTGTAATGCTACATGTTGTGTTTGCTGGGATCTAACTTATATTGATACATATGTGGAGCTGAATATTATATTATCATGTCCATGTCATTTGTGATCTTGCATGCTCTCCGTTACTTGTTGAAGCCTTGGCCAAGTGAATACTTGTGACTCCAAGAGAGGGTATTTATGCATGATAGTTGGGTTCAACCTCTATTTAACCTGGGATAGTGACAGCAAGTACTAAGGTTGTACATGTGTTGTTGCCACTAGGGGTAAAACAGCAATGCTTTATTCAAGGATGAATGTATTGTTTACATTACGCACATTACTTAATGCAATTGTCTGTTGCTTGCAACTTAATACTGGAAGGGGTACGGATGTTAACCGGAAGGTGGACTATTTAGGCATAGATGCATGCTGGATAGCGGTCTATGTACTTTGTCGTAATGCCCAAATGAATCTCATAGTAGACACCACAACTCGCATATGCATGTTATATGCACTTATCAATTGTCAATTGCCCAGCTGTAATTTGTTTACCCAGCAAGTTAGTTATCTTATTGGAGAGACACCACTGGTGAACTGTGGACCCCGGTCCATTCTTTTACATCTGAAATACAATCTACTGCAATCATTGTTCTCTACTGTTTTATGCAAAAAAAACATCATCTTCCATACGATACGTTTAACCCTTTGTTTTCAGCAAGCCGGTGAGATTGACAACCTCACTGTTAAGTTGGGGCAAAGTAATTTGATTGTGTTGTGCAGGTTCCACGTTGGCACCGGAATCCCTGGTGTTGCGCCGCACTACACTCTTTCACCAACACCTTCGAAGCAACCCCGTTTTCCTACTGGTTCGATAAACCTTGGTTTCATACTGAGGGAAAACTTGCTGCTGCACTCATCCTACCTTCCTCTTGGGGTTCCCAACTGACGTGTGACGTTACACGCATCAAGCATAGTTTCTGGCGCTATTGCCGGGGAGATATTCCCTCGTCAACTTAGCGCTAGCAGACATCGCTCCCATGGGAGTAGCCCCCGAGATTGTGGTTTATTGTCTTGCAATAGAGGACAATCTCAAATCATTTCTCTGTGTTGCTTTTGTCAATCGAAATATTTTGCTTTTGAAATCTGTCGGGTGCGCGACAGCGCTCCCGATGGGAGTAGCCCCCGAGGCTATGTGCAACTATTTGTAGTTGTGCATAGGCTCAATTTGTCTTCCTTTTTGTTGTTGTCGATTATCCTTCGAGTGCTTCAGTCTTCGTGCCGTGTGGCGTAGATATTTTCAGTTGTGCAACACTCGAACCGGTGGCGAGTGCCCTTCTGAGTATCGGGTGCTGCCAGGAGAACTTGTCACAACCTGTGCGGCGCAGCCCCCGAGTGTCGGGTGCGGCCGAGGCGAATTTGCTGCGGCCTGTGCGGCGCAGCCCCCGAGTGTCGGGTGCGGCCGAGGCGAATTTGCTTTCATTTTGTTGTTGTCGAGTATTTTGTGAGTGCTCCAATCTTTGCGTCTGCTGGCGTAGATATTTACCATATCCGCAGCACTCGAGCCAATGGCGAGTGCCCTCCTAATTGTCGAGTGAGTTTCGATTGCTTGTTCTGGATGACTTAATGTCTTTGATCGTAGTTTTTATCGGGTGCGCGGCAGCGCTCCCGATGGGAGTAGCCCCGAGATTATGCTTAATTGCTTGCAGTTGAGGATAATCTCAAAGCTTTGAATCTTTTGCAGCAGTCAATAAAATTTTGATCCGCTCCTTTTCTATGAAACGGCCGAGTGACCAATTTGTGTCAGTTTGATTGTCACCCTCAAAATCGACGAGGCGGTCGAGTGACCATACTTGGCTTAGTTTGATTTTCATCTTCGAAATCAACGAGGAGGTCGAGTGACCGGTTTTGGATTATTTATTACGACCTGTGCGGCGCAGCCCCCGAGCATCGGGTGCGGGCAATCGAATTTTGAAGTTTGACTTTGCACGGCGTAGCCCCCGAGTGTTCGAGTGCGACCAAGGCTTTGCGAGTTGGGACCTGTGCGGCGCATCCCCCGAGTATCGGGTGCGGCCAAGTCTTGAAGTGTCTAGTCGGAAGAAATCGACGCGGCGGACCGAAGTCGACGCGGCGGACCGCAGTCGATGCGGCGGATGTTATGTTAGCTGTTCATGAGCGATAGAAATCTGTAGACTGTTGTTATTTGTCGTTGATGACGAAGCGCCAGCCCCCGAGTGTCGGAGGCGGAGTTGAGTATGTGGAGTCGAAGAAGTCACGGGTGTCGCCTTGTCGAGTGTGTGGAGTCGAAGTTGAGGTCCTTGTTGATGTCGAGTGCCAGCCCCCGAGGGTACGTGGTGCCCTTCCAGGGAGCGGGCTTTGTGTGCCGATGTTTGATTGTTGTCGCGATGATCGACGAAGTAGAGGCAGTCGAATTTTGCTCGAGTGGGCTGACGATGATTACGATGTCATCGAGCTGGTCTTGAGTGGTTACACGTGCGAGATCGTTGCACTGATCGTTGCTTTTGGCCTTTATGGGAGTTCCCAATGCACAATGAATAATCCACGCATATCTTTTCTTCGGGATCTGGATGAGCTAGCAGATTGCGCTGCTTGAGCTTGTTCTTGACGCGCACGTGAAGATGGATCTTCTGGATATGCTGGATCGGAGGCGTCTCTCGCTGTGCGCCGTGTCTTGGTCGTCTTTGATTCGATCGTGATTTATGTAGACGTTGTAGCGTAGTCATACTCGTCGTATCCGATCAAATCTGCGTACGGTGTTAAAGAATTGTGGTGCTGCTCGAGTCGAATATGCAGCTTCGATCTCGTTGACCAGACCTCGTACGTGATGCAATCAGAAGGTTTAGTAGATGGAAAAAAATAATAATCAAGAGTAGTAAGACGAGATAGAAAAGCTGACAAATTAAAGGAGAAGGCCGATCCATCCATGCATGATGCATGCACATGCATGGGACCATATGTGGCTGGCCGGACGTGGACCTGCCGCGGGCATGTGTGGCTTGAAACCAGCAGCAGTAATTTGATCGGATGGCCAGGAATTTGGACCGGGCGTAGCTCCGTGCTGCCGCCGCTCTCGATGAAGTCGTCGACTGCGACGCGGTTTGGATCGCACGGGGCGACCCCACCGATTAGATCGCGGCTGCTGCGCCGTTGCTGCCGTATTTGTTGATGTAGATTGGATCGTCGATTTTGCGTACGGGACGTCGCCGCCACCCGATGAAGTCGCCGACTGTTTGTTGATGACGAATTTGATCGCGTCGCTTGCGATGTGAGTAGATTGTATCTGCTATGTATGGAACGCCGCCGCTTTTGCTGATGAAGATTTTGTCGATGAATTTTTGCCGAATAATATGATGGAGCCGCCGAAACCGCGATCCAGCACGCGTTCTTCCCACAGACGGCGCCAATTGTCGAGGTGTGCCCCCGGCAATCCCAGAGTCGAGTACCCCAGGTAGATTATGAGGGAGAAGATGTGCGCGCTGGTAGTATCGGACGACTGACAAGTAAGGATTTACCCAGGTTCGGCCCCTCATTGTGAGGTAAAGAACTACTCCTGCTTGTCTGATTATGATCATATATGAGGTTACATGGTGGCCGTGATGGCGATTGTGGAGGTGAGACGTGGTTCTCTATGCTATGCCGTGTATGCTATGTCTAATTGTGTCTGGATCCGTCCATGGGGGTGCCCCTGCCTGGCTTTATAAAGGGAGCCAGGTAGGGTTTACAAGAGTCCTAATAGACTACGACTTGGAGTCCTTGCCTTGTGCTTGAAGTAATTGCTAGGCCACCAGGCGGGCCTTTGTCTTGACTGCACCAGGTATACCAATAATAGGGGACCCGAAGGGTAGTTACTTGATATTCATGAATATCTTTGAAAGTAGAAGCACATAACTTCATAATTGAATAGATGAAATATTCCAAATATACTACTACTTACATTTTTCACCGGAGAAAATACCACGCTCCATGGGACCGGATCCAACCACTGGCACCCTGCCACCGGAGTCAAAGAGCGTGCTCTAGCGCAGCGGCCCCACCACAGTCACCGGGACCACACAGAGCATCATCGCTCCCGCCTCCCGAGGACCTGAGCCGCAACGGCCCCACGAATACCATCCATGAGTCGGATGCGTCCACCCGGCACCGCCCACGTGGAGCCCACAGCAAAGCCCGGCCAGAAACAGGCGGCCGACGCCGTGACGAGGGGGCAGGGCAGGTCAGGTCAGGTCGCGTGCGTACGAGCCGCGTGAGTCGTGACACCACGCCAGACCACTGACGACGACGCCAGCTCGCCGCGGTCCACTCGTTCCGTCGAAAACCTCGGCGCAGTTTTCTCTCGCCGAACGGACGCGGGAAATCTGTTGAGCGGCTGGGCTGAGCCGAGCCGAACAGCCGAGAATAGCACAATCCAGGCGTTTCGGGGACTGGGCGGTTCTCGACTGCACTGCCTGCAACGGGTGCGTGATTAGGCACCTTTTCAAATCTACCCTTTCAGTTATCTGTAATGCTGTCCACGTACTCCTCCTCGTTGGTAAGGTAGCTTTCGAACTGAACTTTTGTTTATTACTTTTATTTACCCGTTCGTTTCAGAAGTAGGTTTAGTCTTTTTGTGTTAGTTGTAAGGTTATGTCACTGATTTGTTCAACCAGTACAGTATTGCTTGGTGTGATCTTTACAACCGCTTACTAATTAATTGTCGCACATACTTATTTTTCTCGTGAGATTGTTTCATGTAGTGCATATTGATGGAAATGAATACTACGTCAAATGAGTCTCTGTCGTCAACAACTTGGTGTTTATAAAAGTAATACTAGTACTCTTCTAAATCTACAAATTCTACGCAACTCGGTTCATATTACTTCACTGAATTATCTTAATTTGATTGGATTTTTTTGCTATCAAAGCCAACTTCTATAAACAGACCATGACTCAATTCGCCAGCAACCCACAAGAATCTATCCCAAGATGATTTCATATTAATACCTCTAGAAACATGATCGTCGTGTAAACTTAACATCATTAGTTTTTAGGAAGAATTTTTCAGAACGATTTCAGGGAGATGATATACATTACAAGCATCATCTTCTTTACTTTCATAATTCACATGCGTTAATATTTTTGTGAGAAATAAAGAATTAACTAGCCTTGTAATTAACATGTTTTACTTTTTTTCCTTTTTGGCAACTTTTTTTTAGGGCACATGGATTCGGTTGAGTGAAGAAAACGTTGAAGATTTGTTGCACCTACTACCAAAGGTCCAAAGCCAAGCCATGAAAGGGAGCTCACACAGAAAAATAAAGACCGATCGAGAAAGCGCGCAATTACTCGACTGTCAAGGGACCCAAGAAGCAAAACGCCCCCACGTTTCTCCACCAATAAAAATCGCACCAGCCAACAACAACCCACCCAAAAACCGGACCATCAATCCGATTCAGCAAACAAAACCGGCCAGGTGTGTCCGCCTCCGCATTCTTCTCCTGAGGTTTTTGCCCACACTCTTCTCATTCCTCGCGTCTCTCCCCACCAAGCCGCCACGACTCTCGATCTGCGATTCCTCCACGCCCGCCACGGATCTGCTGGTTCTGGAAGGAGCTGGAGCCTGGAGGCTTCTCGGCGCCTAGGGTTGGGGCCGCATGAGGATTCGCGAGCTGGGCGACGGCGACGGGAGGCCGGTGGTAGATGGGGAGGAGCAGGAGGAGGTCGGCGGCGAGGTCGTGCGGCTCAGGGCGAAGCGCGCGCTCGTCGGCGCCGGCGCCAGGGTGCTCTTCTACCCCACGCTCCTCTACAACGTCCTGCGCAACCAGTTCGAGGCCGAGTTCCGGTGGTGGGATCGCGTCGACCAGGTGGTTACCCTGCCTTTTCGCTGCCCTTAAGGATTCCTTCCGCGATTAGTTTTGTCTAGGATTATATATGGGCTCGCTCATGGTTTGCCTACTATCGAGTGTTTGACTTCTTTTTAATTAGTAGTTCACTTGGCGCTAATAAGCTTGGATAATAGGGTGACCATTTTTAACTGGTGAAGGATGTGATTGAGCACCAGTTTTACCTCTGGGATTTTGCTCCTTTTTTTTCTCTCGAAAAGGTGTATGTATACCCCGGCCTCTGCATCAATTGATGCACACAGCCAACATCTGGGATTGTGCTGTGCCTTCTAATTGGGAACCTCCACTCCATAAGAGGGTTACATCTGGGTTCCATGCTTGCCTCTGACGCCGTGACACCCTATTGTTAGTTTCGTGCGTAGTATTCTTCTGAGCGGTGTTCACCTGTCGGGAAAGCTATGGCCCTTGTGACCAGTGATTGTTACTGTGTCTGCTCAATTCAGGCTCCAGTTTGTCCAAAGTGTGGAAAATTTTGGGCACATTTTCGTCGGTATCTATCATCTATGTTACCTTTGCTTGTTCGTGTGTACGATTGTCTGTTTGGCTCTGTCATGGGGGAATATGTGTACATGTTTAGGACCACAAAAGGCTTCTCTTGTATTGGTAGTGAAAGGACGATTGCGTTCCTAAATAGTGTGGTCTTGATTGCCGTTGTTAGTTGTTGCATTGTTGCCTTGCACATTTTAGTATTTTCGATGTGAAGTGTCGGCTATAAAGATCCCATCATCTGATATGTCCTACCTCCATCCACAGTGTATTTTGCTAGGAGCTGTTCCTTTCCCAAGTGACGTTCCACGTTTGAAGCAACTTGGGGTTCAGGGAGTTGTAACATTGAATGAGCCTTATGAGACTCTGGTCCCAATGTCCTTGTACCAGGTAAACTTTGCCTTACTTGATGTCCTGGTTCAGAGCCATGCTCCATTACTCTACTATACATTTCCAGTTTCTGATGAGTAACATGCCTTCCTTTTCTAGGCCCATGGGATTGACCACCTTGTGATTGCCACAAGGGACTACCTCTTTGCACCGTCTCTTGAGGATATCTGTCGAGCCATTGAATTTATTCACCGTAAGTCCATGTTACTTCTTAGATAAAAGTGATAAATCTACATCAGTTTTCCTGGTATGATTAGTACCTGGTGTTATGGAATATTTTTCTCCTGCAAGCAGACATTGGGTAAGATTTAGGATGCAAAGCTAGTTGTAATTAGCTCATATTTAGTGAAGCAACGCATGTAGCAGTCAGCTCACAAGCGATGCAGTTGGTAGCTTGCGGTCAACTGTATAAGGAATTAAGTATTCTGTTAGGCCGTTGGTATTTGATGTAGGCCCCCTTCTTTTCAGCTTATTTTCCAAATTCTCCCAGAAGCTACCCTCCATCAGCTTCTCCCAGAATCTCGTTTTTTAAATTTGTTTGAACTTCTAAATAAGTATTGGGAAGACAAATTTAGAAGTTTAAACAAATTTAAAAAACGAGATTCTGGGAGAAGCTGATGGAGGGTAGCTTCCGGGAGAATCTGGAAAATAAGCTAAAAAGAAGGGGGCCGTAGTAGGTACAAGTATAACTACATATAAGTTGCAACACTATCTTTAATGCAACTTCCCTCCCAACAACATGATGAAGGATTTGTTTGCTGTCGTTGTATATGACATCATGCATGATAATCAGTGAAAAGGGCAATATAAATGCCAATTAAAAAGAAAACAATGCCTATAAATGTCAGTCATTATGTAGATGGGGATACCGGGATAGTGCCCTAGCAAAGGATGACTAGTTGTAAATCTCTGGGATTTAGATATGAGAGAGCAATGAGCTGTGGGGAACTTTGGAGGCGACTTGCTGTGGGGATGCCGTCATGGGATTTGAGGAGTGATTGTGTGTCAACCTGATGTGCTCTACTGACATGTGGGCTCCAAGCAAATTTCCAAAATATTTCTAATCAGATTTTAGTTTAGATAGTTGCCTGTAATATATTGTTGGGAGGACGATGTGTATTTCATTTATTGGTCAGCGAATTGGAATCATCAGATTTCCAAAATTGAGGAAGATTTATACCCCCTCGTTCAAATTGATTCGTAGAGGGGATCGTGAATCAAGCAAATCACGAACTTGATAGCTATTTACTACACTTAACAAGTACCTTCACACGCCGCACTTCTGTATCGTAGTTTCATAGTTTAGAAAAGTACACTTAGGATTTCAACAGAACTGACAGGTTTGGCCCACCCATAAGAGCCTCTTTTGTCTTAGTTGTGTTGCTTCCTGTATGTTGCAACCTAAATGTGTTGAAGTCAACGCTTAGCTGCATGCGCAATCTTTTCAAACAGCAATGTCTATATGAATTGCCTATAATCATAAACTATGTTCAAGCTTCCTTATCAACAATAATTGACCAATGATGATGGGATACAATTTGATCGCCAAAACATGCTTTTAGGCCTTACATTAGCGTCAACAGATATCCATTGGGTTTGGTTTTAATGTGATACAATCAAACAAGTAAATATTTGTTTTCTGTCTTCAGAATTTAACTTTAACCTAGGCCCCAAATGGTGGAATCTAATGCATAATTACCTTATTTTCAGGTAATTCATCACAGGGTGGCACTACTTATGTTCACTGTAAAGCTGGAAGAGGACGAAGCACCACTATTGTTTTGTGCTATTTGGTAATATAAGCTACATAATTAAAATTTAAATTAAACGTATTACATCCCCATCAGTTGCTCATAACAGCTTATTATCTTCCCCGTATTCAGATAAAATATAGGAGCATGACTCCTCAAGCAGCTTTGGATCATGTTCGGTCCATTAGGCCCCGAGTGCTTTTGGCACCATCACAGTGGCAGGTATAAGGACTGTTGTCATTGAGTTCTGCACAAGTGAACAATATTGTTGTTCAATTACACATCCACTAAGCTGCTTAATGCCAACGACACGATTTTGCAGGCTGTTATCGTATTTAGCACTCTCACTACTGGACGTCTTCCAGTACAGAGTACAAACCTGGACTGTTATGTAGAAGGCAGCAAAGCCTCCATCCCTGACAGAGAAACAGATGATTATTCTATGGAGTTTGATTATGAAGATGGCGGTTTACCTCTTTGTCAAGTTATGCTACCCAGTCCGGCTAGTCCGACTGGGTGTATTGACACAGAGTTTGATTATGAAGATGTCAGTTTACACCTTTGTCAACTTATGCTTCCCAGTCCGAGCAGTCCGACTGGGTCTATCGATGCAGTGTTCATAACAGAAGCAGATCTGGAGGGCTATGATATGCACATTGACGGTGGGAAGGATCCTGTGTCGTTGGAAGTAGTAGCCAGTCGAAAGCCCATCATGAGGAGACTATCCTGCCTCTTTGGGTCTTTAAAACTTACCAGCCACTGTGAACCAGCCCCAAGCCGGTTTACTGAGGTTCGGGTCTGCTAGGCAGGCCTCTGCTTGCTTTCTGCAATTTTCTCCATGTTGTGAGTCAAGATACATGATACTGTAGTTGATCGGCAGTCAGCCAAATCTGGCACCGTAGAAACATCAAACAAGGTTTCTATAGCCATGGCAAATGCCCTCGGGAAGAAGCTTTTGTGTGCATAGTTGAGTGTAGAGATGTGAAATGTGTTTTTACTCGAAAACATGTGGTTTCATTTCACTATTGTTTATGTGGAATAAAAGGCTGTTTGTGTCCACGTCAATATTGTCAATATTTCTACTACCTCTGTTCCATAATTTTTGTCGTGGTTTTAGTTCATGACAAGAATTATGGAATAGAGGGAGCACTAAATTTGTTCTTTGGAGTAAAAATATTTTTATTTACTGTGCTACTCTTCTTGCCTAGAAGTAATGCTTAATTAATCCTATGGCTGTGTTTGATACTAATTGCTAAAGAAGAGCCGAAAAAACGAGGAACCGAACCATGCTAATATAGCAAAAAAAATTGAAGTAGATTTTTGGATTATTGGAGGAGGCTTATTTCCTGCCTGTCTCCCATCCCTGCGCCACTGGTTACGAGACCAAATGCAGCAGATTTACATCCTGCCAAGCTGTTGCAGCAGATTTAGAACATGCTATAATAAAGAAGTAAAACACAATTACACCAAGGCACTCAAAATTACTGGTACTATGAAAGTAACACACCTAGTTGTGAATTGGTATTCCATCTTCGAGACAGTGATTATATCAGCTTTCTCATCGTTTATAAAAATTGAAATCATTTGACATAACCAAAATTCTTGAAGACAATAACACAAGTAGTTAGTGTTCCATCTCCGAAAAAATACATGCATACCCCATAAAATAAAGAATATAGTATGAGAGTAAATTTCAAGTTCACATAACGGAAAAGTTTTAGTTTGAGTCAACTTGTCAAGCCTTCACCCTTGTGTGTATTTTAGACCGCCATATTGGAAATAAAACACACACTGTAGTGACCAATGATAAGAAAATTTGGAGCAGATTCAGCAATGTGGAATAAATCACAACCACAATATTAACACATTCGACAACCATTTACCTGAAAACCCCAAATTAAGAAAAAACTGAGCAACATAGGTGGGATGCAACAAGTTACTCCCCAAGTAGTACTAACGGTTCACATATAGCAAGATTTCAATAAGATTCTGAGGAGAAAGGTTACCCATAACAATCTCACCGATGATGGTGACATCACGACATGAAGAGATAAAATTGTGGAAATGAGTTTCACAATCTTGAGAATGAACACCTTTGATGAGGGAATACCCAACCGGGTAGGCCTGGAACCACGAGTCAGACCACAATACCGGGTGGCACAAGGCCCACTGGGAGGACATCTTCCAGATACCGGGTCCATCAAGGAACCCGGTGGGCCGGCTCGGAGGGACGCGGAGTCACTCAACGAATCGGATAAGAAGATACACACTGCAAGGATTACGCTCCCAGTAGCCGTAAATGTAGCGAGTAGGTTACCGCCTCCTAAGCCGACCCAGTATCTCTTGTAAACCCTAGTCGACAACCTATATAAGGTCGACTAGGCAAAACCCTAGAGGACAGGTTCATCTAGACTCACCCTCCGCCGGAGCTCTGCTACGCTCTGGTGTGCTCGCCATTGGCAACCATTGTACACCCCTACCAGATCAATACAACCGAGCAGGAGTAGGTCTTTGCCTCAATACGAGGGGCTGAACCTGGGTAAACCTCGTATGTGTGATCCTCTCTGTGATTTCTAAGTCGCCTTGCTCCACAACGATGATAAGCCACCCTATGGCATCGCCATGACAATCCCACGACAACTTTAAAAAAAATCTCAGTCTTCCTCTTATTTCCCTTCACTTTCATTGTTTCTTCTCCTTCTTGAATGCTATTTTGTAACTCTGCTTGGTATCACATGGCTGGGAGGTTAAAGATCTACTCCATCCATTCCAAAATATAACATGCTTTAGCTTTTTTAGATTTGGATGGATTCAGATGTATATAGACACATTTTAGTGTGTAAATTCACTCATTTTGCTCCGTATGTAGTCCATATAAAAAAACCTAAAACATCTTATATTATGGAACAAAGGGAGTACCTTTTGTCGTGTATAAAGTTTAAATATTGGCATGCTTCGTCACATGTTGGGGCCGGCGTCTAACTAGGCGTTAAATCATACTCCCTCTGTTCCTAAATATAAGATGTTTTAGCTTTTGTCCACATTCACATGTAGCTACATGTATTTATACATGTTTTAGTGTGTATGTTCACTTATCCGCACCTAGTCAACAAGTGAATGACCTAAAACATCCTATATTTAGGAACAGATGGAGTATCTCACTATCAACACAAAGAGGATTTCCAAATAAGTGGTACTTCGATATTTACTCGTGGTAGAAGGTCTGACATCCATTGAGATGCACCACATTCATTCCACTCAAAGTCCAAACAACTTGGAACATCCAAATTCATATAAAGATAGAGGCTAACTTCGAAACGAAGCGGAGGCCCGTCACCGGAGGCTTGGGCCGTAGCGTAGCGGCATGCATCGTTGCCCAGTCGGACTGCAGCCAACTTAGGGTTTTACCACCATATATACATCTTGTAAGCCGCCGGTTGGGATAAATCACATGTTGTAAATCCCCGGCGTTTGTAATCTTACCCGATCATAGTGAAGATTTGCTGGTTGGCGCACGTGGTTTTTTCTCTCCCATTGTTGAGAGGGTTTTCCACGTTAAATCTCGTGTCCCCGTTGGTTTGATCTTGTTTTCGTTCATCGGTTATTTGCCTATCGTTTATAACAGGTCACAACTTTGCCCCGTTGTCCATGTCGTCGAGCACCATCCTGGTTCTCGTCGCTATGACTCGTTATCTTCGTAGTATGAGAAACACGAGAAGTTATCAAGATTTGTCCTTATTGTAAGATTCAATAATAGTTACAATGCAGATCTTTTGAGGACGAGTTCAAGTTCCAATCATGAAATTTCCGGATTTATTAGGACTATCATCAAATTAGATTTTTGTAGAATGCATGCAAGTTATGTGTGTGTGTGGCGTATATGCAATGATAATGTTTTTCCTCTGGAGAAATGATAACCTTTTAGATAAATCGGTCTCTCATAAACCACATTGCAAACCAAATCACTTGACACTAGATTTAATACAAATGCAGAAAGGCTCAGAGATGTTTTCTTTAGGACCCCAACAGCAACATTCTTCTACAACAATCATCATATATATTCGAGAAAATCACCAATGACAAGAACTAACTCAATAGTATGACATGATAGCGGGAAATCCTGCCGCCATGTCCCATCGTGTGAGGGCATATTGTACACATCAGCAATTTCTTACTAGGTTTCACGCAAGTTTTTTGATGATCTAGAGAAGAGAATATGAAGAGGGAACATATTTTTTCTCTTAAATATTAGTAGTAAATGACCTTGAGAAACAAGCAAAATCTTTGTTACACACTTGTTGTTTCTTTCTAAAAGGTGTAGTGTAGTCCAGCCACATTTAGCAGACATGTTCTACTCGTACAGTATTAGTTTATAGTCTTTGCAACAAGGTGGAGAATAAATTACAGTATAAAATATACCGCTCTTTCATACAATTTTTGCCGTTTAGTACGGTGATGAAAATTAGAGATGCCCTCTCACAACGTTACTTATTACAAAGTGGACGACCCAAAGCCAGAACCAAACTAAAATAAAACCAGAGAAGCAAAACCACAAAACCTCCCTCTTCGACCCGACCTCCCTCTCTCCGCCGCCGGCCGCCGCGCTTGCTTGGCGACCATGGCGCGCATCGTATCGCGCGCGCTCCCGTTCGCCTCGCGCTCGCATCTCCATCTCAGGCCGCCCCTCCGCGGGCTCAGCTCGGCGCCGGTCCTCCCCGCGGCCTCCTCCACAGCCTCGCCGCTCTCCTGGCGGGGGTTCACGCCCACCCCGGAGCCCTCGCGCTCCGTGCCGCCTTTCGCGGGATTCTTCGCTGGTATACGCGGCTTACGAAGGGGGCGGCGCGGGAAGGCGGCGGCGAAGCGGGAGGAGCCGCAGGACCCTGAGCTCCCGTCCTCGCCCCCGCCCCGCCCAAGGAGACCGAGATCGAGCTCCGCGCCCACATCGGCGTCGACGAGGACCTGCCCGGCGATATCGAAGTGCTGGTACGCATTTCACCTAGTCAAACTCCTCTGTATTGCGGCTAGCTGTTGTAACTGTCATAGGAAATACATATAAAAGTGTCATTTTGCGCAGCATTAACAGGATGATGTATCATTGAACCATTGTTCTGATATTTCTGAACAAACTCTGTGTTGTTAGTATCGCGCAGATCATCCTTGGCAATTGTCCAATTATGACTCATCATGTATTATTGTTTCAAACTGGTCATGTTTGCCATTTATCGATAGGAAGTAGGCACAAGCCGCGTAGTTCAGGGAGTTATAATACTGGAGTACTGGTCATCTTGGTATATTTATATACAACAGGAGTTCTGGGATTGAGTTTGTCTCTCGGTAGTTTATTTTCGTCAGGATGATGTTAATTACGCTCAGTTGTTCAACTTTTCAATTTGTTGTGTGAGTGTTTGTTAATCTCTGCTTCCCTTCATGTGCATGCAGAACATTATAGAAATTCTGAAGTTAAATGTTCCCATGGCGATGAAAATTGCACTAGATGGACTTCTGGAGTACAACTACAAGACACGAGACACTTCAATAAGTGATGTCGGGAAGTATGGAAAGGTTGAGGCTTCCGTGTTGCTATGCAATGATAACACCATCCAGAATCGTAACAAAGAATGGAGAGGCGAGGATTGCGCTACTGATATGCTCTCATGGTCAGAGAACATTCCTGATCTTGATGATCCTACTGTAAGAACAAATCAGTTCTTGAAACATTTTCTATTTTACCGTTAGCCATGCCATCTTGTTCTCCTTTTCTCGCTCACTGTGTTTTTTTGCTGCAGCTTAAGCTGGGTGAGATAGTAATATCAGTTGAAACAGCTGCAAGGCAAGCTGAGGAGAAAGGTCATACACTTCTTGATGAACTGCGGACACTAGTGGTATGTGGGTTCATGTTAACTTTTCCTTGTGGAGTCAATAGAGCTATTTTTTCCTAAGCCACTTTATCACATGGTGTCTTGCATAGATTGCTGCAGTTGATAGTGTTTATGCACGAATTGATTATTTATTTCCTTATATTCTGTTCTAGGTTCGAGGCCTGTTATGTCGTCTGGGTTTTGACCGTCAGACTAGTGATGAGGCTGCAATGGAAATGGAGAAGGAGGAGCTGCTCATTTTAAAAAGTCTAAGGTGGAAAGGGAAAGGTCTTGCTAAGACTGCTCTTAATTCGAGCAAGACTCACACAGAAGCTCTGGATGGTATGTTCTTTCGTCATTTGTGTAATCACCGCCTTGCCATTATCTGTGTCTTGAAATGCCTATCACACTCATATGATGATGTAATCTACCTCTTGCTGGCTAAGAATGTTTACAGGACAAGTGACAACTAGTCTAAAGAAAGCTGGTAGCCTAAGATTTTATAGACCAAAGTTCAAATATATCTTCTGTGATATGGATGGTACATCCCTAATCCGTTGCTCGTTGCACATATTTTGTATTTCTTGATTCTAATTATATTTACAGTTGCATTTTAATTGTGCTCTTCTTTGTGACTAGGTACGCTACTCAACAGTAAAAGTCAAGTTACAACAAGGAATGCAGAAGCTCTAAAGGAAGCTAGGTCAAGAGGAGTAAACATAATTATCGCCACAGGAAAGGTATCACAAGTTTTTACATGCTGCTTGAACAATGACTTAACTGTTCCAGGAACAGAAGCATTAAATATCATTTATGCTACCAGATGCGTAGGTATATGTTAGATTATCAAAATGCTAAAAGTGATGATCTTTTTGGAGATTTAAGATCCAGTTTGGGCATCCTTTTTTTCTGAACCAGAAATGTACCAGTGATGAAGTTTAGTATCCCACTAAATCTTATCTAATAGAAGGCTTTTCGCTCTAATTTCAATCCCCGTTTCACTGTTTAATAATTGGGAGCTAAGAAATGACATTGCATTAAACACTTAACATTGTTAGGAATTATCAAAAACTATTTTTTACGAGATGGGATTGTCCTATAAGTGAGTCACTGTAGAACTGATTTTCCAGGCATAGGGCTTATTAGGGCTGATACACTTGCTGATAAGTAGTTCGTCGGAGAATGGAGACAGAATTGCCAGATTAGACAGCTCAGCAAAGACCCTTGCGGGAGATAAGTCTTGCAGGAGAAGACAGGTTACTGGATTGTATCAGGAGAGTCATTTAAAAAGTGATTTGCTGGACAAGAAGCTACTGGGAGAACATTAGTCACTTGCAGAGCACACCAAGGCGTCTTCCATGCCATTGCCACCATGCTATATTTTAATGCTCTCAGGAGTCCCGCTGTTGCTACCGATAACAAATCTTTTTTTTCCGACTGAGACAAAAACATCTAAGGCTTAACTAAGAAACTTACCAAAGGCTCTGAATCTTTAGTGTTTGGATGAATCTTCACATTTACGTTAATTCGATTGTCTTGAATGGAACATGTCACGACTAAAACAGCCAGTGGAGCTCGCCAGCTCGCTCTTACCTAACTGATTATTTTTGCTTGTCATTGTGATATCTGTGAGAAACTCAGAATGCTGATAATTGTTTTCTATCCATGCTCATTTCGGAAACAGACGCGCCCAGCTGTCATTGATGCTCTTAATATGGTTGATTTATCTGGAAGAACTGGCATTGTTTCAGAATCTTCGCCTGGTATATTTCTTCAGGTAGGTGAAATTATGTTTCATGGAAAAACTTAATCTTGTAAGCTATAAGCTATCTTAACGCATCATCTTTCCCCATCCTGGTTATGTTCACTTGCTATAAGCATTCTGCTAGGTTAGAGGTATGACAATGGAGGCGCATATTAGCATGCTCTCATATCTGTTGATTGTGGAATGCATTCTACTTGCCACATAACCAAGTTGACACCCTAACTAGATCTGCTTGGAATAAAGAGATAGGTCTAAAGAGTAACGAAGGTGTGAGAAGGTAGGCACGGAAGGCTACGTTCAATTTCAGGCATCAAAGCTCAAAATCATCGACTGCTAAACTATTCCTCTAGAGCCTTCTTACATCTCTGCATTCAAAAGCTAGCTATGCATGTATTCCTGGGGCATAAAGTGTGCTGTGTTGCTAGCCTGTTCAAAACATGTTTATTAGCAGCTTGGAATTTAAAAATGTTGACAAATACTCTTAAACCATAAAAGCTGATGGCATCATTTCATGAGGCCATGTGGTTCTATGCTTCTGCTCAATTCTGTAATGTGCTACCCTAAACTTGATGTTCCCTCACATGCTGTATATTAACGCACAGTTATAATTGTTTTATTGTAGTATAGTTTTTCAAAACTAAGTCGTTGTTCTCATCTGCAAATAAGAGCATGACTGATTATTCCCATGAGAATTGTCCTCGTTTTCATTAGGTCAAATCTTCCAATTGTAGGGGCTGTTGGTTTATGGTTTGGGAGGGAGACAAATTTATAAAAGAACTTTGGACCAAGAAGTATGCCGAGAGGTAAGCAATAACTTTTGCTTGTTACGATGCAGATCATCCATGTATATCTGGTATTGTCTATCTCCAGCAAATGCTTCTACATTTGCAACATTAGACACTTTATTGTCATGCTGCAGGCATTTTTATATTCTTTGGAGCACAAGGTACCATTAGTAGGATTTAGCCAGGATAGATGTTTTTCTATGTTTGAGGACCCATTGGTTGATTCTCTCCATGACGTATACCATGAACCTAAGGTATGATGGGGTTTACTTATCCATTCTTTGTGAAATCCCAGTTTCTATTCCTGTTGATTTGACTCTACATGGGTTTCTTCTTGCAGGCTGAAATAGTGTCATCTATTGATCAGCTTTTAGGAACAGCTGAGATACAGGTGCTGTGCTTACTTAAATAATATCTTTGGTATCAGTTACATTTCTGAGATAGTAACAAATACGAATAACTCCATGTTTCCAGCCAAAGATTTGATACTTCGTTGAAACAAATCTGAACACATTCACAACTTTTAATGCATGAAACAAACAAGCTGCTGCTTTGATTGCATTTGGCATTTATATATGTGGACATAGTCATCAGTTTATAAACACATAACTGGATCTTCTGAAGAAGAAAAGGTTTTAGCAGTTTGAGAATGTTAAGATCTGTTATAGTTTGACTATGCTATTGTTTTCATGTGCAGAAACTCGTGTTCATTGGAACTTCTGAGGGAATTTCTTCCACGTTGCGGCCATACTGGACAAATGCAATAGAAGAAAGGGCGGGTATTGTTCAGGCACAGCCGGACATGCTTGAGCTTGTACCACCTGCAACTTCGAAGGGCAGCGGAGTGAAGATTTTGTTGGACCATCTTTGCATTAGTCCAGATGAGGTATAAGCTGTTTAGTTCCCCATTGTATCGTCCATAGTGCAAGCCAAATTTTGCTGCATTTTCTTCGCTCGGTTCCTTTTATGACAAATCACCATCTAATTTTGATCATCTATGTTTTTGAATCCTCTGAATTTTAAAATTTTCTTGCTGCCAATACCATCGGGTATTAATTCACTTGCATTATTTCTAACCTGCAACCTTTTTTTCTGCAAGATAATGGCAATCGGAGATGGAGAAAATGACATTGAAATGCTGCAGCTGCGTCATTGGGTGTTGCTCTGGCGAACGGGGCTGAGAAGACCAAAGCAGTAGCTAATGTAATCGGCGCTACCAACGACGAAGATGGCGTCGCACAGGCTATCTATGACTACGCTTTCTAACAGCCGCTGACAGGGCATTGGGATAGGATTATCTTCTTTTTGGTTCCCCGCTGTGTTCTGGGTTTACCAAATAGCAATTCTTATTCAAACATCTATCAGCAGAATTATACCGAGGGTTGTGGTCACAGCAACCGCTAAGAGTTGTAACATTCTTATTGGCAGGCATAGCTACTTTTGGGTGGCTATCAATGAGGACCCACCGTCCTTTTTTGACGAAAATTTGTAAAACATTGTTCCATCTCTGATAACCAAGGATGCTTTCTGTTCTGGCTAAGCTTCCTCTTCCTCCTCTCTTGTTTTGAGTTGTTGCTTTTCCTCCCTGTTATGCCGATGAATAACCAAGAATAACCAAAGATCATGTACCATGGTTCAGAATAGGGATTTACAGGGAACGTTGTTAATCTGCCACTGCAGTGAAAAGAAAGGTTCAGTGTACAATTGCTCTATCTGATAGCCATGGAGTGCTGCTAAGCTTGCTTTTCCTCCTATTTGTTTGAGTTGTTGCTTTTCCTCCCTGACATGCTGAGAAATAACCAGGATAACCAAAGGTCATGTACCATGGTTCAGAATCGGGATTCACAGCGAATTAATCTTGTTAATCTGCCACTGCAGTGAAAAGAAATGTTCAGTATACAATTGCTCTATCTATTTACACATCGAACCAATGCCTTCCTGAACAATATGACTCTGTCGACAGCAGAGAAACAGAAAAAACCTCTAGTACATCTGACAGGCTAATACGCCCGCCAAGAAAAATCCTCAAAGAACAGAGCAGAGAGAGGTGCCGCCGCCGCCGGAGGGTGGGCGTCCAAACATTTCAACCGCGACTCAATCAATCCTACTGGCGGTACGCGCTCTTGTTCACAGGGATCGCAGGAGGCCTGTAGAGCATGTTCGTGCCGCTGTTGTTCCGAGCCATCAGATTCGCGCAGGAACTTCCAGATGGCTTGCCTATCCCCTTGCTGTTAGGAGTACCAGGCGCAGGACAGGCTTCCTCCTGGTTCTTCTCGTCTAATCCACGGAGCTCTTGCAAGATTTGATCTTCTTGTAGGGGCTCTTCTTGGGCAGATCCTCGAGGCATCTCACCTCGGACATGCACGCGAACGACTGGGACTTGCCGTCGTAGTACATGGACAACCCTTTCCTGCAGAGAACAGTTGCTCGGTCAGGAAACTTTCCTTCAGTTGTTGTGTATATGTTGATACATGGATGGATTTTCTTCTTCGGGAACTTACTTGACAGGGAGTTCTTTCTTCAGAGATGACATGTCGTGGAGGCTATCCGAATTCAGTCTCCGCACCGTCTTCGGCGCCACCTGCAGCGCCTCCAAGCCTGGAACCTGGGCCTCGTCGTCGTCGGAGTCGCCGGAGATGGAAGACGAGGTCTCGAACAGCTCTTCGTCTTCCTGGTACGCTGCAAGGGCCTGAGCTCCACCGAATCTGCTCATGGCTGCGATTTTTTCTGGTTTCTCGAACACAAATGGAGCTGAATAGAGAGAAAGGTTGATGCTTGGCTGGTGTATGGATATATTCTTCTTCTTCTTCTTCGTTGCTTCTTCTCTTTCACGACCTTTACACTCTGGGAGGAGGGTGGGTATATATAGAACGGTAGAACCCCAGCTGAAACGGGATAACGCTGGGCTGCCTGCTTTCAAACACCGCGTAGTGCGCTTTGACTAATACGCAATTTGCGTCGGTGACATCACCGGCCGTTCTGTTGTTGGTTGCGTTTACGTTGCGCGAGTTAGGTTCTCTGGCTGGGACACTGACATGGAACCCATAGGCGTTTATTTTATCAGAAAATGAAGAGGATTATTATTTTAGAAAGAGTTTGTTGGCCACTTCCACATGTCTTCGGCGGATTCTGCTGCCGGATCTGTTCTTATCTTCTTAGTTTGTTCGGTGGGATCCACCAGGTTCGGTTCATGAGGCTGACATCCAGACCATGGCATGTTGTGGTGGAGATGATGCCTTGCAAGTCACCATGTCGATGTGTTATGAACGGAGAGGAGCGGGGACACGCGGCGCGCTACTGCTGGGTTATCATCTAATTGCGATCTGAGTCGGTGGTCCTGGTTAAACGCATACTAGTACTAGTACTTAACTGTAGGAGTATACTAGAGAAGTGACAGGGCATTGCTTTGACACTTCGATGGTTCAAACTGTAGGAGTACTGTTTTGAGAAAATTATGGCTCTAGACTTTGGAGCCTTTAATTTGACTAGGTAGAATAGAACAACGATGCCTGAGACCCAACCTTAATATTTAGTGTTTCTAGTCTAAACTTCAAACTATCTTGGGTGCAAAACTTATTTGTAGAATCTTTTGTGTGAGAGAAGTACTAGACACCAAGTAAAATGTCGACAATGTTGAACCTAAAAAATTCATGTGGATTGTATTGAGCTATACAAAGGAGTTCCACTTGGGAGTGTAAACTTTAGAGCTTTTGCCTGTGTTTAAAACAAATTATAGAGCTTTGCATGGGAGAGAGAAGTACTAGACACTAAGTAAAATGTCGACAAGGTTTGAACCTTGGAAATTCATGTGGATTGGATGGAGCTATACAAAGGGGTTCCACAGGACAACTCTTTCCTTGGTTGAAGCGACACTCCTTCCTCTGTGAAGGGACACGTGTGGTTCCTCCTTAGGATTTACTCCTCCACAAATTCATTTTCTTTCTTTAATACTTTGTTCGAAATACGACCTAATTAAAAGACCTTTTTGCTTCTTTGGTGCTGGATCACTGCGTACCCACATGATTTCACGTCTCGGAGAAAATGAGCAAAATGGGATTCCATGGACCCGATGAGATCACACGTGTTTGGTTCACGTACTAGTTTCGTGTTGCTTGGCTTCAGTTGCACGGGATAAAAAGGAAGAAGCAACGGAAGTCCATATGTAGCTGTCGAAATAAAGTGAACTCCTCGCGTTAACAAGCATATGTACATGGTTTATTTAAAAGACACACGAGAAAATGGTGCATTTCAACATCAGCGTGAAGCATCACCCATATGCATTATTGTTGCGAAAAGACGATTTCACCAGCCCACACGGCATCGTACGTTTTTATCCTCTCCGTGCCTTAAATCTGTAAAAATCAGCAGGAGTAGTAGTGTAGTGCTAACCGAGGACTGTGCAAGCTGTCCCGACGACCCGTCTAGGCGCCAAGCGCGTGTGTTCATCTGGTGGGCGAAAACAAGGGCTCGCACACACACTTGTGCCATGGCAGCACTGGCAGGAGGAGCACCGTTGCCGGGGGACACGGCCCCAGGTTCGCTGGACCAGCACAAACCGGCGATCGACAAGCTTTGTTCAGTTCCTCGTGTCCGCGTGTTGCTCCCCAGCACGACGAATTCTAAAACGGCGTCTCCCTCCCTCCGTGTTTCCATGGCTCGTGGTTTTCCGAGTCCCACCCCACCGACGCACACACCCAGATGCGACTATCTCTTGATCCCTCCGTTCCAAATTAGATGACTCTCATTTGTCCACATGCGAATGTATCTAGACATGTTACAAGTATAGATACATCCGTATGTGCACAAATGAAAGTCATCTAATTTGAAACAGAGGGAGTAGTACTTAATCTCTTCTCTTTTCGTTTTCTTTTGGTCTACTCACTCCGTCCTAGAAAGAGTGTGTTTTTAAAGATTTACACATAGATCAAGAAGACCTTGGACTTTGCTCCATGGCATAATTAATACAGAAAAGTGGCAGACTCATACGGCATACAACCATTGAGAGAAGGCAATTAAATGAATGTTTCCCACATGTACTCCGGCCTTAGATTGCTGAACAAATATTTTTTCATTAGAGGCCCTATACACCTAAACGGAGGGAGTAGTAATTAAGTTAGTAACCCAAGGGACTCAAATGAATATGCAACCAATAGCTAGATCACAAATTGCTACATGAGTCAATTAAAAACTAATTGATTAGAGGCAATGTGCATTGATAGTGTAGATGTACACTTTTTTGTAGAAAAATACTAGACCCCAAACGAGATCCACTCTTTCGAGGACGGAGCGAGTAGTAGAGACGATTGCGCGTGCTAATCCACTGCGCTAACATCTGGGGTTAGGCAAGGGGTATGGCTGCGTAGAATCCGTGAACTACCCGACATCGTGATGCTGCTCCCTGATCCTTATCCATCCATGGGAGGACTTGTTCAAGCCTATGGTGCTGGACTAGCTCCATAAATTTCCAAAGACTATCTCCGTTAATTTCCAAAAGTTTTTCCCTTCCCTCTGTGGTCTACATTCTCTATCGTGCGTCACTCGATCTATGACTCGTCGATGCCTGTTGGGAAACCCTCGGACAGGTTCCGTAGCTGGGATGCGAAGCTCGTCGACTAACACGACTCTTCCTTGGTTCCTTCCAGCTGCTGCCTCTTTCCGCCGTGGGAAGTCAAATTTTCGCTTGTTCCTCGACGGAAGGAGCCGGCCGTCCGCTCTGACCGGGTGGCTGGCTCGTGCGTAGAACATGGGCCGGCCTGCCTGTCGACCGGCGGGATTCTATGATCCACACGGCAGGCAGGTCGCCCGGAACCAAACAAACACATCGTGGCCGGCCGGAGCCATCGCCCAAAAGACACTTGGCCGTCGTCGTCTTATGAAAATATCGATCGAACTCGAGTCGAAGCGATAAGGGCGAGTCGAGGGCGGCATATTCGTCGGCATGATCTCACCATCGCTGGCCGAATCGTGCGAGGAAAGCGACGATGGCGGGAAATCATGTGCCGCCAACCGAAAATTTCCAAGTTTTTTGGGTGGACCATGGATGGACTAGTAGCAGTGGGAACGTGGTCTGCGCGCGCGGACGGGGAGCACGTGAAAATCCATTCATCGTAGCGGATGAGATGAGATACGGGTCGCCGTTCGGGGGGATTTCTCGGGCCCAATCCACGCGCCTGTCGCTGGATCGGCGTCTCTGGAGACGCGTGGCCTTATCTGGCACCCGATCGAGCACTTCTTCAGCAGGTGAGGTCAGTGCAGCCTGTACTGTATGAAGGTTGGCGAGACGTGCAGTCCCGCTTCTCTTCTCCTCTCGTAGAATTAATCCGAGTAAACAACAGTGGAGTGGAACCCGTGCTTTTCGAATGATAGCGAATTATAAGCGTGAAGGAAAAGCACGAAACGGTGATGGTTAATGGATTGTCAAGTGTGATCCACTGGGTTTTTCATGGTCATTTCATACGCCGCATCATGCATACCATGTCTACTAAACGAGTTAATTTCGCCTGACTACTAATTCAAAAAACAAAATCACCAAACTACGAAACACCAACTCGATGTTTTCCATACAGCAAGTGTGTTCCAGCTTGCCAATGCCAGAGCACAAAGAAAGGTTTGACCAGCTCAGCTGGGTAAGTATTCATAGTGGGCAGAAGAACTGGAGCAGCGTATATTACCTAATTACCTGTTCAAAGAATAGTTCAAAAACTGCCGCGTATATTACCTAATTACCAGCGTCGCTCCACGTCAGCGTATATTACCTAATTACCAGCGTCGCTCCACGTCAGAATCACTGTTCAAAGAATAGTGTATGCCGCTTATCCAGCCGTCCGCGCTTCATCCGACGGCTCCTAGCCTCCCCGTGATCGTTTCACAAAAACGCCCTCGCAAGTCCACAAATAGCACCGACACCCACACTTTCCCACAGAAAAGGACTTAGTTGTATTTTTTCGAAAACTCAGGGACCTTTCTGGAAAAGCATCGACAAATCCCCCTATCCCCCTTCTCTCTCCCGCGACGGCGGAATCGCCGTCGACGCCGCCGCGTGCCCCCGCCGCAGCGCGCCTCCTCGGTCAGATCGAAGGGCACAGCCGCCTCCGCCGTCGCGTCCCCTCCGTCGTCACCGAGTTTGGCGTGCTGGGCTGCACGGCGCGCGCCGGAATCTTCGCCGCCGTGCGTGCTGTCCGCCGCCGCATCTGCTGCCCGCCGGCGACGAATATGTAGCCAGCGGCGCGTCTCGCACGCCCACGCGCGCGTCTCACATGGCGCGGATGCGCCGCCGGCGTGGGCGTCGCCGTGGGCGGAGCTCGGCCATTGCTGGCGTCATCAGACGCCAGCGTGGGCCCCGGCTGTCAGCCCGTTTTCTTTTCCCCTCCAAAAAAAACACATAAAATATTAAAATCCATTTAAGCAATTCCCAGAAAAATAAAAAACGTCCAAACAACAAAAACTTCGAATCCATCCATCCAAAAAATATGCAAAATATATCAAAATGGTCAATAAAATAAATGCTAACTACTTGTGCTACAAAAATAAACAAATTTGTATGTTTAAATTTGGTGAATATTTGACGAAAATCCAAATTCATTTGCTCACACTATTACAATTTGCCCACATCAAAAATCACAGTGGTGGATTACTATGTTTGCAGACATGTCCAACTTGCATATCTGAAAAATGTTAATTTGTGTGACCTTCATAATTACTGAACCGCCACTGCTCCAAAACAATATTTGATTTTCAGTTTGAATTGTGCTAATCTAGAAAATATGAGTCCAATTATTTTGGAAAACCGATAGCAGTACCTTTCGGTACAAATTTACCTCATGTGCTTGTGATGCTTACATTTAAAATGACATATGTTTGTAGTTTAGGCAACAATATTTGATTTTTCAGTTTGAATTGTGCTAATCTAGAAAATATGAGTCCAATTATTTTGGAAAACCGATAGCAGTACCATTCGGTACAAATTTACCTCATGTGCTTGTGATGCTTACATTTAAAATGACATATGTTTGTAGTTTAGGCCAGTAGGAACTTTCAGCATTTATCTAAACTTCTGTGTATAATATTTCCGACTAAATCCAATTGCAGTAGAACTCTCTCTAATTATGCATTTGCATTTTCAACACGCACGATTTACTAAATATTTAAAGAAAATACAAATTCATTTCCTCTAATTTTAGATTGAATTACCAAATTTTCATACAATGCATTTCCTCAAATTATGGAGTTAAGATAAATATTTGTGACAAATTACAACCATATTTGGCCACTCCAATTTATGGAACTAAATTAAATATTTATTCCAAAGCTGCCAACATACAGCCATACTTGATCATTCCAATTTAGTTGACATATTCGGATACAATATAGCTTAACTCTCTCTAATTATGCATTTGAATTTTCAGAACTCATCATTTACTAAATATTTGAAGAAAATACAAATTCATGTCCTCCAATTTTAGACTCAATTTATCGAATTCTCATACAATGCATTTCCTCAAATTATGGAGTTAAGATAAATATTTGTGATAACTTACAACCATATTTGGCCACTTTCATTTGCTCAAACTATTACAATTTACCCACATCAAAAATCACAGTGGTGGATTACTATGTTTGCAGACATGTCCAACTTGCATATCTGAAAAATGTTAATTTGTATGACCTTCATAATTACTGAACCGCCACTGCTCCAAAACAATATTTGATTTTCAGTTTGAATTGTGCTAATCTAGAAAATATGAGTCCAATTATTTTGGAAAACCGATAGCAGTACCTTTCGGTACAAATTTACCTCATGTGCTTGTGATGCTTACATTTAAAATGACATATGTTTGTAGTTTAGGCAACAATATTTGATTTTCAGTTTGAATTGTACTAATCCAGAAAATATGAGTCCAATTATTTTGGAAAACCGATAGCAGTACCTTTCGGTACAAATTTACCTCATGTGCGTGTGGTGCTTACATTTAAAATGACATATGTTTGTAGTTTAGGCCAGTAGGAACTTTCAGCATTTATCTAAACTTCTGTGTATAATATTTCCGACTAAATCCAATTGCAGTAGAACTCTCTCTAATTATGCATTTGCATTTTCAACACGCATGATTTACTAAATATTTAAAGAAAATACAAATTCATTTCCTCTAATTTTAGATTGAATTACCAAATTTTCATACAATGCATTTCCTCAAATTATGGAGTTAAGATAAATATTTGTGACAAATTACAACTATATTTGGCCACTCCAATTTATGGAACTAAATTAAATATTTATTCCAAAGCTGCCAACATACAGCCATACTTGATCATTTCAATTTAGTTGACATATTCGGATACAATATAGCTTAACTCTCTCTAATTATGCATTTGAATTTTCAGAACTCATCATTTACTAAATATTTAAAGAAAATACAAATTCATTTCCTCCAATTTTAGACTCAATTTATCAAATTCTCATACAATGCATTTCCTCAAATTATGGAGTTAAGATAAATATTTGTGATAACTTACAACCATATTTGGCCACTCCAATTTATGGAACTAAATTAAATATTTATTCCAAAACACAATCATGTTTGAACATTCTAAACCACTAAGTACATACAAATACCCTAAACGACATTCCGCCTGATTTCAATATTTCGCAATACCATTGAACCTTAACGTATACAGAATTTCCCTCTGATTTGTCCTACTTAAATTTTGAACAAAAAAGTTTTGCTGAGTCGCTCAGTTTAGTTACGCTTCACTTATTATAACAAATGGTAATATTTTTTGTATCAGTAAACAGTATATTTTTTAGATTACAAAGAAAAGAGCTATATTCGAGATCTCATCATACCGTAAGGCCACTTCCTTTCACAACAGTCGTCATTCCTGTTTAACTAAAAGAACTACAATATCAAATATAAATTTGTAAAAATGATATCTCACCTCTGTTTAACCCCATCTTTGTATTTGTTTACTTTTGTTTTTTGCTTTTCTTTTGCTTTGCAGTAAAACAAAATTGGAATAATGATCACCGTCAAGAGAAATAATTGCAGGACATTTTAACTTACAAAACAACTATAATTCCCCTTTTTGAATTTCAGTTTGCTGTAATAGAGTTGTAAAAAACATTGAAATTAAATCTTTCTATTTGCTTTCTTTTATTTTTTGCTTTTCTTTTGCTTCACAGTAAAACAACATTCGGATAATGATCAAAAACAAGAAAGATAAATGCAAGACATTTTAGTTTACAAAACAATTATAAATTCCCTTTTTAAATTTCAGTTCGCTGTGCTACATTTGTAAAAAAACATTGGAATTTGTGTTCAACCAGTAAAACGATTGGTTTGTCTTCACAATAACTCAACAAGTTGTAATATTTATTCTACAGCATGAATTATTCCAAAATGTAATAGAACGTTTAGCTAACTGCTATTTTTTAGTACTTTAATGTTTTTATTGCGTTTTATCACCCATACTATAATCACACATAAAGAGCCGTTAGGTTAATAGACTACAATGTCTGCAGTGGTAAATATGAACATCCCGCAAATGAGCTAATGGCAATATTACAAAAAAAACTTTTGCTTTTTGTTATAGGTCACATTGCCTGCAAAAATAAACGCATTATACAAACAACGTCGCCGTTTCTATCCACAAAATATATTACACAACCAAAAAAAAATTACACTCACAAAAATATCCACTAATAATGCACATAAAATCTAACTAAGGCGCCACGCCAAATTCAACTAGTAACTCATTAACCGATGACATAATCCAACCAACACATCGGAAGGTTTCATCACACTTCCTTCGCCTGCTTCTGCACGGAAAATATTGCGAAGCGGCCGGCAGCACTCGCCTTTCGTCATGGGCAGCTAGCTGCTCTTCCTATATACAGCTTAGGTGACGACTCGACGGAATTTTCAGATACGTGGCCGTTCGAACTAATTAACGGAAGGAGAGACATACGTCATTATCATCATCATCATCTACTTTTGGACGAGTGAGAGTCATATCATCTTTACCTCCCACTCTGTCAATTTCTGGAATCCTCTCCCCTTCTACAGTGCTTGAGAGGCGACTGCGGAGGCGACTCGGCGTTTCCCGAAGGCCGCCGGCATATCTGGGGATTTCCCACCCTCCGCCGGCCGCTCCGGCGGCGGGAGGATGGGGAATCCCCAGATCGGCGCTTCGGCGTGTAGATAAGGAGCTTTTGGGCGGCGCGGCGGAGGCGGGGTGGCCGGCGTCATCGTTTTGCAGCTCTGTGGCTTCCCCTCCATGGCGTCGTCCTCGACGGCGCTCCCAAGCCGCAGATGCGTCCCTGTTCTGCCGCTGTTCCTTCCGGCATCGGTGGCAGGCTGGTGACGAGTGGGCTGGTGGCCGGAGGAGGAGGTGCGAGGCGGCTGCTGCGTGGTGGTGTGGCGTGATGGTGGTGGATCTGGCCACCTCCGGTGAGGTGGTGCGGCGCAGGCCCGGATCCAGGGCAGAAGATGCTTGGGGCGTGCCCCCGGCCGATGGACGACCTTCGTCTTCAGATCCAGCTCGTCGGAGCTGGTGGTTGATGCGGCTCATCAACGCCTTCGGGCAAGGAGCTCTTCTGCTCCATGGGCGCGAGCTCCGGGCGGCTGTTTTCTCCTTCGTCTCCGGCGTTGGAGGTCGACCGTGCTGGAGTTCTTCGTGGTTGAAGACGGCGTGTTGCAGTAGCGACGATCTTTGTATCCTTCTCGTTTTGTTCTTTGCTTGTATCCGGCTTTGTAATCCTCCTTTTTATTTATGAATACAAGTATGAAAAATCAAAAAAAAATGATGTCGGATGGTGAGAGGAATCGAACGAATTGAGATTTGGCATCCCCCACCGGTTGGATTTGGCGCGCCCTGCCTTTCTTTATGCTTTCTTGTTGTCGGCTCGGTTCTGCTGGTTAGCTCTGTGGATGAGCTAGTTCGTATACTATCAGTGTGTCACATCCCACATGAGCTCGTACATACTAGTATGTCGATAGATAGAGAGACGGGGTCTAGAGTTTTTGTACGCAGAGTATAAACAACAAGGTAAAATGGGTCTTTTTCCTCAGTTTTTTATATATGTCTTTTTCCACACTTTCGTATAGTTTAACATAGTATTTGTCCAAAAAAAAGTAATTGAATATAGAGGTGGGTGGTCTTGGGCTAAGATTTTACAGTAAGAGTGGGCCATATCTGACAGGTAAGGCCCTGAACCTGAATTGCACCGTTTTGGTCCAGCATCATAGCTATTATGCAGTTATTTGGGCCTAGTAAAATATTTTTGGGCTTCTCAGCCTTCTTGTTAGTCCTTGATTGCTCCTCGCTTATGTGTTTTGTGTTACTACAATCTAAGATTTCTCAAATTCTCAAACAAACAAATCTAAGATTTCGCATATACGTGTGATGAAAAAGGTGTTTCGCATACCTTCTCTTTTGCCGGCGCGGTCAAGCGTGCATTATCCTCTAGTTTTCTCAAAACTTGTACGATAGTAACAAGATGTGCCTAGGAATCATTCCTGAATTCAAAATTTAACCACCTTGAACGAAGGGAAAATACATTCTGAAAATGCTTGAGATGGTATAATTTCAAATATATACTCTGAGACACATGTCTTGGTATATCAATGAAAATAGACCTACCATATTATTTTTCACACCAAATTATTGGTGTTCATGAAAAAATTATTCTTTCAATACTAATACACCAATTCTGGGTGGAAGAGCCATGTTTTTCGTCCCAAAGACCTACACAATCTTGAGGGGCTACAAGTAACAAACTAGGGATAAAAAACCTCACCGGGTGCCCATGAAATAAATGACATCCTCCTCCACCTCTCCACAAGGTGCATCAACGACCAGTGCGCCACACCACTCTCTTTCTGCTATTTGACCGTTCAACTCTTTTTTGTTCTTAATTAATGAAATGGCTAAGTCCTTTGCCTCGTTTAAAAAAATACCGTCAGTTGTCCTTATATGGTCGCACCATGTCAAACAAAATTGTCATGCCCAAGTGTTATGTAGATTGTCCTCTAATTGTTGGGTGGTTAGTGTAAGATTTTGTTGTCAATGGTGTGTTTAAACTAGGTTGCAACTGATTAGACATAGACATGTTGGAGAGTACAAAAAATATGTAAACCAGGTGGTTTCCGCAACGAAATATGATGCAAACTAACGGAATGATAGACGTAGTATATCATAATCATCGTCATCTAATTTTTGGGTGAGTGAGACTCGTCTCATCTTACCGGTCGTTGCGCAACCAATGAATGATGTCGTATGGTGAGTGGAATCGAACGAATCGAGATTGGATTTGGCGCGTGAAGGTGGTGACCGATTGGCAGGGAGTTGGAACATGGAACGCGGCACGACAGCCAAATTGGCCTTTGTTTATGCTTTCTCGTTGTCGACTCGGTTCTACAGTACTTGTTAGCTATATGGACAGAGCTAGTCCTTGCTATGAGTATGTCACATCCCTTGTGGGAACCCATGCGATGTCGATAAATAGACGGGGTATAGTGTTTTCATATTATGTAGAGAATAAACAACAAGGGAAATGGGTATTTTCTCACTTTCGTTTAGTTTACAATGAACATTTGCCAAAAAAATCATGAATATGGAGGCGGGTGGCCAGGTAGGTGAAAAGGAAAAGAGAAGGAGCAAGTAAGATTTGGGCTAAGATCATGTCAAAAAAAGATTTGGGCTAAGATTAGAATGCGCCATAATTGACAGGTAACGTCCCGAATCTGAAGTGGGCTGTTTTAGCCAAGCATCTTAGCTATGCAGTTATTTCGGCCTATTTAGATTTTGTTGGGCTTCGTAGCCTTTTATCAATGTTGGGGATATCGCTTATCGGGAACTTACCGGTCAACCCAAAATAAGGGGTAAGTCGGCCGGTTTATCGGCATATCAGCCGATTTATCGGCATATCGGTCAATTTATCGGTCGATTTATCTTATCGATCAGACACTGAGAAGAGATAAATCGGCCGATTTATCGAAATATCGGAAGATATCTTGAAAAATGCTTTTTATTAGTTCTTGATTGCTCGCGGGAGTATTTCTCTCATGTGTTTTGTATTACTACAATCTAAGACAAGATTTCTCAACACTCAAAAAAAAATCTAAGATTTCTTATGCAATTGTGATGGAAAAGATATTCTCATAACTTCTCTTTTGCCAGCGTGGCCAAGCATACATTTTCCTCTACTTTTCTCGAAACTTGTAAGATAATAACAAGATCTAACTAGGAATCATTCCTGAATTCATAATTTAGCCACCTTGAACGAAGGGAATATACATTCTGAAAATGATTGTGATCATATAATTTCAAATATATACTTTGAGACATGCATTTTCGTATATCAATGAAAATAGACCAAACAATATTATTTTTACACCAAATTATTGGTGCTCATGAAAATTTTATTCTTTCAGTACTAATACACCAATTCTGGGTGCAAGAGCCACGTATGTCGTCCCAAAGACCTACACAACCGCGAGGGGCTACAAGTTCCAGACTTGAGGTCGTAAACCTCACCGGTGCCCATGAAATAAATGACATCCTCCTTCACCTCTCCACAAGGTGCATCAACGGACTTGGAGAAGTTGACGCTGATAAAGAGTGCTTGGCCGCCTCTGAGCCCACCGATCACTGGCACCCAAGCGCCGGTGTCGCTGTTCGCTTCAAAAACTTCCACCCGGAAAGTAAAGAATGGATCACCTTGACAGCGTTGCTTTTCTGGACGTAATTTCTGATGATGCCTCACCAAGAGCAACTTCCCGCAAGATTCAATCAGATGCCGACTAGTGATTTGGAGATCATTATTAGGTCAGGTGTGAACATTAGTTGAGCAATTGAGGAAAGTGACATCATGTAGTGCGGTTACCACTTGTCGATCCTCCTCATCATCAGAACAATAGGACAGGGGCCACACATACTGACCATGGTAATCTAGCGGTTGTTTGATGAGGCGTCTTCCCATGGTAACCACAGGTCTTCCTTCACCGTCTAATGAGAGATCAAATGGGATGAGGTCCTCTGCTTTGGTGATGGCATAGAGTTTCCCTTTGAGAAAAGCGACTAGTGGTATTTGGCGCGGCGCACGCCGCGCCCTTGATGTCAAATTTTGATGACGGTCTGGATTTAAAAAAAAGGAGAAATGTTCAGATTTAATTTGTTTGAAATGAAGACAAAATGTGTGAGTCTTTTGTAAGGCATTTTTTTTGGAATTCTCGAATTTGATTTTCGGCAATGTGGCACGTAATGTTAGCATTTTTTGTGTGTTGTTATGTTGGTATGTCTTCATATTTTTTTTTCGATGAGTATGTTTGAATAGAAAATTCTTGATTAATTAATATATTTACATTTTTGATATATGTAGATAACGGTTGTTCTATAGCATTTTTTTATATTTTATGAAATATCGGAATATTCGCGTAAATGTTGGCCAAATTAGAATATTCAAACATGTTTTTACTTTTGTGTGAGTATGTAGCAATTTTTGACGATAATTTTTTTAAACGTTTTGTACAATATTCAAATGTTTAGTAGTTTGAAAAGTCCAAACATGTTTGTATTTCGACGTGAACATTTAATCGAGATTAGGAGAAGTGCACATGAACTATCTCCAAATGCTGGCAATTTTTTTTATAATTGGAATCAGGAAAAAGGCATGTGGATCATCTTTAAATGTTGACAAAATTTGTATTTTCACTATTTTTTCTTGCGAAAGCACATATGAATCATCTGCAAAAATTGACAAAATTTGACTATTCAATTTTTTTTGCATAATTAGTTTGTACGTATATTTCCGATTGCTTTGATATATTACTCCTATTTTCAGATGGATATGTTAGGAGATTTTTTTCCCGATGCTTTCCTTTTTTGGATTTTTTTTACATGTAGTGAGCCCACATGTTAGGGATATATTACTCCTATTTTTCAGATGGATATGTTAGGAGTTTTTTTTTCCCGATGCTTTCCTTTTTTGGAATTTTTTTAACATGTAGTGAGCCCGCCTGTTAGGGATTTTTTGACATCGGAAATGATTCTTAGAAGGGGAGAAGAACAGGCAGGCCGAGTCCACCGCTGACGTCCTACATGGGCTAGTATTTAAATCACGTATGCTAATATTTTGTTTATGCTGTATTTGTGGGCTTTTCACATCTGAGATTTGATTTCACGGATCATATTCTTGTTTTGATAGAAAAAAAGTGTGAGTTCAAGTTTATGCGAATTAGGCTGAACGTTTATTCATTTGTTTGAGAGCATTCTCCATTTTTCATACCAAGCTTGCTTATGCAACAACGCAGAAATGACAAAATCTGGTTTAATTTTGCGATAATTTTCCCATTTAAAATCATATATTCAAAGGAAGTACATTATGGCTATATAAAAATGTTAATCAAGTCGAGCACGAATCTAAAGTTGATTTGAAAATGGAAGTGTTCGAGAATATTGCCAAGAATGAAAACTGTTGGAACTGGAAGAAGGTTACTTTGAGAAGGCTTCAAATTATAACTTCTGTAAAGCATCTTGTATTTAGAATTTGATTTGGGCGCGACAGACGCGGCTGGACGCAGGGGGGCCGGGAGTCGCCGTGCCTCGGCCGTCCCAGCAACTGATTCGCGGCGGAGGTTATTGAATGACCAGATTTGAAAGGCATTCAAAATTTTGGTATATTTAAATTTAAATTTTGATTATATGGCATAAATAGCAATAGTTTATTTTTGTGTTCATGGTGATATTTTTTTGTCATATTTGTAAATATCGTGTTGTGAAGAATTCAAATTCCATTTATTTTTTGTGTTCATGTTCATATAAATGTTTGTTATATTTTTCCGATGGATAGATTTGAAGGTCCTGTTGTACTTCACATTCCACATTTCTCATATTTTTTATTTCGCTGAAATAATGCTCGAACTATTTGTGTTTTTTTAGACAAATGATTTTGTTATTATAAATTGGAACATTGCTTACGGTTCATAGACAAATGATTCCATTATTAAGAGAGATGTGAAATGTTTGGATTATTGTATCAAAAATGACTCCATTATCATCTGTGTAAGGAGTGGGAACATTGCGTAAGCAGCAACTCCGTTTTTATCTTTCTCTTTCACTTAAACAATACTCGGATTATTTTACATTTTTTTGTAGTTTAGAGAAAAATGGTCGTCTAAATTTTAAAAAAGAAACTCTTATATTCAATTGCCTAGTAAAGGCCACTGTAGATGATGTGATTTAAAATGTTAAAATTCGCCATAATTTGCTGTCTCAATTATTTGCACATTTTTAGCAAATTGAAGGGTTTACATATGTTTATAGTTTGACATCGCGAACGCGTGATTGTTGATTTTAATCGTCAGCGTGAAAATGCAACGATCAAACTGCCGTTAGAAAAAAGAAATACCGACGCGTTGTTTTGATTAAGTTTCAGATCCAAATAATATTTTACAGGTTCGACGTGAAAATGTTTGGGAAAGACTCAAATAATACATTCGGAAATGGCTCAAAGAATATATCTATAATGAATTAGGTTTTTTAAATACATGGAAATAATCAGCAATTTGAAATGTTTTCCATAAGCATCATAATTAGTATGAAAGTGATATATTAGTTCTTGTTAGTGCAATTATTTACAGTTGTTTAATCATGCATGCAAATGTGTTAGTTGCAAAGATTTCATTTTTCTGCAAATTTTGGTATATTCTGTGTATTTTTCTGACATACAGTTTGGAAGTTTTGAATTTTACAAATTTCATCGTTTCCTGTAATTGTCAAATTCCTGACAAACGGGTCCCACACGTCCAGTTTTTTTTGTTTGGAAGCATCTGCGGGAGGGGCTGACATCTGGGGCCGCGGTGACGTCAACGCGTGACGTCACCCGCCGGCGGCAGACGCGTCCGTGGCCGCGCGGCCGAGCTCGCAGTCGAGCACGCGAGCGCCGGCCTGGGACCGTGCGGAGGCAGCAGAGGAGCTGGAGGGGATCCGGAGGGGCGGCGCTGCGGACCTTTTGGTCGCCGGAGCGGTTCTGTCGCTGTGGACGGCGAGCACGGCGGGGAGAAATCCGGCGGCTCCGCAGCGTCCTGGCGGTTGATCTTGGGCGAGAAGGTGGAGACGGTGGCGGGAAGCTTCGTGTGGGCTTCAATCTGATCGGGGAGGCGCGAACCGGCGGCCAGTGGCGAGCTCGGCGGCGTGAGGGGAGAGAGGGGAAAGGGGAGATGTGACGGTGGTTTTGCATGGAGGCCCCTGAGGTTTACTCAATTTGCGAATAGGTCCCTATACTCGTAAAACTGGAGGACTGCGGGGCAAAATCTTGGCTCGCTTGTCTCTTTTTGCAAAACGCCGACGCACTGTTTGACTGACATGTGGGGCCACACCGACACTGCTGAACACTGTAGCACACTGTGGTTGCTACAGTGCTCGGAGCGCGGTGAGGCCGCGATCTTGGCCAGCTTTAAATATAATAGGAATAGGAAAGTCAACGATATCGATGTAGGGACGTGTCCTTGGCTTTGGCAACACACCCCCTTTCCTGGCCGGATCACCATGAAAGCATACAAGTTGTTAGTGATGACGGCAATGAAGTCATTGACACCTGACCGCATGAGGAACTTGTAGATGAAAGATTTGTCGTGGACGACAATGGCGTCCAGCTCGGCCAGCGGCACTGTCCTGTTGAAGAAGGGGCTGTGCAGGAGATATTTGTGCCCCTTGCCTATGCGGACGGCGAGCCAGTCATCGGTGGAGCCGACGCAGTCAGCTTCGTGGGGCAACCAACGGAAGCGGCGCATGAAGGACATTGTGCTAGGCAGCCGCCATGGCTGGGGGCCGTGGCGGCGCACGGCAGAGTACCATGAGCGGCAGACGGCGCGAGCGCGGGCGCGGTCGGCAGGGTCGGGGAGCCGGGCAATGACGAGGTTTAGGAATTTTGGCGGCAGATCATCGTACGACGGTAGTTTGGTAGACGCCAAAGAGCTGCACAGTATTCCCATGGCGGCGACCTGAGAAGACTTTCCGACGAACGATCCAAAGATATAGCCTCCGGCGAGTATGTCCTGCGTAGGCACAGACGTGATTACGTGAACACAGCACACGATCGATGCCTGTATATTTATAGCAGCTAAGCAAGCTGACTACGGAACGGATTAGGAGATATCTGGAAACCTACTCGGATTACACATAGGTTTATTTCTAACACGACCTAGTCCGTCAATTTGATCTTAGTTGTTGGGTGACGACTTGGACTAGCGAGATATTTTTTAATAAAGAGTATGTATTAATATCGCGGAGATACCAATTACGCTCTACAACAACGCATTGCCCTAGCGACAACACGGATGTACACAGCTCAGAAAAAGAAAAAGAATTACAAAAAAGAAAAACCCCGCTACGATAATCTATTCCTTGCGGCAGCAAACCTAACCCCACCAAAACAGCACCAGAAGTACAGCTTCTCCAAAAACGACGTCTCCAAGAAGGAAACAGTGCTATAGCATCGTCGCCGCCCTGATCATAGATCATAGATTTTCACCCTGAAGAAAATCCACACTCGCAAAAGCAATGCCTTCAACAAGGTCATTGTCAGGCACAACCAATTAAGGTCAGACATTGGGTTTTCAATCTAAAAGTTTGGATACTGAACTTCTACTGTGTTGTCGCCCCCACTTGCCGTTGTCGCTGCTTCAAGTTACAAATCACCAAGCAAATTCCACATCGCCACCAGGAATCGAACCACCATTACTAGTTTTCAAATCTAGGCCTCCATGTCATTCTCCGCACTCTGACTTCACCGTGAAACAGAAAGACATGTCCCCTGTGGCAACAGACTGCAGAGCTTCACGACGCTTCCTCTGAAACCAAACGGTCAAAAAAAACATGGCTACGCGCGACCGAATCCCACCCGATCCGGCAATCTCCAGGCTTGATTGCCCAATGGAGTTCGCCGACGGAGCCTTCCGAAACTCGACAATCCGGCCAGATCGAAGAAACAGGTGTCATGCAGATCATCTTCTTGGCGCAAGCGGAACCCTAGGACCGCCGCCTTTATTCTTGCTCCGAGCCTGCAGCCCCCACGCTGCCGATCGGTTCCCGGCGAGCGGAACGAGTGGGTCAACTCGGTCCTGCGACCATGTTTGGCCCCAGATTGAACAGCAGCAACAACAGGAGGCTGGAATGCACCCCACAGGGCCTCGCGCCGCCGCCTCCCTCCCGCGCGCCGACAAGCGCCGCACACGGCGGGCCTCGCCGCCCCGCGGCCTGGTCTCCCACCTGCGCCGCCATGAGATCGGACCCCCGCGCGAAGAGGAACGAACGGGACGCGCCATCCCCGCCAGCCGCCGGAGGGAGAGGATCTGGTGGTGGTTTTTAGGGTTGGGAGGTTCGCCTACGGAGCCGCCCTCGCACGAGCGGCCCGGGAGGTTTTTCGAGATATATCGTGGCAAAGCGAGTTTCGGCTTTCGGAATGTGATTCTTTTTGGGATCGAATTCCAACAACATTATCAGCACCTTCTTTCGTATGGTGTTGACTAGCCACAGTCCTTTATTTTCTCTGAAGCGGACATATGGTCAATTTTCACGGTTGAACAAAATAATCTTTTTATATAACAGTGGACTAAGATAATATACCGGAAATTTAAACCCCCAATCATATAAGGATGGATAGGGAGATCCGCTATCTCCTATTTTATTTAATATCGTAGCGGATATGTGTAACTACCCCTTGCCTGATACGAGATCGAGGTGTGAGCTCGGTTAGGTTTACTTGACGAAGAAGAAGAAGGGGATCGCAGAAGAGAAGAACAGACACGGAAGAGAGAAGAGACAGGAATTTTCAGTTTATTCAATTCATGTTTGTTTCCACGGTTACACGCCGTTATAACGTCGACAACCCACGCACACGACACGGGCATGGGCAAAGCCCACCACCGACCCAAGACATGGCCCAAGGCCCACTCCAGCGACAACACCTGAACAGCTATAGGTTCTACTCGTATTGTAGTTCGTCAAGTAACACCACAGTCGTTACATCACCCACCGCTGGAGAAATTGCTTGTCCCCAAGCAATAGCGTCAGGAAACTTGCTCTTGCACACATAGAAATCTTCGCAAGTCGCCGATGTCTCAGGTATGCCCACCCATTTGATTAGCACTTGGGGAATCCCCGCGTTGCCTTTCTTCACCAGCCGCCGATCAAGAATCTTCTCAGGCTGAGTATCCACAGTATCGAGTGCAGGAATGTGAGGCAATGTTGCAAAACTGGCGTGAAGTCTGGAGTGTAGTTCTTCAGCTGCGAGACATGGAACACAGGGTGTATCGCACTGTGACTTGGAAGCTCCAGTTTGTAGGCCACTTCCCCAATGCGCTCCAGAATGCGGAATGGTCCGAAATACTTGAACGCAAATTTCGGACATGGACGATTCACCACAGAAGATTGTGTGTAAGGCTGAAGTTTGAGAAGGACTTGCTCACCCACTTGGAAAGTCTTCTCGGTTTTATGTTTATCCGCTTGGAGTTTCATTCTGTTTTGAGCTGCAGCCAGATGCAACTTAAGCCTATCCAGATGAGCCTGACGGTCTTGCAAAAATTGCACTGCCTCTGAAGCTGGTTCTGAATCCGGGAGCTGGATAGCAGCGAAATTGGGTTCAGAACCATACACAACCTTGAACGGCGAGCAACCAATGGCAGAATGATGGGTCGAATTGTACCACAGCTCAGCGAGTGGTAACCATTTACACCACGCCTTAGGATCATCATGCACTGCACATCTCAGAAACATCTCTAGACATTGATTTACACGTTCTGTCTGCCCATCAGTCTGGGGATGGTACGCAGTCGAGAAATGCATCTTAGTGCCCAGAAACTTGAACAGTTCTTTCCAAAGCTGACTGGTGAATATCTTGTCCCTGTCAGACACAATGGAAACAGGAGGACTGTGGAGTTTTACCACGTTATCTATGAATGCTTGTGCAACGGAAGCTACCGTGAAGGGGTGCTTGAGAGGTACAAAATGAGCATATTTGGATAGTCTATCCACCACCACCATAATCACGTTGGCCCATTAGACGTTGGAAGGCCTTCAATGAAATCTATCGATAATTGTTGCCAAGTTCCCTCGGGCACAGGCAAGGGCGGCAGTAAACCTACTGGGCTGTGGAGATTATGTTTAGCTTGTTGGCAGACCCCCACATTGTTTCACAAACTCCTCCACAACTGTTTTCTTGCCTTGCCAGGCAAACAACTTCTTTAACCGTTGATAAGTAGGTGCTATACCCGAATGACCTCCGACTGCACTGTCATGAAAAGCACTGATGAGTTTTGTCTGTATTACAGCATTGTGTCCAATCCAGATTTTCCCATTAAGTCTGATAATGCCACTGCACAAAGAATATCCCTGGACTTGCCAATGCCGGAGTCTACAGTTTTTGCTGTGCTGCAACATCTGTTGCATATGAGTTCAATACTTCTTGCACCCATGCCGGTTGAGCCATTGAGATTGCATTTACCTCCAAGGCATGAGTCACACGTGAGAGGGAGTCGGTCGCGACGTTCTCACTGCCCTTCTTGTAGACAATCTTGAACTGCAATCCCATTAGCCGGGTCATAGCTTTGCATTGCAGAGGTGAGTGCAGAGTTTGATCATCAAGGAAGGTGAGGCTCTGATGGTCAGTTTTGATCACAAACTCGCCTCATTGTAAATACGGTCGCCAACGCTCGACTGCCATAATCAGCGCCAAGAACTCCTTTTCATATATCGACAATTCACAATGTCTGGCACTGAGTGCTTTGCTGAGATATGCAATTGGTCTGCCTTCCTGCATGAGTACTGCCCCAACTCCTGTACCGTAGGCGTCTGTCTCAAGAATGAACGGTTTGGTGAAATCTGGCAACTTCAACACTGTAGTAGAGGACATGGCATTTTAAGATGCACAAATGCTTCCTCTGCCTCAGCGTTCCATTCAAAAAACCTTTTTCTTCAGTAACTGTGCAGGGTTTTGCAATTATACCATAGGAAGGCACAAACTTCCTATAGTACCCAGTAAAGCCCTGTATGCCACGCAATTCAGTGAATGTGGTAGGACGAGGCCATGCCACCATTGCTGTTGTTTTGTTGGGGTTAGTAGCTACCCCTTCTCTGGAAACGATGTGTCCCAAGTACTCTAGTTCGGTCTGAGCGAAGGAACATTTGCTCGACTTGACAAACAGCTTGATTTCTTTGAGTAATTGCAAACCTGACAGAGATGCTGTGCATGCTCAGTCAGCGTTTGGGCTGTAGATCAGAATATCATCCATGAACACTAGTGCAAATTTTCGCAGGCAAGGTTTGAGCAATTCATTCATCATGCATTGGAATGATGCTGGTGCATTGGACAACCCAAATGGCATCACCGGAAAGTGATTGTGGCCTTGATGAGTTTTGAACGCTGTTTTCTCTTCATCCTCGGGACACATCCGTATTTGGTGATATCATGCCCGTATATCCAGTTTGGAGGAATATTGGGCACCTGCCAATTCATCTAACAACTCATCAATCACTGGCATATGGTAGGTGTTGCGAATGGTGAGCTCATTTAGCCGGCGGTAATCGATGCAAAACCGCCAGGAGCCGTCCTTTTTCAGTACCAGTAACACCGGAGAAGCAAAAGGACTCATAGAATGCACAATGACCCTTCTTCGAGCATTTTGGCCACTTGACGCTCTATTTCGTCTTTGTGCAACGGCGAATAGCGGCATGGTCTGGCATTGACGGGTTTAGCCCCTGGTTTGAATGAAATAGCGTGGTCATATACTCTAGACGGTGGAAGCTCTTTTGATTCAGTGAAGACTTCAGCAAATTCATCCAAAACCAATTGAACTTCGGTTGGTATGGTGACTTTTGTACCAGAAGCAGTTTGTTCCAACATTGCAAATGCCCAAACATCATTTCCTTTGTTCCACTTGACCACCTTGTCAATCTGTACTTCAGTAATCGTTGCAAGATTTGCCTCTGGTAACCCATGTAACACAATATCTTTCCCCTTGTGCATAAATTTTAGAGTCTTGTGCTTCCAATTGCAATACATATCACCTTGGAGAGCTAGCCAATCGATGCCCAGAATCGCATCGTAAGCACTGAGTGGCAAGACGTGCATATCATGTTCGAATGTCGCCCCGTGTGTCCACCACGACATGTTTTGCACCATAGTGTTGCAATGCATTGTCGAGTAGATTAGAGGCTAATTTGTATAAGTTTGTATGTAAAATTACCTTCTGCAGTCTATATGTCTAGGAAAACTGATCATGAGTAGTTGCCATGTATATGTGGGGTTTAGCCCCCGAGTGTGGAGTTGTACCTTTTTGCTTTTGCGAGATATGGTTTTGTATGCTGTCAGACACAGCCCCCGAGCGTTCGGGTGTGTCAAGTGATTTTGTGAAGTTTTGACTTTGCACAACGCAGTCCCCGAGCATGCGGGTGTAGCTGAAGTACTTGTGACTTTTGATTGAAATTGTGCGACGCAGCCCCCGAGTGTTCGGGTGCGGCCAAGGTTTTTGTTTATGTTTGGCCTTTTTGGCGCAGCCCCCGAGTGTTCGGGTGCGGCCGAGGTTTTTGTTTTTGCCTGACCTGTTTGGCACAGCCCCCGAGTGTTCGGGTGCAGCCGAGGTTTTTTGTTTTGGTGTTTATGCAAAGAATAGAGAAAGACATAGAGGAACATTGATTGTATTCCACTTTTTGTAAGTTAAGCTGCAGGCCGCCTCATTAAAAACCTTCCAGTCCCCTTAGGTACCCTGGTAAGGAAAAGAGTGCATCTGAAACCTGCAGCTATCCGACATGTCGCCTATTACATTTGATGACTGAGCAGTCTAAGCATAGAAACGGCGCAAGTGCGCAACGTTCCAAGGGTTGTGCGAAAGTTCTCCTGTCTTTGCGTGCTTCAGTCGATACGCGCCGCCATCGATGACTTCCGTGATGATGAAGGGTCCCTCCCATGGGGAGGCGAGCTTGTGCACCTTCTTCTGCTTCAGGCGGAGCACCAAGTCGCCAACCATGAAGGACCTGGTGTGTAGTCGACGGTCATGATAGTTGCGGAGGTTTTGCTGGTAGACGGCTGTGCAGGCGAGCGCGATGTCGCGTGCTTTGTCCAGCGTGTCGACGCTATCTTCGAGTGCAGCCTCCGCTTCCTCTTTGTCATATGCGACGACTCTGGGTGCATCGAATTGTACGTCAAAGGGTAGGACTGCTTCTGCACCGTACACCATGAAGAACGGTGTGTATTGTGTCGACCTATTTGGAGTAGTTTGCAGACTTCAAAGTACGGCCGGCAGCTCTTCCACCCAGGCACCCGCAGCTCTTTTGAGTGGCACTAACAGCCGCTTCCTGATTCAGCTGCACATGAGTCCATTGGCCTTTTCTACCTGTCCGTTCGACTACGGGTGCGCCACTGATGCGTAGTGGAGCTTCATGCCTTGGTCCTTGCAGAAGTCACGGAATTCCTCCACCGTGAAGTTTGTACCGTTATCAGTTATGATGCTATGAGGGAGTCCGAAGCGGTATATGATTGATCTGATGAAGTTCACCGCTGTTGTGGCAGTCAAATTCGTGATAGGGACCGCTTTGATCCACTTGGTGAATTTGTCGATTGCCACCAGGAGGTGGGTATGTCGTCCATGCGAAGATTTTTTGAGTGGTCTCATACGTCTCAAACGTATCTATAATTTTTGATGTTCCATGCTGATATTATATCAATTGCTACATGTTTTGGTTACACTTATATCATTTTTATGCATTTTCTGGGACTAACCTATTAACAAGATGCCACAGTGCCAGTTCCCTGTTTTCTGCTGTTTTTGGTTTCAGAAAATCTATTAAGGAAATATTCTCGGAATTGGACGAAACAAAAGACATCGTCAATAATATCACGAGGAGATCACGGAGTCCAAAGGGGAGTCGGAGCAGACCCACCAGGGGGCCACGCCACACTAGGGCGCGGCCCAGGGTGGGCCCGCGCCCCCTATGGCGTGGTGGCCCCCCTCGGCCACCGACGCCGCCTCTTCGCCTATATATTCTCCGCGACGCGAAAACCCTATTACGGTCGATCATATTCCACGAAAAGTTCCGTCGCGGCCGTCATCGTCAATCTCAGATCGGAGGAGTTCTGAAGCTCTTCCCGGCACCCTGCCGGAGGGGAGATCATCACCGGAGGGCTCTACATCACCATGCCTGCCTCCGGAGTGATGCGTGAGTAGTCCACCCCTGGACTACGGGTCCATAGCAGTAGCTAGATGGTTGTCTCTCTACCTTGTGCCTCCATGTTTAGATCTTGTGAGCTGCCTAACATGATCAAGATCATCTTATTGTAATGCTAGATGTTGTGTTTGCTGGGATCCGATGAATATTGATACCATGTTTATTCAAGTTGTTTATCTATGTGCTCTTGATCTTGCATGCTCTCCGTTGCTAGTAGATGCTTTGGCCAAGTAGATGCTTGTGACTCCAAGAGGGGGTATTTATGCTCGATAGTGGGTTCAGTCTCTAGATATCTGGATCAGTGACAGAAAGGTCTAAGATGGTAGATGTGCTGTTGCTACTAGGGATAAAACATTGGTGCAGTGTCCAAGGGCACTTGTATTGATTACATTACACACTTTACTTCATGCAATAATCTGTTGTTAGCAACTTAATACTGAATGGATGCGGATGCTGCCTTGAAGGTGGATTATTTAGGCATAGATGCTGTTGGAATAACGGTCTATGTACTTTGTTGTAATGCCCAACTAGATTTCATAGTAGACATCTTGGCATGTATTGCATTGTTATGCCCTCTCTATTTGTCAATTGCCCAGCTGTAATTTGTTTACCCAACATGCTAGTTATCTGTTCTGAGAGAGACACCACTAGTGAACTGTGGACCCTGGTCCAATTTCCTCATACTGTTTACACAACCTGCTGCAATCATCTGTTTCCTGTTACTTGCTGTTTTTCCTGCTGTTTTCCACACCATACGTTTAACTCTTTGTTTCTGCAAGACCGGAGAGATTGACAACCTCTCTGTTTCGTGTTGGGCAAAGTTCTGGTTTGTGTCTGTGCAGATTCCACGTTGGTGCAAGCTCCCTAGCGCCAGGGGGAGTCAACATCAACAACCTTCCGATAGATCGTCAAGTCCTACTGGATTGATAACCTTGGGTAGATTTTCAAGGGAAAACTTCTGCTGTCTACATCATAACCTTCCTCTTGGGGTTCACCAACACGTAGCCATCAAGCTGTTTTCTGGCGCCGTTGCCGGGGACTTGGAGGCTATTGGAAAGGGGAGTCTCTCAGTTCCAATCTCTTTACTTTGTTTTTTGTCTTGTTTTAGTTTTGTTTTGCTTGCTGTTAAAAATCAAAAACCCAAAAAAATTAAATTCCTGCATCTAGTTTTTAATTTCGAGTTGCCCTGTTGCTTGTTTTAGGCTTGCTAAAATGAGTAATCCTGAAAATACTAAGTTGTGTGACTTTACTAGCACAAACAACAATGATTTTATCTGTACACCCATTGCTCCACCTGCTTCTAAAGCAGAATTTTATGAGATTAAGCCTGCACTGTTAAATCTGGTTATGAAAGAGCAATTTTCTGGTGTTAGTACTGATGATGCTGCTGCCCACTTAAACAACTTTGTTGAACTTTGTGATATGCAAAAGTATAAGGAGGTAGAGAGTGATATTATTAAGCTGAAATTGTTTCCTTTCTCTTTAAGAGGAAGAGCTAAAGATTGGTTGCTATCTTTGCCTAGAAATAGTATTGATTCCTGGACTAAATGCAAAGATGCTTTCATTGGAAAATATTATCCTCCTGCTAAAATTATCTCTTTAAGAAGTGGTATTATGAACTTTAGGCAACTTGATAATGAGCATGTTGCCCAAGCTTGGGAAAGAATGAAGTCTTTGGTTAAAAATTGCCCCACTCATGGACTGACTACTTGGATGATCATCCAAACCTTTTATGCAGGACTAAATTTTTCTCAAGGAACTTATTGGACTCGGCTGCTGGAGGGACCTTTATGTCCATCACTTTGGGTGCTGCTACAAAGCTTCTTGATGATATGATGGTAAATTATTCTGAATGGCACACTGAAAGGGCTCCAACTGGTAAGAAGGTAAATTCTGTTGAGGAAATTTCCTCCTTGAGTGATAAAGTTGATGCTATTATGACTATGCTTTCGAATGGACATGGTGTTGTGGATCCAAATAATATTCCTCTTGCTTCTTTGGTTGCTCATGATGAGAAAAATGTTGATGTAAACTTCATTAAAAATAACAACTTCAACAACAATGCTATAGGAATAATTTTGGTAGCAACAATTATAGGCCATATCCTGCTAATGGTAGCAACTCTTATGGCAATTCCTACAGTAACAATAGAAGTGTGCCCTCTGATCTTGAAGTCATGCTTAAGGATTTTATTAGCACACAAACTACTTTTAATAAAACTGTTGAGGAAAAGCTAGGAAAAATTGATACTCTTGCTGCTAAAGTTGATAGTCTTGCTCATGATGTTGAAATGCTGAAAATAAAAGCTATTCCTAGTGATATTAGAGAGAGTAAAACACTCAATGCTATCCAAATTAAAATTGATAATAACATTAGGATGCTTGCTGAACTTCATGAAAGATGGGAGAGAGAAGAAAGAGAAGCTGAAATTGCTGAACAAAATAGTGTTGTTAGAGTTTGCACTATTTTTACTAATGAAACAAATGATGCCTCACATGCTAATGCGCCCCCTACTGTTAGTGAAAAGATAATAAGTGTTGGAAATGTCTCTACTACCTCTACAAAAAGTTTTAAATTGCCTGATAGCACTACTTTTGTTCCTAGTAAAAGTGCTGAAATTTTTAGAGGTGTTGGTGATAATTGCTCCATTGTTTTTTATGACAACAACTTCAATTTCGAAAATTGTAACATAACTGAAGTCATCATGTTCTTGCAAAAGCTAGCTAAGAGTCCTAATGCTAGTAAAATAAATATGGCTTTTACTGAACATATTATCAAAGCTCTCATGCATGCTAGGGAAGAAAAATTAAAACTTGAAGCTTCTATCCCTAGGAAGTTAGATGATAATTGGGAACCTGTTATTAAAATGAAACTGAGTGAGTTTGAATGCAATGCTTTGTGTGACCTTGGTTCTTGTATTTCGGTTATGCCTAAAAATTTATATGATATTCTCAAGCTTGCACCTTTGGAAAAATGTCATTTGGATGTTCACTTTGCTGATTCTTCTATGAAGAAACCTTTAGGAAAAGTTGATGATGTTTTGATAATGGTTAATAACAATCTTGTCCCTGTTGATTTTGTGGTTTTGGATATTGAATGCAATCCTTCTTGTCCTATTGTTTTGGGAAGACCTTTTCTGAGAACTGTTGGTGCTGTTATTGATATGAGAGAGGGGAATATAAAATTTCAATTCCCACTCAAGAAAGGTATGGAACACTTCCCTAGGAAGAAGATGAAATACTCACATGATACTAGTGTCAAGACAAATTATGGTTTTGGATTTTCTGGTCTTGACAATACTTGATGCATCTCTTCATGCCTAGCTCAAAGGCATTAAAGAAAAGCACTTCTGGGAGATAACCCATGTTTTTATTTGCTGTTTTATTTTTTTTTCTTGAGTCAAGGATGCTTGTTTACCTCTGTAGCAACTCCTTTGTATCTTTTATTTGCTGTTTTGTTGTGCCAAGGAGAGTTACTAATGCAAAGTTGGTTTTTATTTTCGGGACTGCATTGGGACAGATTGCTGTTCGTCACCGTTTAATTCAGTAGAAAATCAAAAAAATCGAAAAATGCTGAAATTTTTGTGCATGTTCCTGATGATGTTACGCAACTTTCATTATTTCAAAAGTTTTTCATCTGAGCATCGTAAGTGCCTCGAAAAAATTCGTCATACAGACTGTTCTGGTTTGACAGATTCTGTCTTTTATTTTGCATTCTCTCTTTTACAAGTTTTTAAGTGGTTTCTTTTCGTGTAAAAGTGCCCACTTGAGCCTAGTAACAGTGGCTAATGTTTAAAATAGTTGGCTTGTGAGTTTTGTCTTTGCTAGAACTTTGAAGTATTATCTTTTAGTGCACTAACCTGCTAATGAGAAAAGCTGTTAAGTTTTGGTGTGAAGGAAGTTTTCAAGTGTTGATAGAGGAGAATGATATTACATGATCAAGAAGAGTGAAGAGCTTAAGCTTGGGGAGGCTTACCTCCCCAGCATATTTCAAGAAGACTCAAGCATCTAAGCTTGGGGATGCCCAAGGCATCCCCTTCTTCATCTACAAATTATCAGGTCATCTCTAATGGTGCTATATTTTTATTGCTTCATACTAGTGTACTCTTCCTTGGAGCGTCAGTGTGTTTTTGTTTTCAGTTTGTTTTGTTTTGTTTGCTGTGCTATACTTGTTGGATCCTAGTATTCATGTTTGGGAGAGAGACACGCTCCACTTTTTCATTAGAATACTCTTGTGCTTCACTTATACTTGTTGAGTATTCCTGTCTAGTTGCTGTTATTGCTGTTAGCTCTCAGTTTTTCATATCTCTTGTTAGAGCTTTCAGTTTCTTTTGAAGAAAGTACTCTCTTGCTTCACTTATATCTGTTTGGAGAGTTGTCAAATAAGTTGATTGGTGTTTGGTTGGACCAGAAAAATGCTATGCATGTGGTAGTGGTATAAAATGCTTACATGAATCTTTTTAGATCGTTGTCTTGAGTAATTTGATGCTTGCCAATTGTTTTGAGCTGTCAAGTAATTAATGTTTAAGCTTGTGCATCATGTAAGTAATGGCTATTAATGAAGAACTACTATAAGGATTTTCTGCTATAATAATCTGTTGCATAATTGGAAGTCCATAGTAGTCTAGATAATTTTTGGATGAAGGCTATGTGTTAACAAGGAAGACAGTGGGAGTCTATGGTTCGTCAAACCTTGTGTTTTATGTACACTCTTGCTATTCCAGTTGATAATGATGTTTGCTTATAATAACCTTGCTAGCCTAAACTCTGTACTAAGAGGGAATGCTTCTTGTACATCCAAAACCTTGAGCCAAATCCATGCCACCTGTGTCCACCATACCTACCTATTATGTGGTGTTTTCACCATTCCAAGTAAATTTCTTCATGTGCTATCTACTAACTACTCAAAACAATTTCCTTTTTGTGTCACTACTTGAAAAGCTCATAAGGACGTAGTAGTGAGATTTGTCATCTTCCATGCTAATTAATTTACAAGGATTGGCAGCTTCATCTGCTTCTCCACCTTTTATTTTGCATTAAAGAGCTGGTTAGTCCACCCTATAAATAAATAAATAGACACTCCTCCATGGTGAATGTTGGTGGGCACCCGAGGATTCGGTTAGCCATGGTTTGTGGAAAGTAAATGGTTGGGAGGAGTGTCACCAATAAGTGCTTGTTACAAGTGCAGTCCTAAAAACTCTCGGAACCGCTCTAAAAGTTAGTTAGCCATGGAAGATGACAAGTACCTGCTATTTGATTTGTTGACACCTGTATACACCATTACCTTACAAAACAATATTTTATGCTCTCTATATGCCTTCGGGAACTACAGCTCTAGCACATGATGTTAATCCCTGCTTCCCTCTGCGAAGGGCCATTCTTTTACTTTTATGTTGAGTCAGTTTTCCCACTTCTTTCTGTCTACTTAAGCAAACATCATTGTCAACTCCAGTATAACAGTTTTTACATAACTTTGTGTTTGGTTGATCATATTCTTTGCATTGACATTATCTATATGATATACATGTTGAAAGTTGAAGCAAAAGCTGAAGCTATTATCTTCCTTTGTGTTGATACAAACACTTTCATGTTGAGAATTATTGCTGCTGTGAACTAACTATTATGTTAGACTATTATATCTCTAAATGTTTTATAGTGTTATTCATGAAAGTTTGCACTTGTGTGATCACTTATGTTTACTCTTTATTTACTTGCTTGCAAACTATAGACCATTGGCTTGGATCACTTCATTCAGATCATGTGCATTACATTGTTATTTGATCAAAGATTGTGTTGGTAGCATGTCACTTCAAAAATTATCTGTTTTTATCGTTTACCTACTCGAGGACGAGCAGGAACTAAGCTTGGGGATGCTTGATACGTCTCAAACGTATCTATAATTTTTGATGTTCCATGCTGTTATTATATCAATTGCTACATGTTTTGGTTACACTTTATATCATTTTTATGCATTTTCTGGGACTAACCTATTAACAAGATGCCACAGTGCCAGTTCCCTGTTTTCTGCTGTTTTTGGTTTCAGAAAATCTATTAAGGAAATATTCTCGGAATTGGACGAAACAAAAGACATCGTCAATAATATCACGAGGAGATCACGGAGTCCAAAGGGGAGTCGGAGCAGACCCACCAGGGGGCCACGCCACACTAGGGCGCGGCCCAGGGTGGGCCCGCGCCCCCTATGGCGTGGTGGCCCCCCTCGGCCACCGACGCCGCCTCTTCGCCTATATATTCTCCGCGACGCGAAAACCCTATTACGGTCGATCATATTCCACGAAAAGTTCCGTCGCGGCCGTCATCGTCAATCTCAGATCGGAGGAGTTCTGAAGCTCTTCCCGGCACCCTGCCGGAGGGGAGATCATCACCGGAGGGCTCTACATCACCATGCCTGCCTCCGGAGTGATGCGTGAGTAGTCCACCCCTGGACTACGGGTCCATAGCAGTAGCTAGATGGTTGTCTCTCTACCTTGTGCCTCCATGTTTAGATCTTGTGAGCTGCCTAACATGATCAAGATCATCTTATTGTAATGCTAGATGTTGTGTTTGCTGGGATCCGATGAATATTGATACCATGTTTATTCAAGTTGTTTATCTATGTGCTCTTGATCTTGCATGCTCTCCGTTGCTAGTAGATGCTTTGGCCAAGTAGATGCTTGTGACTCCAAGAGGGGGTATTTATGCTCGATAGTGGGTTCAGTCTCTAGATATCTGGATCAGTGACAGAAAGGTCTAAGATGGTAGATGTGCTGTTGCTACTAGGGATAAAACATTGGTGCAGTGTCCAAGGGCACTTGTATTGATTACATTACACACTTTACTTCATGCAATAATCTGTTGTTAGCAACTTAATACTGAATGGATGCGGATGCTGCCTTGAAGGTGGATTATTTAGGCATAGATGTTGTTGGAATAACGGTCTATGTACTTTGTTGTAATGCCCAACTAGATTTCATAGTAGACATCTTGGCATGTATTGCATTGTTATGCCCTCTCTATTTGTCAATTGCCCAGCTGTAATTTGTTTACCCAACATGCTAGTTATCTGTTCTGAGAGAGACACCACTAGTGAACTGTGGACCCTGGTCCAATTTCCTCATACTGTTTACACAACCTGCTGCAATCATCTGTTTCCTGTTACTTGCTGTTTTTCCTGCTGTTTTCCACACCATACGTTTAACTCTTTGTTTCTGCAAGACCGGAGAGATTGACAACCTCTCTGTTTCGTGTTGGGCAAAGTTCTGGTTTGTGTCTGTGCAGATTCCACGTTGGTGCAAGCTCCCTAGCGCCAGGGGGAGTCAACATCAACAACCTTCCGATAGATCGTCAAGTCCTACTGGATTGATAACCTTGGGTAGATTATTCAAGGGAAAACTTCTGCTGTCTACATCATAACCTTCCTCTTGGGGTTCACCAACACGTAGCCATCATGGTCCCACCATGTCAAGGCCCCACTGGGCGAAGGGCCAGGCGAGAGGTATGGTTTTCAACTCGGATGCAGGTGCGTGCGGCCTGGTGGCGAACTTTTGGCAGCCGATGCACCTCTTCACTATGTCCACTGTGTCCCTGAGTGTAGTTGGCCAGCAGAACCCTGCCCAGAAGGCCTTGGCAATGAGTGCTCGACTGCTCGCATGGTGTCCACAGGTTCCTGCGTGGATATGTCGAAGGATGGCCTTGTCGTCCTCTAGTGCGATGCATCTTTGGAGGATCCCACTAGTACAGAACAACACATCGGATACCCCTCTATGGAAACGACACGAGTTATGTGACAGAGAATCATGATTTTAGCGTTGCGAACGAGGCCTGGCAGAACTAGGCCGCGGCTGGTCCATCAACATTGGTTACAGAGAATTTTCGATCTCCGTTACCAATATGATTGGCAACGGTCATAAATTCAGCTCCGTTTCCAATACGTATCTCTATGGCAACAGTTGTTTATGGTTATCCGTTTGCGATGTGCTTGGAAAATTGCAGTTGCAAACTGGAAGCGCGCATGTTCAATGCGGCTTAATTCATGAGGGATTGGAACTGCCTGCTTGACGCTAATAAAATGTGACTGGAACTGCGCGAAGCCAGGCAGTTCTCGCATTCTCCCCTTCGTTCTCTCCCACATTCTCTACCACACTAGCACAACCGCCATGGAGGAACCCTGGTGGCAGAACGAGGAAGTCCCGAGCGACGACGCGGGCGCTGAAGACCGCGGTGAAGTCCCATGGTGGGATCAAGACGGGCCGCCGGACTCGGTCCCGCCATCTTCACGCTCTATAGAAGACGACTCCGATGACTCGGACCCGCCGTCTTCACGCGAAGGAGAAGTCGATTCCGAAGAGGACGAGTCGCCGGAGGACCCGCCGGAGCCGTATTCTAGCCAGGAAGAATACGACGTCGACGACAACGACGAGGAGGAGGAGGCATCGGAGGGGGCACCAGAGGAGGAGGCATCGGAGGAGGCGCCGGAAGAGGAGGCACCGGAGAAGGACACGCCGGAGGAGGACGCGCCGGAGAAGGAGGATCATGCTCCGGAGAAGGAGGCGCGAGAGGAGGATTCGCCGGAGAAGGACGCATGGCCGGAGAAGGAGGAGCAAGAGCCGGAGGAGGAGGAGCACGCGCCTGAGGAGAAGGCAACTGGCAAGAAGCGACGCTGCACCGCGGATGACAATGGCGCGGAGGCAGGGCGTAAGAAGAATAAGTAGAGCAGATAAATAGTTCAATTCTATCGTATTGGTCCTTTGTAAGTAGGTCCAGTGTGTCAGTGAAGAGATAAAAGGAAACGGTTGTTTATTGCCTCTGTTTGCGATGTTATACTTTGTGCTATAAATGTGCCACTGCGGCAACCCTAACGCTCTCGCTCTCACTCTCACTCTACAGTCACAGTGTGGCGGCGGCTTCAAGCAGCACACCAGACCTAACCCTTATCTCGCAGATCTGAGCGGCGTGTCCCGCTGGCATCGCCGCCGTGCATCTTCCCCTAGCGGCGCGTCGGCGAGCTACCGCGCATCTTCCCCCAGCGGCGCGTCAGCGCATCTTACCCCAGCGGCACGTCGTGAGCCGCCGCGCATCCCCCCAGCGGCGCGTCGGTGAGCCACGCGCATCTTCCCCAAGTATGTCGCCGACGTGGATCTACTGGTCTATTGCCGTGCATCTTCCCGGGTATGTCGCCGACTAGATCTTACATTTTGTTTAAAGTAGCACAGAAAACTTGTCTAGTATTGTGTTCTGTCTAGTATTGTAGTACTGCCGATGATGAATACGAAGATGGAGTAAGCCTCAGTACGAAGAATTTGGCAAGATTAATTTGCTAAGGAGGCTTGCGAGCTCGGTGTGGTTTCTAGTTTTCAGTTTCTCCATCTATTTTATTTATGTGTGTAGCAATTTGGCTGCAAATGTGATTTGGAGAAGCATGAAACCGCTACTCGAGTCTTTTGCTAGGTCGAATTCCGTTTTCGGCGCTTCGGAACTAAGGAAGAAGGTGGAGCTGGAGAAGAGTGGAGTGTCATAAAAGTTAAGTTTAGGGAGGCATGAGAATGATAGGATTAGCGAGGCATGTGTAACTCATCTTTTGATGCTATGTAATGATGACAATTCTTATATACGTTATGAATAGATTTGCTAGCAACTTTGTGCTTCTGTTGTGAGATTTTGAATGTCAATTGGCAACCGCATTGCTGCCGTAGGCTTCTGAAGAAATCTCAATGCAAACGAGTAAAATAGAATCTCCGTTACTGATACACCGATACATCGGAAACGGAGATTGGTCGGCAACCGTAGCCAAACTTATGCCTCATCGGTGACGGTTTTTTTGCCTCCGTTCCCGATGAGTTCCTTCACATCAGCCACGGAGGCGGGGACACGGACCCTTTCTCCGTTTCTGAAGGGGTTTTTGGCCCATTTCCGATGTGTCGTTCTGTACTAGTGTCCCTGATATGCTTCCCTTGTATAGTTCACCTTTGATGATCGTGTATGCCTTGGCGCATCGAGTAACGCGCCGCGCTTTTGCTGTATCTTCTGGGAGCTCATTACGCAGCATGTACGCAAGGAATGGGTGCGTCCAGGTTGGTTCGATGAGGAGAACTTCGACTGGCGGGTCCTCCGTACTAGGTGGAGGAGTGTCCTTGTCCACGGCCACCGAACCGAGGTTGGCCAACATATCTACCTCCTCGTTGCTTTCGCGTCCGATGTGACGCAGCTCGCAACCGTCGAAGTTGTCCTCCATGTTATTGTACAGCTCGCGATATGCAATCATATTGTTTGCGGTAGCATCGCAGGCCTTCATTGTTTGCTGTACAACGAGGTTTGAGTCGCCATATATCATGAGTCGAGTGCACCCGCAAGCTTTTGCCATCTTCATGCCGTGTAGTAGGGCTTCGTACTTCGCCTCGTTGTTGGAGGGTTTTGAAAAGTCCATCTGCAAGACGTAGCGGAGCTTGTCCCCTTTTGGTGATATGAGTATGACACCTGCGCCTGCACCTTCATGCTTCTTCGACCCATCAAAGTACATGGTCCAGGAGTTGGACACATCTGGGACTCCTGGCAGCTAGGCCTAGATCCACTCGGTGGTGAAGTCAGGAAGTACATGCGCCTTGATTGCTTTCGAGTGCTTATACTTGAAATCTCGAGGTCCTAGCTCGATGACCCACTTGGCGACTCGTCCGGTTGCGTCGGGGTTGGTAAGGATGTCACCGAGTGTTGCCGAGCTAACAACAGTTATCGGGTGCTCGGCGAAGTAGTGCGCGACCTTGCGCGATGACATGAATACAGCGTAAGCCAGCTTTTGATAGTGCGGGTACCGCTGTTTTGATACGGAGAGAACCTCGCTGAGGTAGTAGACGGGTCTCTGTACGCCATGGGCATGACCTTCCTCCGCGCGCTCGACCACAAGCACGGTGCTGACCACCCTCCTGGTGGTGGAGACATATAGATATAGCGGCTCCCGCTCCCGCGGCGCGACCAAGATTGGAGGGGTTGAGAGTGCGCGCTTGAGGTCGACGAAGGCCGCTTGAGCTTCTGGTTTCCACTCGAATTTGTCTGACTTCTTCATCAGCTGATAGAATGGGAGTGCTTTTTCGCCGAGCTTGTTAATGAATCGACTAAGGGCAGCCACCCGTCCTGCTAGCCTCTGCACTTCTCGAAGTTTGGTCGGCGGTGACATGGTTAAGATGGCTTGTATCTTCTCCGGGTCGGCCTCAATGCCTCGAACCGAAAAAAGGTACCCTAGGAGCCGTCCGGCTGGCACGCTAAAGACACACTTCTTGGGGTTTAGCTTGATATGGTATTGCTTGAGGTTGGCGAATGTATCACGTAGGTCCTCGAGGAGCGTGTCCTCATCCTTTGTTTTGATGACGATATCATCGACATAGACTTGGACGTTGCGTCCGATCTGCTCCCTGAGGCAGTTTTACATCATGCGCTGGTACGTGGCACCCACGTTCTTGAGCCCGAAGGGCGTTGTGGTGTAGCAGTAGACGCCGTATGGCGTTATGAAGGTTGTCTTGTCCTCATCTTCGACCCTCATCCGTATATGGTTGTAGCCCAAGTGGGCATCCAGGAAGGACCGACGCGCGCAACCCGCAGTCGAATCGACTATCTGGTCGATGCGGGGTAACGGGAAGTGGTCTTTGGGACAACACTTGTTCAGGGATGTGAAGTCGACACACATACAAAGAATGTCTGAGTTCTTTTTTGGTACGAGGATGGGATTTGCCACCCAGTCTGTTTTTTGATCTCGCGAAGAACTTGGCTGCGAGTAACCTGTCCACTTCCTGACCGATGGCTTCATGCTTCGGTTCGGAGAATCGACGCATCGTCTGCTTCACAGGTCGATTGTCTGGAAACAGTTGATAGGAGTGCTCAGCAAATTCCCTGGGAATACCTGGCATATCGGCTGGACACCAGGCAAAGATTTCCCAGTTCTCACGGAGAAAGTTGACGAGCGCGCCTTCCTATGCGGGAGTTAAACTTGATGACACGTTGACCGTCTTTAACGGATCCGTCGGGTGCACCTGATGCGACCTTGTATCATTTGTAGCGTTGAAGGCACTGTCGGGTGCCGATTTTTTGGCTTCAGGAAAGAGTGTGCGGTCGTTGGTGAGGGAGAGATCTGCGAGTTGCTCCTGCATGCCGAACATCTCGGATATTTTGCTGAACTCCCTGTCACAGCTATCCGAGCGCTGGAAGTTTCCGCTCACCGTGATGACACCGTTGGGTCCCGGCATCTTCAGCTTAAGGTAAGCGTATTGCGGGACCGCCATGAACCGAGCGAATGTCGGGCGCCCAAGGATGGCGTGATATTGTGACTTCTAGTCGACGACTTCGAAGTCGATCTTCTTTGTCCTGAAGTTTCCCGGCTCGCCGAAGACTACTGGGAATTGTACTGTGCCGAGCGGGTAGACCGCTTTGCCCGGGACGATGCCATGGAAGGTGTTATCGGATTTTGCCAGATTTTTGGTCGAGTGGTTCATTTTGCGAAGAGTGTCGGCAAACAAGATGTTGATTCCACTCCCTCCGTCCATGAAGAGCTTTGACATGGCGAAACCGCCGATTTGAGCGTCGAGTACCAAAGTAGCGTGCCCTGGACGAACAACGGCCGGCGGCTGATCATCGTGGGAGAATGTGATGCTGGTTTCTGACCCCTTCAGGTACTCGAGCACAGCAGGAGGAGCCATGGTGGCCAAATTGACTTGGCGAGTTATGAGTTTTTGTTCCCTGTTGGAGGGGCGTCCCTTTGTATCATGTTCATCTGGCCGCGAGGCTCGGGGTACTAATCTCCTGCCGCGCCAGGGGCTTCTATGCGTGGCTGGTGATGTACTGCACCCGCCATGTGCCCGGCTGTTGGGGTGCAGGGAGTGCTGGAGGAGCTCCATTTGTAGCCGCAGCGGGAGGTGTGTGGAAGTGGCGGGCGTACTCGGTCGCCAGTCTGGTGAGTTTTCTGCAGTCCTTCAACAGGTGTCTTGAGTGAAGTTTTCCATCCTCACCCTTGAATATGTGGAATCTGCACTCTTCCTCTATTTTTTCTGCGGGTGTGCGCTGATCTTGCGAATCATCGCGGGTTTTCCACCACTCCCGCTTGCGGTACCATCGTTGCGCTGACCATAGTCGCGGCTATCTCTGCGGTTGTCCTGTCGACTCCTACTACGGTCGTCTTGACGGCCTCCGTTGCGGTCGCGCTCATCACGAGTGTCGACGTATCCAGCTGCCACCAGTTTGGCGCCATCCGCATCGTCATAGTGATGAGATTTGCGTTTTCGCCTCCGATCGTTGCCGCAGCTATCTTTGCGACTCTAGCTTTGTTGTCACGGTGTGGTGACTCGCGGTCCTTGTCTCGCACCGAATCTTCTCCGTCCGCCCACTTGTTGGCGACCTTCATGAGCTGGGCGATGGAGCTCGGCTTCTCCCTTCCGAGTGCCTCACGGAAGTCTCGTCTGGCGTGGCCTTCTGTAAAAGCGTCGATCACTCTGTCCGCCGACACCGTGCCCATGGAGTTGCGTATGGTGGTCCAACGCCGGATGTATGATCGTAGCGACTCGTCCGATCGCTGCTTGCATGCTCACAGTTCTTCGAATGTCGCAGGACGGTCGCATGTTGCGGCGAAGTTTTTGATGAAGTCCTCCGTGAAGGTATCCCATGAGTCGTATTTACTACGGGGCAAGCTTTTGAGCCAGTCGCGGGCTGAACACACAAGCATCAACTAGATGTATTGCATTGTCATTGTCGTTGTGCCTCGTTGACAGGAGACTGCGATCTTGTAGTCCTCCAGCCAGGATGACGGTTCTTGGCGGCCGTTGAACTTGGGTGTTTGAGATGTTAGCCTGAACCCTTTGGGCATCCTAGACTCATGGATACATCGACTGAAGCACAAAGATCCACAGGGCTCGAACACGTAATCAGAGTATGATTCGCTGCTGGAGGAGTGAGAAGATCTCCTGGGTCGACTTTTGTTGACTCGGCGTTGAGTTATGACATCGCGCAAATCCTCGGCCTCCTGGCGGTGTCAACTTGTCCTCGGCTCCGCCTGTCGTCGTCGCAATGCCTGCGGTCTCTATCCTCATGGATGGTTACGGCTCGGTCGCGATCGTCACGAGTCCGCAAGTCTCGTCGTGGACTTCCCGCGCGGCGGGTTCTGCTTCCTCCATGTGGCGTGTTTCCTCCGCAGTCTCAGCTCCTGGTGTTATGGCTGCGATGGCCAGCTTGAGTGATTTGATCCGCTGCGATGCAGGGCCGCGTTGGGATCATCTGCGGGTGGTGTGTAGTTTGGAGATATGTGGCCACCGAGAGCAGGGCTCCCGTGGCTGTCTTGGGGATAGGAATCCCTTCTTCGTCGTGCGTCATGAACGAGAGGTCCAAGTTGCGGGTTAGGTCCGCTCTGTCTCTTTCAGAGATTCGCCATGTCCTGGACTGATGCCTCGGGTCTGTCTGTCATGTGGAGTGTATAGACAGTCCCGCTCGCCGTGCGCTCGACGCGCTGGCCTGCCTTCTTCGTTCATCGAGTGTTGCACGGTAGTTCTTCAGCCGAAGGTTTTCTTGCCACATGAGGTACTGGTATGTCGCGAGCTCTTCGCGGGTCGAGTCATTGGGCATTATGAGGCACTCCTCGATGGCCTTGTTTGCTTTGGCCGCCATCTCTTCCATGATGACGAGCGTTGTTTTCGTCCGGCATGGTTACTGTCCAGGGATATGTTGGTGCCTCGCGGCGAGCAGCAGCTTCAGATGTTTCAGGGTCTGTTATGCGAGATTTTGCCTCGGTCGTCATCGCTGCCATTGTCGGTGGAGTTGTCGGAGTCGATGTAGTCGTCGAGCTGCACTCACGGTTCGTCGCTGTCGTACTGGTAAGCGCACTCGACTTCCTCCTCGACTTCGCCGGATGAGTCGAAAGATGCCAATGCAGAGTTTGGTGAAGCAGTCGAGGAAGATGCGCCTCTCGCGAGCGAAAAAGGCGTGAATTTTGCAGATGATGCAGGCGATGAAGGCGCAGTCGATGAAGGTGCGGCGATGCGGTCACAATTGTCGATGGAGATGCAGCCGATACCACGGTCGGTGCAGAGAGTGTCGATGGAGACGCGGGCGTGATCGCCGCGAGTTAACGCGGGTTCATCAAGTCATGCGTTCCCCACTGGCTAACATGAAAGTTGAAACACCCGATGTCAGATCCGCACCTGAGTGGAGGTCCACGAACGCCGGGCGAGTGGCTGGCGAGTGCGGGTTCAACCCGATGGTGCCGAAGTACATTGGTGCGGTGATCGATGGAATCGGTGAATTGCCGTTTGCTTCTTGAGTCAATGACGTCGGCGAGTTGCGTTTGCTAGTGAAGTTGATGAAGTCGACGAATTGCCGTTTGCCGATGGGGCCGCCGACACCGCAGATCCAACGCTAGTCTTTCCCACAGACGGCGCCAATTGACGTGGTGTTAACACATCAAATCCCATGGTTCGGTACCTAGGGTTGAGATTGAGGGGGAGAGACATGGTAGCGTTGGTAGTATCGTCGTCTGACAAGCAATGTTTACCCAGGTTCAGGCCCCGGAGGGTAACACCCTACTTCCTGCTTGCCTGATTATTGATATATGAGGTGTACAATGGTGTCCTGGCGAGATGGCAATATCGCTAGGGTTTGGTGGTATGAGTATTGTGTGCCCTAGATCGGCGGCCCTCCCAGCCTTATAGGAGGCTGGGTCTCGGGGATTCGCAACCGACTAGATTTATGATACGTCCAAAACATATCTACTTTTCTGAACACTTTTGCTATTGTTTTTGTCGGAGACTAGTCCCAGGAACTAGTGTCTCTCAAAAGCCAGGAATCGAGTAAGGGGCTGACCACGCAATCAAACAACCCTCAACAACCTCGGCGACGGTGCTCGTCGAGCTCGGTGAGGAACATCACGGCAGAGATGGAACACGAGCCGCTACCAGGTTCAGGCCCACCATGAGGTGTAAAAGCCCTACGTCCTGCTAAGATGTATTGTACTGCTTGGAGAGGTTTCACAGTACAAGGGTGCTTGCCGAGCTGCTTGGATGTTTCATGAGTTGGTGAATGCGGGATCCCCTTCTTGGTCGTACACTAGCTCCTTATATACGGGCTTTGGTCCTCTTCCCCGAAAACCTCCGACGGGAAGGGATTCCACAATGCCGCAAAGTGGGAGCACAGCGCACGGCACCGGGGGCGTCCATGGACACGGTCCATGGCAGAGAGCACGTCGTCTTGGGAGAAAGGCCACCGTCCATCCAGGACGGTGGGCTGGCACTGCAGAGCCCTGTGGCATGCCCCACGGTGACATCGCGCTTGGAGCGTAGCGGCGGCCGGCCGCTTTATCACCAAAATGGCAAGTCTTGGAGTCCGCTTTGCTTGCCCCAGCTCTTTGACTGCTTTATACACGAGAACGGCAACTGCGGCGTCTCCGTCATCGCGCGCAGGCGCGCGCGTCACTCTGCGGCGGGCGCAAACCCATGTACGCCCTGCAGCGTGCGCAGGAGCTTGCTTCCACTTGAAGGAACCCCGCGAGGGCTTGAACCCTCGCCGCGGTTTTGTAACCGTTGACTCCTCGCGAGGGAGATCCTCGCGAGGGTGGCGCGAAGACGCGCCAGGACCTGATGGTCTTCTGGGCAGGAGAGGCCTTCCCGAGGCAGAAGTTCCTCTCGAGGCCCCTTAGGCCGGATGTCTGGTCCTTACTAGAAATACTCGGCCGAGTGAAATGACCCTCGCGAGGGGAAGAGTCCCTCGCGAGGCTCGCCAGGCGAACGCCTGGTCCTTAGTAGAATTTCCCACGGAGCGTCGAGGCTGTGGCAGGCCGGCCTAGGATACCCCGGTTTCCATTGGGCCGACAGTTTTTCCTCTAATTTGTGTGATTTGAATGCAACTAACACGGACTAACGCTGTTTTCAGCAGAATTGCCTTGGTGTCTTGTTTTGTGCAGAAAGTCAAAGTTTCTGGAAAATTCCAGAAAAATTCCAGAAATTCTATTTTTCCAGAAGACCCACGGAGCCAGAAGACAAAGCGAAGCGGGCGCACAGGGGCCCCACACGCACCCTCGGCGCGGGTGGGCCCTTGGCGCGCGAGGGGTGGTGTGGCCACCCTGTGTGGCCCCCGCTCCCCTTTGGACTACTTAAAGCCTCTGACCTAAAAACTTCGGGGGGAACCGACGCGCTTTCCAGAAAACTTCCAGAGCTCCGCCGCCATCAAAAACCCTATTTCGGGGATCAGAAACTCCGTTCTGGCACGCTGCCGGGATGGGGAATTGGAGGAGATCATCGCCATAATCATCACCGTCGCCTCTCCATCAACCATCCATGACTCCCCCATCCATGTGTGAGTAATTCCCCGTTGTAGGCTGAGGGATGGTAGGGATTGGATGAGATCATTCATGTAATAATTGTGAGATTGTTAGGGCATGGTGCCTAGTATCCCTTATTAGTACTTGATGTCATTGTTGCAACTTATTATGCTTAATGCTTGACACTTAGGGCCCGAGTGTCATGATCTCAGATCTGAACATGTTATTGAATCATGAGAATAATTATTGTTTTGGATCATATCTATAAGTTGTATACACACGTCACTGTCCGGAACCCGAGGCCCCAAAGTGACAGAAATTGGGATAACCGGAGGGGATGGTTGCGACATGAGGATCACATGTGTTCACAGAGTGTTAATGCTTTGCTCCGGTGCTTTATTAAAAGGAGCACCTTAATTACCAGTAGTTTCCCTTGAGGTCCTGCTTCAAACGGGCTGGTAGGACAAAATGGTGTGCAAGTTTCTCATTGTGAGCACGTACGACAAAATACGGAACACATGCCTATGATTGATTATTACTTGGATACCTTATTATTATTTATCTGCAATTGCCCTCTGTATGACTATTTCATGAATTATCTTATCCATGCAACGCCCGTTCATCCATCCCTATGCCTACAGTATTTTAATCATGTTGTCTACTGCAATTATTACTACTGTCTTTATTTTACTGCTGCTATTATTTCACTACTGCTACTGTCATAAAACTGTTGCTACTGATAAACTGTGTCGAGCAAGTCTACTTCCAGGTGCAGCTGAACTGACAAATCATCTGTCAAGGCTTATAAATATTTTTTGGCTCCCCTTGTGTCGAATCAATAAATTTGGGTTTTACTTCCCTCGAAGACTATTGCGATCCCCTATACTTGTGGGTCATCAAGACTATTTTCTGGCGCCGTTGCCAGGGAGCATAGCTCTATTTATAAGCTCACCAGGGAGTCATACTGCTCGCTGCAATTCATTCACCATGGGGAAACCTCGTGATGATAAGGTTCGCATATTGCCATCCACTTCAAGGAGAGGTACAACTCTGAACACTTCTGCTGCTCTTGATTCACCGTCTGTTATAAGTCAACTTGTCACACCATCACATGCACATGCTTCACGTGCTGCTACTTCTGCTGAATCTGAGAATGTTTCTGTTGAATTTGATGATGCTTCTACTGTGCTTGATGAAAGAGGTTCACTAGGTCCTTTTCTAGATGCTACAATTGCTAAATCTAAACAACTTGAAAATACTGAAACACCTAATGAAACTCCTGTTACACCTGCTTATTCACCTGAAACGAGAGAAACTACTAGTGATGATCTTGAGGAAACTTATGTTGAACTTGATGATGACTTTATTGATGAATGCATGAATTATGATACCTCTAAAGATGTTAATGCTATTAAAAATATTCTTCAAAGACGTGCTGTCAACTATAGACTTTCTCCTGATGCTAAATTCGCTACATCTCCCATAAATATAAAAGATAAAGATTATGATTTCACTGTGGACTTGTCTTTTATAACTACTGCTGAGAAAGAACCTTTTCGAGGAACTGAAAATGAAAGTGCTGTAGAACATATGAACACTCTCTCTACTCTGAGTAGTTTGTTTTCTGATGATATTAAGAAACGCAGTTACTTTGTTACTAAAATTTTCCCTTTCTCATTGAAAGATGAAGCTAAAACTTGGTTTAATGATTTATCTCCTGGATCTATTGAGAGCCCGATGGGTTTAGTCAATGCTTTATGTCGGAGACTAGTCCCAGGAACTAGGGGTGTCTCTCAAGTGCCAGGAAACGAGTAAGGGGCTGAACACAACGTCAAACAAATCCTCAACAACCTCGGCGACGGTGCTCATCGAGCTCGGTCAGGAACATCACGGCAGAGAGGTAACACGAGCCGCTACCCAGGTTCAGGCCCACCGTGAGTGTAAAAGCCCTACGTCCTGCTAAGATGTATTGCACTGCTTGGAGAGGTTCACAGTACAAGGGTGCTTGCCGAGGGCACTGCTATGGCTATTGTGGTCTATGGTGGAATGAGCTCCGTCTTCTTCTCAGACGTAGCTCCTTGGTTGTGGAATGAGTTGATGAATGCGGATCCCCCTCATAGGTCGTACACTGGCTCCTTATATACTGGGCTTGGTCCTCTTCCCCGAAAATCTCCGGCGGGAAGGGATACCACAATGCCGCCGAGTTGGAGCACAACGCACAACGTCGGGGGCGTCCATGGACACGGTCCATGGCAGGGAGCACGTCGTCTTGGCAGAAAAAGCCACCGTCCAACCAGGACGGTGGGCCGGCGCTGCAGAGCTTTGGGGCGCGCCCCACGGTGACGTCGCAGTTGGAGCGTAGCGGCGGCCGGCCGCTTTATCACCAATTTGGCAAGTCTTGGAGTCCGCTTTGCTTGCCGCAGCTCCTTTGACCACTTTATACACGAGAATGGCAACTGCGGCGTCTTCGTCATCATGCGCAGGCGTGCGCGTCACTCTGCGGCGGGCGCAGAGCCCATGTGCGCTCTGCAGCGGTGCAGGAGCTTGCTTCCACTTGAAGGAACCCCGCGAGGCCTGAACCCTCGCCGAGGTTTTGTAGCCGTTGACTTCTCACGAGGGAAAAAACTCCCGAGGAAGGCGCGGAGACGCGCCAGGGCCTGAAGATCTTCTAGGAGAGGCCTTCCCGAGGTAGAGGTCCCCCTCGAGGCCTCCAGGCCGATCGTTTGGTCCTTAGCAGAAATGCTCGGTCGAGCAAATAAGCCCTCGCGAGGGAAAATGCCTCGCGAGGCTCGCCAGGCTGAAAGCCTGGTCCTTAGCAGAAATTCCTGCGGAGCGTTCGAGGCCTGTGGCAGGCTGGCCCATGACACCCCGGTTTTCACTGGGCCGATAGTAGACCCCGGGCCCGCGATGGGCACGTTGGAGCTCCTCAGGCGGAGGCGAATCGTCGTGGGCCCAAAGAAGCCTGCGAAGCCCGAGACACGTGGAGCGTCACGGCCGGGCACGATCCCACGATCTCCTCTGAAGTAACGGGCGTAGTGGTGGGTCCCGCCACGTCCCTGTAACGGCTTGATGAGCCGATATAAGGCGAAGAGCTCGGCGTAGGCGGCCATCACTTCACTCGTTCCCCTTTCATCTCCTTCCTCCCAGCGCTCAATCCCCAATCTCCTCCTTCGCGACCTTGCTGCAATGCGCCCAAGGAAGCCACCGCTGCTTCGAAGGGCAAGGCAGTGGCGCAGGGTGGCGAGTCCGCTGAGGCGCAGCGGGACGGCGACTTCGAGCCGGCTCTGAGCGGCTCCCTTTGAGACGGAGGTGCACTCTCTCTTCGCCGGGCTCGTTCCTCCCTTCTCCGATTTCTTCCTGGCGGTCCTGGAGCGCTACCAGATCCAGGTTCTCCATCTCCACCCCAACTCCATCCTCGTCCTCGCCATCTTCACCTACCTCTGCGAGGCATACATCGGCATTCCGCCTTCGTGGACCTCTTCGCAGCTTCTACGCGCTCCGGTTCACGGCGAACAAGGAGCGGTCGGGGTGCGTGTCCTTCCGCATCACCGACGACATGAAGGGCCTACATCCCCATTGCGCAGAACGGCGAGAACATCGTGACCAGCGTGACGAAGAAGGTGGAGACTTCCGCAAGCGCTGGTTCCTCATGCAGTTCGGGAGCCAGAGCGCCTTCTTCGAACTGCCTGAAGCGCCTCCGACGAAGAGGGCGAGCTGGTCCTCCAAGGGGCTCAAGGGCACGACGCTTGGCCCTGTGGTGAGGCGCTTGAGGGACCTCCGCGAGGCTGGCCTCACTGGGCAGATGGTGGCCAAGGACTTCGTGAGGCGCCGCATCGCTCCGCTCCAGAGGCACGCGGACGCGATGTGGCTGTACTCCAACCAGAGGGACAAGATGCGCCTGAGCGCTACCCTCTACACGAAGGAGGAGTTGCACGCCCTCATGGAGACTCTCTTCACGTCCAGACATCCCTGCGCCCACTGACCAGACTGTGCCGCTTCATCGGATCGATCTCGGGCGCCGCGTCTCGCATGTGCAGGCGATGCCGAAGTTCGACCAGTGGGGCCTGGTGCCTAAGGGGCACGTTGGGCCTCGCGAGGACCCGGAGTCCGCGGCGCAGGGGGCGCCAGTTGAGGGCGATGAGGAGACGAGGAGACGCCCGCAGAGTCCGATGCGGGCGCGACCGGCGCTCGGGAGACGCCGCTTCCTCGGCGGAGAATTCGAGCGCTCGAAGAGTGCGGCGCCTGAAGCTGAGGTCCACGTGATCTCCTCAGGCAGCGGCGACAGTTCGTGGTTGCCCCCTCGCGGCGTGTTGAGGGGAGGAGGAGAGCGACGATGACGATGCTTCGTCGGGCCACTGCGAGCCTCGCTCCAAGGCGATCCACGATAGGAACGCCGGGGCCCAGGAGGAGACAGAGGCACGACGAGCGCGGAGCCCAGTGCTCCGCCCGCGAAGCGGAAGAAGAGGAAGTGGGTCGACACCGCGGCGTAAGTTTTTGTACTCCCTTTCCTGTTTGATGTTGTTCTTGGTGTATGCCTCTCGAGGGGTTTCTGAGTCTTTTCCTCTCCAGACGCACTGAGGAGCCAAAGAGGCGGAGGCTCCGGAGACTTGGAGAGATCTCCGGCTCTGCGGCGTCCGCGACGCCCACAACTGAAGAGGTGCACCACGAGGCCACCGCTTCCTCTCCCGAGGCTGCGACGCCACCTCCTGGGGCGGAGGAGCGCCACGAGGAGAGGGAGGAGGAGGCTGAGGTGACGACGCCGCCGCCTTCGCGGCCTGACGCTTCTCCCGCGCAGCAAGAGAAGACGCCGGAGATGGACGCGGCAAGGACCACGCCGCCGGCGAAGGAGGGCACGGCGGGAACAGCTGCGTCTGCAGAGACGCACGCTGACGTCGACATGGAGGACACCACGGTGCCGTCGCCTCCACCGAGCTCGGGCCTTGGAGGGCCTACGGTGGGCGCTGAGGCTGCCGCGGGACGGCCTCAGCAGAGAAGGCCAACCCTGCTCCTGAGGAGGAGGAGAGTGCTCCCCAGGGGCAGAAAGATGGCGGAGCTGATGGTGGGGGCGCCTCGAGCCCCCAGAAGGCTCCCAGCGCAGAAGGCGAGGGGGGCTCTCGCCAGAGCCCCCAGAAGGCCCCTTGCACGGAAGAAGAGGGAGGCTCCCAGCAGAGCCCCCAGGCGCGCCTCGAGGACACCCAGAGCCCAAGGCGCGATGCCCCGGAGTCCTCAGCAGGCGCTGGCGCTTCCAGGCCCTCTGGAGAATCGTGGGCCCTAGCCTTGCTGGGTCGGCGCCCTGTCGCAGCTCGCCGAGAGGCCGTCCTTCGCTCGGCGAGGGAGGTGCTCGATGGGCTCGAGGCCCAGCTCGCTGAGGAAGACCGCACCAGGGCGGAGGAGGTCGCCGAGCTTGCGCGGGCTGGGCTTGCCTCCAGGAGACCGTGGAGCGCTGCCGCCGGAAGGACGAGGCAGCCCAGGCGCAACGCGAGGCGGCGCGCGCTGCTGAAGAGATCCGCCTCAGCGTGGTCCGCGAGGTCGAGGAGACCCTTGCGGACCTGAGCGCTAAGCGCGAGGCTCTCGAGGCGGAGACGGAGGCCAAGCATCAGGAGCTGGCGGCGCGCGACGGCGGTCTCCACCAAGCACAAGGAGCTCCTAGACCGCGAGGCGGGAATCATTGCCGAGTCGGAGACCGTGCGGCAAGGCCTGGAGAAGCTCCGCGAGGACCTGCGTGTCCGTGAGAACCAGATGGTGCAGCGCGGGGCAGAACTTGATGCCCGCGAGACCGAGCTACGCAAGCGCGAGGAACAGGTCGAACAGATCGAGAAGGATCAGTCCGCAGCGGGAGCACCTGGAGTCTCGCGAGAGCAAAGTCACTCAAGACGAGGCGTTCTACCAGAAGCGCCTCGCGCTGACCAACGAGAACCTCCGCAAGAAGGAGGAGCAGCTGGCGGAGGAGTCCGCGACCAAGGAGCAGCTCTTCCGCGACAATTGCAGGAAGGACTTCGCGGATAAGGCCAAGAAGCAGGAGGCGCGCTTCACGAAGAGACGCAACGAGCTCGAGGCCCGCATCAGGGAGCTTGAGGCTCAGAAGAAGCGATTCGACTCCCGCCTTCATGACGCTGTGGAGGCTCGGAAGCACGCGGAGCAGGACCTTGCCTCCTTGACGCAGGACATGAACGAGATGCAGCAGCAGGTGGGGCCTGTTGTGGAACTCGTCGAGGAAGCTCGGCGGAGCGCTCTGACTGCGCAGGTCTTGTCGCGCCAGCGGGAGCGCATGTTTGCTTCCTTGGTGAGGCGTGCGCGTGCTGTCGCGAGCCGCCTGGGGACCGAAGCCCCCAGGCTCTCTGTCGAGGGGAACTACGACGTCGCCATCTACCTTGGCTTCTTCGAGCAGCTCCTCACCAAGTTTGAAGAGGTCGTGACGAACCTCGACGACTTGGTCGACACCGAGAGCCGCGAGCTCCTTGGCGTCGCGATCGGCCAAGTCTTCGCCAACCTTGCACACCTCCACCCCGGCTTCGATTTCGCGTCTGTGATGGAGCCTCTGGAGAAGGAGCTCGCCTCGAAGCTGGACGCCTCGGTGTGGGACGACGTGGAGAAGTACTCAACGCTTCAAGAGGGAGAGGTCGAGGAGAGCGACGACGAGGCTGGTGCTGAGGAGGTGGATGACGAGGACGTCGACGGCGACGACGACAACCCCGCTGCTTAGGTTGCCCCTGTAGAGAGATGTGCCAAGGGCACTAGTTATCTTAAGACTTGTCGCTTTTATTTCGTGCTGGTTTGTAAAGACACTTTACTTTGTGCAAGTGTGAGTGCCCCTCGGGAGGCCTTTTATCTGTTCCCTCATGTCTTTTTCGCTCTACGTCGTTAGGACCCTGCTCTTAGCGCAAATAGCACCGCCGCTTCGGTATGCCGGAGTCAGGGCTCGACAAGGCCGGGGGTGCGTAAGGCTTAGAGAGGTAAGAGCCCTCGAGGCGCGATGCTCAGGGGCTCCCCTTTGACGTGCAAGCAGCCCATGAGGCGTAAGAGAGAAAAGAGAGGCTCGAGGGGCGACAAAACCAGCGAGAGGGAAAAAGAGCTCATGAGGCGTAAGTTCTGGACTTAGCTCTGGCGAGACGCCTGCTTTGTAGAGGGTGTTGTGTTCCTGGTGAGGTGTTCTCCCTCTCGAGGCTGCCTGAGACTGGCTTGGAGCTTTTGGAGCCCTGCAAGGCGTCTTGTTCCCTGTGTTGGAGAGAGAGAGAGGCGAACCCACAAGCAAAGCATAGTTGTACAACTCATGCGCGCTCATAGATTTCCTCATGGGTATCTCACGAGGAGAATAAGCACCAAGGTCCTTGGTGAGGTGACGTGCATGGGAGCTAACCCACGAGTCAGAGCTCTTTGGTGAGATAACGGTCGTGGGCGGAGCCACGAGTTAGAGCTCGGATCCTTTGGATTTTACGACGCTGCTGGGATGCTCCCGAGACACAGGCACCGTGCTCAGCCCCCGCTCGCGAGGTGCGCATGGGGAAAAATGTGAGCGTGAATGAAATGTAAGAAAACAAACTCACCAAGCAATATTACATAACGGCGCCGAAGCGCAATAGGTTCATGATGACCTGAAATTGTTCATTACACTTGGCGAGGCCAAGACAAAGTCCGCCATGTCTGGGCATGGGGTTCCACATGGAGTGGCTGAGGCTTCCCGCGGCCCGTGGCAACGCGTTGTAGAAACTCTCAGTGGAGATGGCCCTCGTGAAGGGAAGCTGGTGATGGGAAACCGTGCTTCCCTCTTGAGACAAAAAATGCCTGCCGCGACGTGATCACGGGTAGAACTTGCGTAGGTGCTCGATGTTCCATGGATTTTTGATCGGATCGCCGTCCCGTCTCGAGCCGTACCGCGCCGGCCTGGCGATGTCGCGACCCTGTAGGGCCTTCCCACATGGGTGAGAGCTTGTGGAGGCCTTCTCTGGAGAGGATCCTCCTGAGGACGAGATCGCCTGTCTCGAGGGTGCGCGGCCGTATGTGGCGGCTGTGGTAGCGGCGTAGGTCTTGCTGGTACTCCCGCTCGGAGGGCGGCACGGCGGCGTAGTCCATCGAGCAGCAGCAAGTCGTCGTTGTGGAGCTCCTCTTGGTTGTCCTCGTTGAAAGCAAGGATCCGTGGGACCCATGCTTGATCTCGGTGGGAGGACTGCTTCAGCGCCATAGACGAGAGCGAACGGCGTTTCTCCAGTGGGCTTCGTGGCGGTGGTGCGGATGGACCAGAGCACGGAGGGGAGCTCTTCAATCCAGTTCTTGCCGTGGGCCTTGAGGCGATTGAAGCTTCTTGTCTTGAGGCCTTGAGCACTTCTGCGTTCGCCCGCTCAGCCTGCCCGTTGCTTCGTGGATGAGCCACCGAGGCGAAGCAGAGCCGTGTGCCGAGACTCTCGCAGTAGGCCCTGAAGATGCCGCTGGTGAACTGCGAGCCGTTGTCGGTGATGATGCGATTTGGCACGCCGAAGCGACAGGCCAGGCCTCTGATGAATTTCACCGCTGATCTCGCCGGATGGTGCGCACCGCTTCAACCTCCGCCCATTTGGTGAACTTGTCGATGGCGACGTAGAGGTAGCGGTAGCCCCCGCTGGAGCGTGGGAAAGGTCCCAGGATGTCCAGCCCCCAGACCGCGAAGGGCCAGGAGAGAGGGATGGTCTGGAGCCCCAGTGCGGGCTGGTGGACTTGCTTGGCGTGGAACTGGCACGCCTCGCAAGCCTGGACAATGGTTGCATCTTGAAGTACTGAGGGCCAATAGAAACCACTCCTGAAGACTTTCCCTGCGAGGGTGCGTGATGATGATGGTGGCCACATTCTCCACTGTGTATGTCCTTGATCAGCTGGCGGCCTTCTTCAGGGGGACGCATTTTAGTGCAACTCCATTTGGACGCTTGCGGTACAGGTCTCCCTCGTGAAGGCAGTATGACTTGGCCTGGCGAGCAACTCTCTCTGCTTCTGCGTCCTCTTCAGGGAGGACTCCGTCCCTGAGGTACTCCTTGAGCTCATCGATCCAGCCCGTCTCTTGGTGTGTCATGGCCAGCAGCAGGCGTTCCCCTGTGGGTGGACCGCAGCTCGGCTCCAGATGTTGGTGGTGGTGGGAGCTCTTCGTCCATGTTCATTTCAACGCTTCTTTTGGCTGTTTCACCGATGCCCTGGTGAGCCTCTCCTCGAACACGCCCCGCCTGCTGGGCTTCTCTGCGTGATGCTCGCCTGGCGATGTCGTCGGCCTCCTGGTTCTCCCTTCGTGGGATGTGCCTGAGCTCCATCCCCTTGAAGTGTTTCTCGAGCTTGCGGACCTCCTCGAGGTAAGCGGCCATATGGCCGTCCTTAGGCGTGTAGCTCTTGTTGGAGAAGTTGACGAGGAGCTGGGAGTCGCCCTTGATGAGTAAGCGCTTGATGCCGAGGGCGATTGCGGCTCTGAGCCCGGGAGGAGGCCCTCGTACTCGGCGATGTTGTTGGAGACCTTGTCTGTCGTGAAGCACAGCTGGACGGCGTAGTAGAGCTTGTCGCCCTTGGGTGAGGTCAGGACGACGCCAGCCCCAGCGTTCTGGCATGCGAATGCTCCGTCGAAGTGCATGGTCCAGTGGCTTGGCGCCGTGTCTCCTGCTGGCGTGGATTCTGCCTCATGAGGCTCTTCTTGCTGGTGTCTGTCCACTCGGCGACGAAGTCAGCCAATGCTCTCCCCTTGATGACCCTGGTGGTGTCGAAGCGCAGGCCAAAAGGTTGCAGCTCAATGTTCCACCCTGCGACGCGGTCAGTGGCGTTTGGATTGCGCAGGATCTGCTCCAGAGGGAATGATGTGACCACCGTGATGGGTGGCCCTGGAAGTAGTGGCGCAGCTTCCTGGAAGCGATGAGGAGCGCGAGGAGGAGCTTCTGCTGCATAGTGTACCGCTCGCGATCTCGCAGCACAGTGCTGACGAAGTAGACGGGATGCTCGACGAGGGTGTCGATGGTGACGCAGCGCTGGGTTCCTCGGGAGCCTTGTCGAGCCTCTCGAGGTGGACCCTCGACGAGGTGCCTTCTGGTTGTGCGGGCTCGGCATGGGGCTCAGGGCCTGAAGAGGATGTTTCCTTGTCGGGGGATCTGGGCTTGGCGTGGCGGTGTCCTTCTTGGCGAGGACTGGCTCTTCCCTTTCTGCCACCAAGGCTGCGCTCACTGTTTGTGGAGTGGCTGATAGGTACAGCTTCAGATGCTCGCCGGCCTTGGGGCAACCATGACAGGTGGGCTAGCCAAGTACTTCTTCAGGTCTTCAAATGCCTTGTCCGCCTCAGGCGTCCACTTGAACGTGCCAGACCGCTTCATGAGCTTGAAAAATGGCAGCGCCCTCCGCCGAACTTGGAGATGAAACGGCCGAGGCTGGCCATGCATCCCGCGAGGCGCTGCATGTCCTTAGGCGACGAGGTGGCTGCATCTCTTCTATGGCTTTGATCTTGTCAGGATTCGCTTCTATGCCGCGGTGAGACACTAGGAACCCGAGGAGTTTGCCTGACGGTACCCCGAAGACGCACTTGGCGGGGTTCAGCTTATGCTTTACTTTGCGCAGGCTGGCAAAGGTCTCCTCGAGGTCCTCCATGAGGGTGTGCTCTTCGCGAGTCTTGACCACGATGTCGTCGACGTAGGCTTCTATT